>JAUIMM010000004.1:3745000-3895000 GCA_031769625.1 Taudactylus pleione
TTTTTCATTCTAAATAGAACACACTTCAATAATTATTGCAAATGTATTTATTATTTACTTGCAACACTGTGACTGGTACTCACATAGAGCTGTGGGCCTGATTCAGAGCCGGACGCTATTTGCGGACGGTCGTTCCAAAAAAGGGGCCGGCTATTTAAATTGAGCGTTCGCTCATTGTGGTTTGTTGATGCCTCTATGTCTGAGCGAGCGAATGAAAAATGTGCTCGCTATTTTGTAAAGACTCCCCTTTGCCGTTCACATCACACGTCATCTCCGGTATTTATTTGATTAATCGGGTACATCGAAAGGCATCTGAACTGCTCGCAGTGCTTGTGGTAGGTTTTTCTTACCGCTATCACTGCGAGCAGTTCAGGCTAAAAGACAACCAAGTGGCGTGGTCGATGACGCTGCTTTACTAAATATGCACTCCCATTAAATGCCCTTTTTACCGTTAGGCACGCCTGCGTTCGGCTCTCCACTCCCCCGTTTTCAAGCACCTTCCCCTGTTACCACCCACAAACGGTACATTCTGTCAATCAAATTAGCAGCCCCTCGCTGTTTTGCAAGCGCTCGATTTCCGACCGTAGTGACTGGTTTGCGCATGCGCATTAAGACCCATACGCATGCGCAGTTGTGCGAACATCGCTCATAGCGAACGAGTGGCTCTGAATCAGGCCCTGTGTTCATTGGTGGTCAGATATATAGATCACTGGTGGCCAGATAAATGGGTCACTGGTGGTCAGATATAAGAGTCACTGGTAGTATGACATATAGATCACTATTGGTCAGATATGTATGTCACTGGCGTTCAGATATATGGGTGACTGGCAGTCAAACATATTGATCACTGGTAGTAAGATATATGGGTCATTGATGGTGAGATATGTGTCACTGATGGACAGATATATGGTTTATTTGTGGTAAAGATATATGGGTTACTAACAGTCAGATATATGGGTCATTGGCCATTAGATATATGGGTCATTGTTGGTCAGCTATATGAGTCACTGGTAGTCAGATCAGGGGCATATCTATAATGGGTGCAGGGTGTGCAGTGCACACAGGCCCCGTAGTCCAAGGGGGTCCACAGCACAAACCCTGCAACCGTTTATTCAGTACTTACCTCTCCGGAGTCCCACATCGGCGGTAGCAGCGCTTTACAAATCAGCGGCAAAATGGCGCAGAGTTTTGCACATCGCTGTAGGGAAATCACAGGAAAAAATGTCTGCGCCTATGTAGTAGACTCTGGCACAGGACTGGAGTCTACTAGTGCCTGGAGTCTACAGGGGGCCCTGGATGGAGACTGCACACGGGCACCCTCCTCTCTTAATACGCCCATGAGTCAGATGTATAGGTCACTGGTAGTAAGATATTTAGGTCACTGGTAGTTAGACATATGAGTCACTAGTGGTCAGATGATATGGGTCACTGGCAGTCAAATATATGTTGTTATTTATAGTCAGATATATGGGTCACTGCAGGTTAGATATATGGCTCACTGATGGGCAGATATATGGTTCATTTGTGGTCAGATATATGGGTCACTGGTGGTCATATATATGGTCATTGTCGGTAAGGTATATGGGTCCCTGGCAGCCAGATATAAGTGTCACTGATGGTTAGATATATGGGTCACTGGTGATCTGACTGTTAATAACCCATAAATCTTTACCACAAATAAACCATATATCTGACCATCAATTACACATATCTGACCACAATACTCAGCAGAAGAGCCAAACATCTTGCAGGAAGCTCAATATTTGCAGTCTGTATAACATAAGGGAGGTAAATGTGTTACACTAACGTTATTGCCATTTTTATGTCTTTTATAATCCATTTGTTTGTAGATTTGTCAAGACCTGGTACTGTGTATAGTGTTGGTCATCCATGATTGTATTGTACAATCCCAGTGATTTCATGGGTTGCATTCACCTACTTTTTGGGCACAATGGACCTCATTCAGAGTCAGCCGTAAGCGGCTGCTCGGTCGTACGCATCCGATGTTTCCAAACCACACATGCACGCGGTTAGGTGTGTGCATGTGCGTACGAGGCTTTGCGATCCAAAATGCTGTAGATCGTACGGCTTACGAGCAGGAAGTGGCTTCCGAGAGTTGATTGACATGAAAGGCCGTTTGTGGGTGTTGACGGATGTGGTGGTCTGAAAACGCAGGCGTGCCTCAGTGTTTTGAGGGCGTTTTAGGGGCGTACATAAATTACCTGCTACGACCGACATAGAAGGCCGGAAGTAGTAAAACGTCACTCTGCGAGCAGGTACGAGGCCTGGCTGATCGTACAGCTTGAGGTTGGGTACGTGCTCTCGCAAGCCCCAGAGTACAATCGATACTATCGAGTGTGACTGATGTTAGGATTGATGTTTCTATTTTGAGCCACACAGTGCAAGCAGCTAATAATCGTTTGCTGAAGCTAATAACACTGCTAATTGGCTTGTAATTGATTCAGCTGTTTGCATTAGCGAATAATAAGAATAAATAAATTTCATGGGGATGGCTTGTAATTGATTCAGTTGCGTTTGCATTAGCGAATAGTAAGAATAAATATATTTCATGGGGATGGCTTATGCTATGCGTTTTTTTTGCTAATTTTTGGTGTAATTTGCACACAACACAAGCGGCCGCAACCATCAGAAGAAAATTAACATACAGCGACTGACAATGATTGACTCGATCACTAGCTGCTATCACTCGCTAGCTAGAGGAGGTGCATTGTTCACGTATGGGCGTCACTTTGGTTGCGACCGACCGGCCGTGCGATTGCATCCTTTTTCAGTTTCTCGGCTGTTAGGCGTACGACCGAGCGGCCGCTTACGACCGACTCTGAATGAGGTCCAATGTCTTTTCCTGTACTAAGATTTGGGATATTTGTGATGTAATTTGAATTTTAAATAACTGTACATCTAATGCTTAATATTGCAATGTCAAGTTGTGAGAAGGGTTCCAGAGAAGGATCTCCACTAGTCTTTCCCTGGTGGGGGCAAGATTAGGAGTTTAGGAAGAAACAGTGATCAGTTACTCTATAGCAGAAGATATGGTCTATATATGGTGGGTGTAAAATAGCACGTCATGTAGCATTGTTTTGGTAGCAGGAATTACAAGCTCAAACAATAGCCACAGTCAACCACAGCACCACAGGGAACCATGTGCACGTTTAATAAAAACATAGGAAGCTGGTCAGGATATTACAAATCATCAGAAAATTAGAATGTGATTCAAAACACCCTAACAGTTTAGTATGGAACATGGCAGATTATTATAGCAGACACCACAGGGGAAGCAGTCTATAAAGGTGTGAGATAACAGTGAAGGACACTGAGATAGCATGGCTTGTACAGTCATGGTTTTGTTAAGGAACTATCTGACTAATAAGAAAAACAGTGACAGTGCAGCAGGATATCTGCTTAATAGTTCATCCACTCATCACTTCCGCTTGGTTAAAGGGACACTACACCCGTTTCTACTTCAGACAAAAAAAATCAGGCCTGGCCTTATTTAATAAAAAGGTGAAAGTAGAACAAAAGATTAGCAACCAATCACATATTGTAGTTCACTAGACTGCACAAAGACTGATATCTAATTGGCAGGGATAGATTAAGGGGCCCTAAACAATAAAACTGTAAATATGATGTAACGGTGATGTTCTAATAAAAAGTGTAATGTATAAAATACAGCACCACAAACAAGTTAAAAACACTGTAATGCACCTTATGCCACGCAGAAACTTCAGTTCCCATATTTCACAGTGCCCACAATGCTGGTGATATAAGTGTGGGGGCCCCTAGACCGCACTACTGTTAATCGGCACTGCTACTTTGTTGCTATTGGTTACACTCTATTTAAAAATCTCTAGTGGTATTATTTGCATTAATGAATAGATACAGTAGTTGTTTGTAGGTAAAAAAAAATACATATTGCATTAGATTGAGTAGATTATTTTTTTTTCCATGAAGGGGCTAGTGTTGCCACCACATAGAAACTTGTGGCTTATAAGTATATTAATATTTCAGGAAAAATGCATATTCATTATTACATTTTATCAACAATGTACTGTGTGATGCATATTTTCATTTGTGTATATTATATTTTTATTGTTTTGAATGAGCATTTTTTTTTTGTAAGTTTATTGAAATGTATTATATGGCAGTTTGGCAAAAAGTGATAATATATTCAAGACAATGTTGACCAATATGGTGTTTTCAAATCAAGAGACAGACTGACAAAGTATATAATAGTCAATTAGTTACATAAAAAAAAGTGAGTCGAATTAGCACTTTTGATAAATTTGCCATTATTTACAGCATGGGTTCTCAATTCCAGTCCTCAAGTACCACCAACAGGTCATGTATTGCGGATGTCTTTAATCATGCACAGGTGAGTTCATCTATTATGCTAGGTCAGAAATTATACTCTCTGCTCCCACAGAGAGAATCCTCAAAACATGACCTGTTGGAGATAATTGAGAGTTATTTGGAGATAATTGAGGGCTATTTTCTCAAAGCCCCAGAGCAGGTCTTAAAAAATTGCAAATCCCTAGTTTGGGCTAAAAATGTCAGGGACTCCTTCAGAACCCCTTGGACACTTCCCTAATGACTAATTAGACAATTGGTCCAATAATTGCATGCCATTATTGGTTGTTAAAACCAATAATGGCCTCAAAATACCAGAAATTAATATTTTTTTTTCTTAATTTTTGCACCCCAAATATAATGAAAGCATTTATTTAAATGATAAATAATTGCTTTATTATCTATTTTATTAATTGTTATTTTGAATTGGCCTAAAATTACCTCAAAATCACCATCCTTTTGTACTTTTTTTTTGCACTTTTTGTTTTATTTATTTGTAACAAAACGAAAAAAGTTGTCTTTCCCTCATTTATTAATTTTTTTTTTAAAATGCACAATTTAGCCATTTAATGCATTTAAGAAAAAAAAACCTGTTTTTATTGTGGTCAGTAATAACCAATATTACTGTTACCCAATATATATATATATATATATATATATATATATATATATATATATATACATATATATGTGTGTGTGTGTATACATATATATATATATATATATATATATATATATATATGTGTGTGGATATATATATATATATATATATATATATATATATTCTGGTGCATAATTTTAGTATTTTACTGTTTGTGTGACTGATTTTCAATAGAATGAGATTTTAAAACTGTTGTATAATTTTAAGCCCCTGGAAAATGTGCATCCTAAATGCTATTTGGTGACATGTAGTCATGTATTTAGAATCATGTTTAAACAAACAAATTAAGACTTTTTAGAGTGCTTCAAGACAAAGCACACCATTCTCTGATCCAAGCAAAGCAGGTACAATTTGGGTCAAAACTCAGCCTCTTTCCTGGTATGCCATGTTCCTCTCTAAGGTGTAGTAAGCTAATAATATTTGCCTGCTCTCCTGAAATGTCCAGGAGACTCTCAAATTTCAAGGATGTTCTCCTGCACCCCCAAGATTTGGATGAAGTAGGGCTTTCCGTGAGCTTGACAATGCATTCTTGCATAATAAATAAATAATTCATAGTTAAATGTAAAAGTTTGACTTTGTAGCTCCTGACAACGCCCAGCAACTGTATACATTACTTTCATAAACTGACATTTATTTCAAGTTACATTATTTTTAAATACATGCTAATAAACTGTCTGGAAAAGTTGAGCTTAAAATGTAGAGCCTTTTGTCTAACTTACTATACAGCCAGGGCCGGATTAAAAGAGGGGCGACAGGGGCGGCAGCCCCCTGGGCCCCCACACACAGAGGGCCCCCACTCAGGGTCGGTGTGACCATGCCGAGAACAGGTGCCCAGTGGCAGTCAGTGCTGCTGCATACAGTGCAATATGGCTACCATCCCGACTGAGTCCCCTCATCAGCGTCACATGACACAGCACGTCAGTGATGCTGATAAGGGGACCAGGGAGCATCTCTGCCGGAATCAGGAGGATGACTGGTAAGTAATCAGGAGCGGGGATGGAAGCGGTAGGGTTCCTTGAGGCTTGTGGGCTTGGTGGGCTCATTGTGGCTGGGGGAGGGGGGGCAGGCTCCCTGTGGCTTGAAGGGGGCCCCCACAATTTAGTTGCCCTGGAGTCTTCATAATCTTTAATCTGGCCCTGTACACCGCCCTTTAATAATATATTCATATCAGGGCCTTTACCCTCTTGTGCTTCTCCTTACTTTACTTTCACCTACATCTTACCCCCCACCAGGGCACCTAACACTTGATTGCTTACGCTCTGTTGCATATCTAGGTGTTATGGTCACTTATGTATCAATGTATATTATCCATGTCCTTGTCCTATTTTGTACTGTAAGTCAGTTGTCAAATTATTTGTTTATGTGCTTTGTAAGGCGCTGCGGAACACTTGTGGCGCCATATAAATAAAGGATGATAATAATAATAATAATAATAATAATAATAATAATAATAATAATAATCACTTTTCCCAAATGTATATAACAAGGTCACAATAGGGGGAGACATTGCACAGTAAATAAGAGTGCCATACGAACACCCAGTTTACACCCATTTTAGTTGGATTATGAACTAGATCTGGTTGGTTATTAGTTCTGGTTTTCAGATTTAGTAGCAATGTATATACTAAATATATGCAAATTAGTTTTTTATATATATATATATATATATATATATATATATATAAATATTATATGAGTAAAGCACACTTAAGCTAAAAAATACATTAACAAAGTAATTTAATAAGTAAATTAGAAGTTAATGGCCACACAGACAGCAACATATATTTAACCCAACTCAATCTAATATATTAACCTTTACAACAAGGGATAAATCAAACACTTTAACATAATTCTGCATGTATAATTAATCAAATGGAAGATATGTATGATGCATACCCACTAATGAGTTTTAATACATTTTATGCAATACATTAATACACAGGAATCTATGTAATACATTTACACTGCTGACGATATCGCCCGTAGGAACTGCATGCAGGTCCGATGTGCAATGGTGCTGATGACGCATGGGAACACACATCACCAGCGACAAACCGAGTACGCACTGCCCGATGTGGACGATATGTCGCCTGACCTGCCGAATCGGACAACATATAGTCTATTGTGTACCCAGCTTTAGGGTTAGTCTGCGGGAGGGGACGGTTATGGTTCTGCTGCAGGAGGGGACGGTTAGGGTTAGGTTGCAGGAGGGGACGGTTAGGGTTCTGCTGCAGGAGGTAACGGTTAGGGTTAGGCTGCAGGAGGGGACGGTTAGGGTTAGGCTGCAGGAGGGGACGGTTAGGGTTAGGTTGCTGGAGGGGACGGTTAGGGTTCTGCTGCAGGAGGGGACGGTTAGGGTTAAGCTGCAGGAGGGGACGGTTAGGGCTAGGCTGCAGGAGGGGACGGTTAGGGTTAGGCTGCAGGAGGGGACGGTTAGGGTTAGGCTGCAGGAGGGGATGGTTAGGGTTAGGCTGCAGGAGGGGACGGTTAGGGTTCTGCTGCAGGAGGGGACGGTTAGGGTTCTGCTGCAGGAGGTAACGGTTAGGGTTAGGCTGCAGGAGGGGACGGTTAGGGTTAGGCTGCAGGAGGGGACGGTTAGGGTTAGGTTGCTGGAGGGGACGGTTAGGGTTCTGCTGCAGGAGGGGACGGTTAGGGTTAAGCTGCAGGAGGGGACGGTTAGGGCTAGGCTGCAGGAGGGGACGGTTAGGGTTAGGCTGCAGGAGGGGACGGTTAGGGTTAGGCTGCAGGAGGGGATGGTTAGGGTTAGGCTGCAGGAGGGGACGGTTAGGGTTCTGCTGTAGGAGGGGACGGTTAGGGTTCTGCTGCAGGAGGGGACGGTTAGGGTTCTGCTGCAGGAGGGGACGGTTAGGGTTAGGCTGCAGGAGGGGATGGTTAGGATTAGGCTGCAGGAGGGGTGGGATTAAGTTCCCTGAGGAATCTTAATCAGGCTCTGCATCCATTTACAATGCACTTTCAGTAATGCAATCAGCACTGCGCATTGACACATTATTATATATATAATATGGGTTAATGCAAAATTCCAAGTAGTGGTATGTTATCAGCAGATAATTCAGAACATGTTTAAACTTTATTAACAACTTAGCAAAACTAAAAACTAATTACAGTACCGTAGCTTTTGGAATAATTATATTAATAAACATTATTCTAACATGGAAGTTTTGAGTTAAGTTACAGGTGATCCTCTTACCATTCATGCTCTGTTTAAAAGGGGACGTACCCTTAGTGTGAGTAGGGGAGTGTAGCTTTCCAATATACAGTACATAGCCTAAGAAACAAGCACACAGCACACATAACATGCGCTGCATCCATGCCAGTACACAATATGGCTGTCCCCTTGCTACAGAGATCCCTTTATACTCTGTGTGGATTCTAAGGGAATCTCTGAGTGAAACACCATACGAGGTTGGGTTTGACATAAAAGACTTGATTTACTAAGTACTGGCTGCATGCCACCTCACATTTTCAAGCTATTTCAAGCTTCAGGGCTAGTTTTTCTCTGACTGACTTTTCACGCTGCAACTTGTCTTTCAGGCTACAGACTTTGCAAGTTTACTCTTGACTGAAATGCCTGAGAGAGCTCGCTTAACCCCTTTTATGCTGAAAGAGATTGTTATTGACTATAAGCCTACAAGCGGGGGCCCTCTTACTAGTTTGTCTGTCTCTTAATACCCTGTCTTGTTTAATGATTTTTGTTTGTTTCAAGTTGCAAAGCTCTCTGTAATATACTGGCACTATATATATCGTATTGTATTTCATTGCAACTATTATTTACATTTATCATGACAGGTAATAATATGTTTTGCATTTATACAAGTATTTAACTTTTTATGTAACTAAACCTTTTTTTATTCTAGTACAGCTGTATCTCTATAGATTGTAAGCTTGCGAGCAGGGCCTTCCTACCTACATATCTGTCTGTTATTACCCAGTTTTGTTCTTTTAATGTTTACAGTTGTAAAGCGCAACGGAATATGCTGCGTTATATAAGAAACTGTTAATAAATAATAAATAAATAAATAAATCTATGTTCTTCCATTGGTGACCTACAAATGTGTCCACATACATCTTACTTCCTTGTGCGTTAAACAGCCCTTCTAGTCGCGCCATACCGTGGCATGACACGGTAGCACCAAGCCTTTTTTCGTGCGTGTTTTTACCTTTAAATGTGTCTTATTCGCATAACGAAAAGGATGCACAAGCAGCTTCTGCCGATTAAAATGATATGCGGCCAGGGCCGTTCAGAGCCTGGCCGGGCCCGGGTAATGTAGGGGGCGTGGCCTAATCGTGTGAGGCGTGGCCACGCCCCCCTTTAAAAAAAATAATCGTTAGTTTTTCAGCGCCGCATAGCGGCGCTGCGCACCGTGGTGGTGGGCGCTGCAAGCCCTCCAGCCCGGTGCTAAGCAGGGGGGGGCGCGATCAGTGTGATCGCTCCCCCCCACAGCCATAGGAGACTGCTCCGGTGTCACACAGCAGCCCAGCACGAGTTGTCCGCTGAGCTGCTGTGGGGGAGGGAAGGAGCGACGCTGGACCCGGGCCCCCGCCGGGCCCCTCTACCAAGCCCAGGCCCGGGTAAACTGTACCCACTCCCCCCCCTCTCGGCACCCATGTATGCAGCAGGCATTACAGCCACTGACACTGCAACAGAGCCGGCCCTAGGCATAGGCAACCTAGGCAAATGCCTAGGGGCATTCCAAGTCTAGGGCCGCCAGATGTTTGGGGCACCTGGATGGGTGGACCGCTGCTTTGGCTACCGTGGTCGGAGGACCGGGCAACTCAGCATGCAGTCCAGAGCAGGGAGGAGGCTGGATGGGGCAGACGACTGCTCTGGCTACTGCGGACCGACCGGGAAGTTCAGTGTGCAGCCGGGAGCGGGGAGGAGGCAGAATGGGGCTCAGGGGGAAGAGGTCAGCTACCGGCATCATTATTAGAGCAGTACTAATAATTAGTCAGACTGACTCATTATCAGTATGCCGTAATGAATAAAGAGGATGGAGGTGGTCTGGCTGGAGGGGAGGAAGGGGGCACCTCCCCCCTCCTCTCACTTCGGCTCCTTCTTTCTGAGACCCAAGGTGTTAAAGCGCCCCATCCCCGCTGGCTGCCAATCAATTGACTCCTGTCTGAGGAGTCACAGAGTTCCCACTGTGCGCCGCCCAATAGGTGATATGGATGTTGCCGCCCCTTCTGCCTGTGACTGGAACAATATGCGGCTCAGCTGTTTTATTCCCGCTCAATGAAACCTCCCTGATGGAACACTACTGGAGCAGATGCCTCTTACCGACCACCATTGTGTATTGTGTAACATCTAGTGAGTAAAAAATATAATGGTGGAGTTTGGTGGGTTGTCAGGAGGGCAGTGACTGTGGATAAACAATACAATAAATATACATAAAGTGGGGGGCAATAATTTACACATAGAGATGGTGGGTCATTGACGGGCTAAAATAGCGGCAATGAGCTGGACAGACAGTGGGGTGACTTGGAGTGATGCAGAGGGATGAATTGAAGTAACGCAGGGAGATGACATTGATGAGACTCAGGGCAGATGATGCCTGTCAGAAATGGGGAAATGACACTGGTGAGAAATGGGAGAATGGCGCTGGTGAGAAGCAGGTAGAATGATGGTGAGAAATATGGGGCATGGCACTGGAGAGACACAGGGAGGTGGCATTGGAGAGCTGCGGGGGGATAGTGCTGCTGAGAAGCAAGAGGGGATGGCGCTGGAGTGCAGGTGAAATGACGCTGAGATGCAGGAGGAATGGCACTGTTGAGTAATGGGGGATGGCGCTGGAGTTACGCAAGTGGAATGACGGTGAGATGTGGGAGGAATGACGTTGGTGAGACGTAGGGAGAATGGGACTGGTGAGAAGCTGGGGGGATGGGACTGGAGAGATGCAGGGGGGATGGAGAAGGAGAGATGCAGGGGGGTGGCAAAGGAGAGATGCAGGGGTGGTGGTGAAGGAGTGACAACAGGAGTAAATGAGTGAGTTTAATTTTTATACTAATATAAAACATGGCAATCCAATGTCTGATTCTACCATCTTGAATTTATGTTATAATTTTACAACAATAACAATAAGTTATGTCAGTCTGACTGACGTCATTGTGGAGTCCACACATGTAATTTCTTTTTTTTTTCCTGTTTGGCTTTTCATATATCTGAGAAAAAAAAGAAAAAATATGGACACAGATTAGACATTTGGTGATGGATAAGGGGTGCTGTGCAGTAAGGGGAGAGGGGTGCTGTGCATATTAGGAAGAGGGGTGCTGTGATGGGTGAGGTGCTGTGCAGCGAGGGGAGACCAGTGCTGTGCTATGAGAAGTGCTGTGCAGTGAGGGAAGAAGATGCTGGGCTGGAGAGACAAAAGGGGGGGGATTATTATGCATGGTATGGGAGCACAGCACAATGGGAAAAGGGGGGCACAGCATAGCGAGACCATGACCCCTTGTGTAAGGCCACACCCCATTTCAGGATCCCACATGGGGGGGAACCAGTTAAAATTTTGCCTAGGACACTAATTTGGCTAGGGCCGGCTCTGCACTGCAGCGTAGCATTTCGCATGCAGATACACCCGCAGTCACACAATAAGACACATTTGAAGATAAAAAGTTGCACAAAAAGAGGCTCAGCGTTACCAAGTCGCACTGAGCTCACGTGTTATGTATGACGTGACTTGCAGCACACGGAGGTAAGATGTATGTGGATACATCTGTATGTAGCCACCTTGGTGACAGAACTGCCACCATGACTTTCATGAGCCTGGGGTCGGGAATAAGTGCTCGCAGCCTTTCTTGCACTCAGTTCTGGAGCTCTGACAACAGAGATACCTTCAGCCCTGCATCACGCCCAGTGTCTGTGTAAATACACCATGAAGTCACTATTTAGGCTGGATATAACATGAGCAGTATTTTCAATGTTAACTTTTCTAGCCAGAGGACAAGAAAACCCAACGGCATCCACATAAAGGACAGAGTCTGTGTCTACTGACCCATGCATGGTTTTTCCATGCACCACAGACGGCTCAGCCAGCATTCCTTTCCCATTAAGTGTTACCACAGATTAGCCACTTCTCATGGTACGATGCTTTGTAGAGAGCTGCTGGCAAATATCTCATAGAGCATTTGTCTACACAAGACCCTTTCTTCCAAGCTACTAAATGAAATATTGTAAAGGGCCAGGGGTCAATGATCTATGTGATGATCACAATAGAAATGTAAGTCAATGCCTAATACAAATACATTATTCAATGGGTCCCTCTGATATACAGATTAATGACTTCCTGTCTGCAAGACATAGAGCACTAAAGAGATGATTCCCAGGGAAGTAACATCTTAAGTTAATGTGACACTCTTTATTAACACGTCAGATAAACACATCCTTACAGCAATGTGGATGTTATACTGGTGGAGGGTAAATGGTATATGTCTTAACTTTTATCTTTATATGCTGTTGGAAAATGCTTTATTTACTAAGAAAACCAATCAGAAATTTTGAATGAGCAAAATATCTTCTGGTTTCCTGTTCTTCATCGGACATAATCGAGCACTGACTGGGTTTTTAACCTATTCAAGTCTGAGGGGAAAAAACTGATACAATAAAAATAAACTAAATATAAAAAAACACATTTGAATAAATATTATATATATATATATGAAAAAATAAACTAAAATAAAATAGCAGCTGATAAAATTAGAAAATAGAAAAACCCCAAAGAAAAATAAAAAATCACTCATTCACTAGAGCAGACCTGCTTTAGATAAATTGCATGGCGATTCTCATTGAATCCATTTTGAATGGCTGAATTATTTAACCAATCAGAAATGTGACCAATGTATGCTTGTTTGGATGGCCCCCCAATATAGACAGGGAGGAAACTATTGGTTTTATTTATGCTGCGATTTAGACAGGGTGGAAACTATTGGTTTTATTTATGCTGATATAACTAAGTATTCAATTATACTGTGAACTTTGGCCTCTGCAAACAGAATATCATTCTCAGGATCTATTCCTATTTTCTGTGTAGAGAAACTCACACCACCAAAATGTAAATGAACGTCAGTGTATGTTTGTTTTAAGTTAAATTACTCTTTCTATACATAATTCCCAACATTCTGGAATGGGGGCGTGGCTATGCCAAGGGTGTGACCACATCGTAATGGGTGTGGCCACTCCCCTGGATCGGGGTTTTGCACTTCTCAGAATGCTAGGCCATCTCCCCTATTCATTTTATTGCCGCACGCAATGGAGGCACCTGTTTGTGTGAGACAGGGGAACACCTCCCAATCCCTCTGCAAATCGGGACGGTCCCCTCAAAATGGGACTTGCTCTTCAAAATAGGGACAGTTGGGGGGTATAATTTTTGTCATGAAGAAAATAGTCCATTACTCTCACATACAGTTCTGTGTCCAGCTGTAACCAATACTGATGTTACGCCTCATTCTTGTCAAGTTCCTTTTGTTTCCACTGACAGCTCCAAAACACAGCTATAATCAAAAGTAAACAGCAGATGTCTTATTCCTAATGTCTTACAGCCGGGGGTGTGACTGTGATGCGGCTACCTGATGCAGCTGTTTTGGGTGCTGGATTGCAAAATGCAATTACATTTAAAAATGCAAATTGTATTGATTAATATGTATATATTAATGGTGTCTATATATTAATAGTAGAATTCACAGTGCTTACATTGAATATATTTGTCTCTTAACTACTTAACTGATGAATTCTTGTCGTCAAAAGCGCACAAAAACTGTCCGTTTTTTTTTATTTAATTAAGTTTCAAAAGTATATATTTTTTAAAATCTTTTTAAATATTTTATTTTAAAAAAATATACCGAGGGGCTGTTTTGCATCCCCCCTAACTTTCCTGTCCATAGGCCCCATTGTAATTTAACGGTCCACCCCCCCATCAAAAATAGACACCCCAGTGTCAAAAGATCCCCATCAATAACAACCCCCACCCCCCTAGGTATATTAGGTACCTGTGGCACAGCCTCCTCCCCATATGTCACTATATATATATATATATATATATATATATTATATATATATTATATACAGTATGTTAAAAAAGAAATCTTTAGATAACCCAACCCTAGCCAGCCAAAATATTTTTATCGGCCTGCATAAGCCCCCTCTAACCACCCAGGGCCAAAAGATGCAGAGGGCTGGGGGGACCGATCACCAGTCCCCCCTGCTGCGGCTGAATACTTATTCTTCACACAGAGGTCAGCAGACTTTTTACTGTAGGCGCATGTGCCCCAGAGCGCCGTTCATAATGCATTGTGGGATGCGATACTGGCAGTGATGTCAGCGGTCACAGATCGCCGCATCTCTGCAAGGGGTGTGGGGAGACAGAGGGAATCCATATACACATATATATATTTACATACACACACACATACATTTATATATATATATATACACATATATATACCGTATGTATTTATGCTGTATATATATATATATATATATACATATACACATATATAAACATACATATATATATATATGTGGAACACTCTGCCCAATCACTGTGGCCAGCAGTGATCGGGGCACATGGGGGACAGAGGCGGAGCTATGGCTGGAAAGAGGGGGTAGGAGTGCTGCCAGCTGCCCATGTACAGTACATAGTAGCAGCAGCGGCTATCAAGAGCCGCGGCTACTGCTTCTAGTGTGATCACTAGTATGATCACTGTCAGCCAGCAGCCGCAACGGGAGGATGTCCGGGCACATAGCAGGAGCCGCGGCTACTGCTTCTGTGATCACTTGTGTGATCACTGTTAGCAAGCAGCCGCCCGGGGACACAGCAGGAGCAGCGGCTACTGCTTCTCGTGCAGGGGATTATGCCGGCTGCCCGATCACTGCTGGCCGCAGTGATCAGGACACAGCGGCTGCTGCTTCACAGGAACACACGGCTGCCCTTGCAGCCGCGGCGGGAGGTAGGTGCCGCCGGATCCTGATCACTGTGGCCAGCAGTGATCGGGAGATACAGGAGAGGGAGTGGCGGGTGTAGAGGGACCGGGAGGTCCCTCTGATATAGGCGGCTGCGGGAAGATTAGCTGGTTGCATCAGATATGACCATGTCAGGGAAAGCCCAGTCTGGTGTGGTCTCATCTGATGCCACCATGCCAGGCAAGTAGTTAAAGGGGTCTATTCATTATCACTTAATTTCTATAACAGTAGGTGAAAATGAAGATTTTCACATACTTTTGTAGAAATTAAGTATCCGGGCCATTCATCATAAAGGTAACCTTTCTCTGCCCATGTGGCCCGCTGTCCCCATATACAGTACTGGGACCTAAATTCATCAAGCTCTGAATATACAATATTTTCAGAGCTTGACTGCGGGAGCATTCGCCATCTTCAGATGACTTTTGTTCATGCACACCGTCTCCGTCCCTATGGGAAGGAGTCCCGTGTGGCGAAGAGGGATCCTTTCATATCCCTCCGCGTACTAGCACTGCCGAGTCAGATTACCATTATACTATTACAGATAAACCAGTGCCCGGTGGCGTTTATGATGGATTGAACCTGTGAGCAGAAAACAAGAGTTACTGCCCTGTTCTCCTACTTTCTTCATCCCCCTCTACCAGCACTCTATCCTTACTGCCTTTTGTTCCTCTTTACTAATTCCCTAGTTCCCACTCACAGCTGCGCTTTTGGAGGTGAGACATTAAAGGGGTTTCAGCAATTTGGAGGGTGCTCTATTTACAACGGATGTGGCGCGATAGATTTTATATTTATTCTGTTTTTTTCCATCTTTGCTGCGGGTGCAGCATCTACTCAGGTGCAGCATCTACTCAGGTGCAGCGTTTGCACAGGAAAATACATTACATAT
The DNA here is from genome assembly GCA_031769625.1 of Taudactylus pleione. Lineage (NCBI taxonomy): Eukaryota > Metazoa > Chordata > Amphibia > Anura > Myobatrachidae > Taudactylus > Taudactylus pleione. Next base: position 3,760,883 of record JAUIMM010000004.1, read on the forward strand.
CTAGCTGGTCACACACAAAGAATGAGGGCTCGCTCAACAAACACGATTCTCTGCTTTAGTCATTAGCGCTGATTGCCACCTGATTGACTAACAAATATTGTGGCTTTACCATGGTACATTCTGGCACGATAACAGCACTTATGAAAAATGTGTTAAAAAAGAAAAATGTGTTATAATGCGGTGCCCTGAAACAGATCAACAAAGGCAATCCTGGGGGACCCACGCCCCCCAAAAATTTATTTTATAACACATTTTAACCCTTCACTGTTTGTTTATTATATATGTACCTCACTTTTTATTTTCAATCTTTATATGCAGCAGTAGCTGCTCTTAACTATCTCTTTCACACTGCACTTTTCTTACTATAGCGGTGCCCTGGGGCGGGTAAGCTGGGCTAGTTTGGGGGTGTTCTGCGCACTGGATTTGAATCGTAGTATGTTAGGGACCTACCCTACAGAGGTTACCTGGATATGGTGGGTAGGCCCATAACCTTGGCCAAGATTATGCTAAAAACCTCTATTGATTGCAAAATTTTATTGCATTTATATATTATTAATAATTTGGAGTTGTACACCTGAGATTTGTCTGTTTTTGTGCCTGCAATTAGTCTCATCAGGTAGCACCTCCCATTATATATATATATATATATATTCAGGGTGTGCAGTCCAGAAATCTTTCCCATATACTCCATTTAATGTGCTTTATTGCACACCTGAGGGAAAGGAGACGCCCTCAGTCTGGATTAGCACCCCTACCTTATTGGTTTAAAAGCATGGAGTCTTGTAATGAATATGCACACTAGTATTAGGCACAATTCTAGGTAAGTCCTACAAGTTTTACATACTGTAGTGCAACTTTGGTTCATTTTTGGGGCGTGGGTCCCCCTGGATTGCCTTTGTTGATCTGTTTCAGGGCACCGCATTATAACACATTTTTGTTTTATAACACATTTTAACCCTTCACTGTTTGTTTATTATATATGTACCTCACTTTTTATTTTCATTCTTTATATGCAGCAGTAGCTGCTCTTAACTATCTCTTTCACACTGCACTTTACTTACTATAGCGGTGCCCTGGGGCGGCTAAGCTGGGCTAGTTTGGGGGTGTTCTGCGCACTGGATTTGAATCGTAGTATGTTAGGGACCTACCCTACAGAGATTACATGGATATGGTGGGTAGGCCCACAACCTTGGCCAAGATTATGCTAAAAACCTCTATTGATTGCAAAATTTTATTGCATTTATATATTATTAATAATTTGGAGTTGTGCACCTGAGATTTGTCCGTTTTTGTGCACACTAAGGTATAAACAAGCCCCTACTGTATGTTTCAGCTTGTTCATGAAGACAACTGTTCGAGAGAATAAACACACCACTGTAGTTCGTGGCATTTCACTCATTGCAATGCACCATGCCCACTCTTGAAAAGACCATGTCCCACTGCATACTTGTCTACTTTGTATGCCTGCACTCTGGGAGATTTTGGAGTACAAGTACCAAGCTCAGGAGGTTTTGGTTATGTTATTTGCATCAGAGGCGTCACCATGTGTGGAGACACCTGTTGTGGCACTTACCGGCCTCTTGCATGCCGCAGACTACACCTCTCACATTCTTGGCCTCATGCCAGCACCCTCATGTGTGCTTTTTTGTGTCATGCCCCTATCTTCATCATGCTCAGGGGTTGTCCAGCTTCTCTGGACACAGGTGGATGAGGATGACTCACTGCAGCGATGCTCGGTGACACAAACTGATGGGGTGACACCAAATTAGCAGAGCAGCTTAGCTATTTTGGTGTCACTCCCTCAGATTGGATGGTGTCACCCGGTGTGACCAGCACCCCCCTAGTGACACTATTGATTTGCATCATCGTGGCCTGCGCTGTGCCACGATTCATTCGGAAAACACTGTAAGGATCCGGGTGGGTGGCCTGCTCTCCCAGGAGTCCTGGAGTTTCCCAGACATTCTGGGAAGGTAGGCGAGTATGCCCACTGCGAGTAGAATAAACAGTTTATGTAGCTAGAAGGATAACCTATAAAACAATAAACTTTGAATCACCATACACCAGAGTTGGCAGGAGACACACGGGTTTGTGTTCTAAACACTAAAGTTAGACAGTATTTTTCCTGTAAAGAAAAATAAATTGTGTTTATTAAAAGTGGCAAGGCGGCACAAAAAAACCCTGATAATTAAAGTATTCTGAAGATGGGAAACCCTCCTTCTCAGTAGATTCTATGCAGAATAAGTTTATTATGCAACATTATAACCTCTCCCTGCCATAAAGGCTTCTGGGAAATATAAATAAATAATTAGGAAGTGTCCTTAGTGTCCTGTATTTGATACTTAAATGTTTTATTACCCTTATGAAAGGATTCTGTTTCAGCCTATAAAATAGGAAGTTGTCCATCTGGCAAACTTGGTAGATTACTAAATCCTGAATTAATGATGACACAATACCTGTCAGATTGTACTTTACATGTTACTACCCTCCCTGCCACTGGTGGTTCTCTTTTGTATGACATGTTTGTGGCTTTGGCTGTACTAAATGTAGTCTGCAATAATAATCCCTGTACAAACACCTAAGTAAATTTAGCCGTCACTTCAGGTCCTGCCCTGCCTGCTCATGGCACTGTTGCCACAACCATATTTACACTGTGCGGGCACAGGGCACCGTGAATCAGTATACTGTAGACTAGTGGTTGTGCACCCTACATGTTCAGTTCCCCCTTCTTCCAACACACCCTCATTAAGGATTATAACCTAATAGATAGGATAATAGTTTACAAAAAAGAAAAGCAAAGAAATTTAAAATAAAGCTGTTTTTCTGTCTGATAAATAGTAGTTTACTATAGAAGTGCAGCAAATAATAAAATACATTGTTGCCTATAACCATAAACGACAGCGGGATAAATTATATACATGCCTCCACCATGAAGATAGATAGATAGATAGATAGATAGATAGATAGATAGATAGAAAAAATTCATATGTATAAAATAGACAAAAATCTATAGATATTATATGCATTTTTATCTATATATCTACGTGTTTGTAAATATATATTTACACACATGTTTCTCACTATCATTCTATATGTATATATAGCAAACCCTCAATGTGCTATTAACAATGCAAATAAATATACACAATTGATGACAACTAATATATTATAAAGCTGCTCCTCTTGTACGATCCTTGCCAGCAAATGGATCTAGAATTGAAATACAAACGACAAGACAAGAAGGTGCTGATAGTGTAGTATGTAAAAAAAACAAAAACGTTTGGTTTAAAGCTAAGTATTGTGCGTACATTTAATAGAAATAATCACTCTTATCTCATTTTCACTCCATCCGGTGGTTTGATGAATCAAGACCCGATCTTTATAAGATCTCTGATTTCAGAATATAGCCCAGCACCGCAAAAACCCAGAGAGAACTCATAGGGTAACATTTCATGACTTTATAGTTTTAAATAGGGATTTAGAACGTACATAAAACCCACTTGACACAATGCATATCAAACAAACATAGTTCACCCAACCTGGGGTCTGGACAGTCCAACCAGAGTGGTACCAAATTCTGGGAACTTCCAGCAACCGTGGTATTTCCTCAGTGGGTGTAGACTTGAGAGACTGTGAACAGGAATCTCCAATGCGTTTTGTTTGCACCAAACTTCCTCAGGGATCCTTAATGTACCAAACTTTATACCAAATACTTTTTTTACATTACATAGAAAGTCTCCAAGTGCCTCATTCCTACCCAGAGTGATGTGTTTGTTACATTGAAGAGAGCACCGGGGCACATTACTAACGTTTGTAGGTGTTTCGGCTGTTATTTGTATTATGTGTGCATATATATATATATATATATATATATATATATATATATATATATTTGTTTTTAAATATTACTTTATATAAGGAGCACAGCTCTAATACCCTTTCTACAGAATTCAGCCTCTATTAGAACAGACAAAATTCTTGTAATTTTTTCTAATTTGCTGATGGAAAAGAAAATCCCTTTGTTCTTTTCACAGATTAGAGAACACTTGCGTGCAGGCCAGGACAGGAATCTCTGTTTTCTGCATTTAATATTTCAAATTTATCTACAGGGATATGTTTTGGACTTGGGAATAATAGTACCTGCAGCCAAAGATAATAACATGATACAACATGAAGGGAGAGAACACAAGGTGGAGGTGTTTTCATGGGATTAAGAAGAGAAAATGAACAAACTTTACAAAATGTACAAAAAAAATTCAAAGTTTACAACGTCCTTATGTGCAAACTGCGAGCCCTGTCACACTTGCATAAACACCTGCATTTTTTAAAAAATATGCGCATAGATAATGAGGCACATTTACTATCCTGGGTAAACTATTTTCCTGTAATGTAATGTAACCTAATGTAAAGTGCGGGTTTTTTAAATGCATGTCCTTGTGAAACTGTGATTTAGGGGGGTATTCAATTATGCTGCGAAAAGCCGTTATCGGCGATAATTTCATCTGCGGTAATTTTCGCCTGTTTCAATTATCCCCATATTCAATTTCATAGACTTTTCGCAGGTGTGAAAAGTCTTTCTTAAAAAACGGGGATAAGTTTTCACTATGTAATACATGGCGAAAAAATTGGGGTTTAGGGGTGCAGAATAAAAAAAATAGCCTGCAGCCTTTTTGATATCCCCTACATGTAATCTGTGTCAAAAAAAATGTAAAAAGAATTCTCAGGACAACCCAAAAAATGTACTTTAATTTTGGGTGCAAAAAAAAAATATTGGAGAACAAATTTTTAAACTAGCGAATTTGATTCAGGGGGTTACCAAGTACAAGTATGCAGCAGGTGTTTTCTAGAATGCGGGTGGTAGTAGCAGGTGCATTTTTGAAGAATTTTTCAAAATGACTTTAGGGACTTAAAAATATGCTTGCACCCATTTTAATGTACCCCAAATTTGATGAGAAAGGGGTTTTTTTGGGGGGAAAAATAACTAAAGTGCTATTCTTTATCACTTCTTCTAAAGCCACATTTATGCACCTGACGCAGCTATTAAAAACCCTGACTACCTTCAGCAGGCCAAATCGGTGGTACCCTAGTGATCCCCTATGTCAGACCATCTTTAGGGGGATACCAGGATGATTTTCCGAAAATTCCCAGGACATACTTACCTTTCCGCCGGGTCTCGTTTTCACCGGATCCTGATTGAATGCGGGGATAAGCAGGCACGCACCCGATACTTTATCCCAGGTAAAAACGGCGATGAGGGCGAAAAGTCCGATCTCTGGGCCTGATTCAGAGCCGCTCGTAAGCGGCCGCTCGTTCGCTATGAGCGATGTTCGCACAACTGCGAATGCGTATGAGTCGTAATGCGCATGCGCAAACCAGTCATTGCGGTCGGAAATCGTACGCTCGCAAAACAGCGAGGGGCTGCTAATTTGATTGACAGAATGTACCGTTTGTGGGTGGTAACGGGAAGGTGCTTGAAAACGGGGGAGTGGAGATCCGAACGCAGGCGTGCCTAACGGTCAAAAGGGCGTTTAATGGGAGTGCATAATTAGTAAAGGAGTGTCATCGACCACGTCACTTGGTTGTCTTTTAGCCTGAACTGCTCGCAGTGATTGCGGTAGGAAAAACCTACCACAAGCACTGCGAGCAGTTCAGATGCCTTTCGATGTACCCGATTAATCAAATAAGTACCGGAGATGACATGTGATGCGAACGGCAAAGGGGCGTCTTTACAAAATAGCGAGCGCATTTTTCGTTCGCTCGCTCAAACATAGAGGCCTCAACAAACCGCAATGAGAGAGCGCACAATTTAAATAGCCAGCCCCTTTTTTGGAACGACCGTCCGCAAATAGCGTCCGGGTCTGAATCAGGCCCTCTGACTTTTCGTCCCATATTGAATATCACTTAGTCACTTTAATTCTAGATTTAAAAAAATTGCATTTATGGCTATAAATATGAATATTGAACCATTCATGTATTCTACATATATTTACTCGCTACAATTTAGGCTAAAAATACCTTGATATACTGTATGTAGATAACTTAAAAATCGAGGTGTCGAACTGTAGAGGTGTGCTGTCATCTCTAAGTGCTATCTGATGTAATGCACTTTAAAACTATTTCAATATCAATTACAGGTATATGTGGCTTACATTGTGCTTGTGTCTAAGTAAACTGAATAAAATTATTTTGGGGAGGAGTGTAAGGCAACAGGTTATATTGCTGATGCTTTCCAAAGCTCATTACCATGCTGTATTGTACAAAGCAATAGAGCTGTGATGATGCTATTGGGCAGTATATTGGTGTCAAGGGAGGCCTCTGATTGGTGCATTATCCGCTTTGACTTACTCATGATGTTTGCCATAAAATTATGACTTCTAACCCCCTTCCCAGGGGACATGAGACCTAAAGCTATTGTGTTAGATAGACAATTCTCAGGGTGGAAACATTCAGACTAGGAATAAGGTGGACATGTTAGGGTGGTAAATACGATTATAGGTATTAAATCCAAGGAGTTCCTATTTGTGGTGTCATTGTCTCTTTAGCAATCTGTATGTCTTTCATCATTTTCAAATTAAAGTAAATATTGGGACCGCTATGGGTCCAGACAGAAGCTTAGCTAGACCATTGTGGGCCCCATAGCAACATTTTGGATTGGCCCCCCAGTGTTCCGCGAGAGCGATGAGAGGAGAGAGGGCAGTAAGGAGCGGTGTTGGTGATCAGAACATCAGAGAAGAGGGCGGAGCCTACCAGAGTGGTGGGTGGGATGGGGTAGGCTGGAGATTGAGGTGTCAGTTATACTAATATATCTATTTTTTTATAAATACTTTATTTTCAACTTACAACAGGTTGTAATATTGAAAATACAAATAGAAAAAAATGGCAGACTGATTATATATATATATATATATATATATATATATATATATATATATATCATAATCCTATCATAAATTATACTAATATATATTTTGTACAAGCACACATGGGGCAGATTCAATTATCATGCTGCTAAAGAATGCCTCCTCCCATGGGGGTCCCAGCAGAGCAGGCAGGGGTACTGGGGGTGCGGCGGGTCCTGGAGGCAGAAAAAAATCAAACATAACAGAATGAGTCTCACTTATTTGGAATCTTGTAACAAGTTTCACGGCTCAACCGCTTATTCTATTGATTTAATGCAGTTACAACTTATATGTTATTTTATTGCTTGTCTAATATTAAGCAAATGTTTAACCAAGCCGTATTTTTGTCTTTTTACTAATTATTGAATTTATTGAACTAGTTTGTGATTAGTTACAGCTTTAGCTCTATTTATCCTCCTTTTTTAAAGTGCAGAACTTTGTTGTACAACTTCTCTTAGGTCCATTAGGCCAGCTGGGTGTGCTGAGCTAACCAGTGAGCCTGGCACTGTCATAGAGTAGACTTCCCCTTGATTACAGGCAGCCTTTGTGAAATGACCTGCGGATGGCGATTGAAGTCCGAGATTAAGATTTTTCCAGAAAGGCACAGTGTGCTGAAATCAATAAGATCTCCACCCAAAGTAGAATTTTCTGCATTAGGAAGAAGGAGAGATTGGTCACGGCCCCCTCCTCCCCTGCCTTCAAACTCACTATAAACTGTAATCTTCTCTGCAGAATTGGGGCTGCCATTTCAGATTCAAATGCTGCCAATAGGGATGGAGCATTTGAAGTATTGCCATTGGACATATAAGTCAAGATTAGAGGTCAATGGGATATAAACTCTTACCAGACTTCTATGTAAGATAAGGCTGCTGGAGAGACATTCTATTTTAGTGAGTGGTATGTGTAATGGATGTTATAAAGGTAAGAGGGGTGTGTAGTGAATATTATAATGTACTGGGGCATAATCTGAACTGGGGCCAATGTAATTAGCAAAATATGAACTGGAGAACACTGTAATGTGGCACAATATGGACTCAGGGCCTGATTCAGAGCCGGACGCTATTTGCGGACGGTCGTTCCTAAAAAGGGGCCGTCTTTTTAAATAGAGCGCTCGCTCATTGCGGTTTGTTGACGCCTCTATGTCTAAGCGAGCGAACGAAAAATGCGCTCGCTATTTTGTAAAGACGGCCCTTTGCCGTTCGCATCACACGTCATCTCCGGTATTTATTTGATTAATCGGGTACACCGAAAAGCATCTGAACTGCTCGCAGTGCTTGTGGCGGTTTTTCTTACCGCAATCCCTGCCTGCAGTTCAGGCTAAGAGACAACCAAGTGATGTGGTGGATGACGCTCCTTTACTAATTATGCACTCCCATGAAACGCCCTTTTTACCGTTAGGCACGCCTGCGTTCGGATCTCCACTCCCCCGTTTTCAAGCACCTTCCCCTGTTACCACACACAAACGGTACATTCTGTCAATCAAATTAGCAGCCCCTCGCTGTTTTGACAGCGCTCGATTTCCGACCGCAATGACTGGTTTACGCATGCGCACTACGACCCATACGCATGCGCAGTTGTGCAAACATCGCTCACAGCGAACGAGCGGCCGCTTACGAGCGGCTCTGAATCAGGCCCTCAGTGCACTAAAGTGTGGCATAAAATTAACTTGAGTCACTGTAATGTGGCATAATCTAAATGAGGCACTGTAATGTGACACAATATGGACTCCATGCACTACAGTGTGGCATAAAATGAACTTGAGGCACTGTAATGTGGCATAATCTAAATGGGGCACTGTAATGGCAGAGTAATATATGAACTGGGGACACTATAGTGTGGCATAATATGAAAAGTGGGCATTACAGTGTAGCATAAAATTAAATGGGATACAACAGTGTGGCATAATATGAACTAGGGGAACTAAAATATGGCTCCACAATATGTACTGGGGACACTGTGTAAGAATATGAACTGGATCGAATGTGTACTAGCAGCACTACAATGTGTTGTGTGGTGAACTGGGATCACTACAATGCAGCATAATGTGAACCAGGGCAGTGTGTGGCCATTAACATCCGTCCTTGTCCCAGTGGAACTTACAATCTATATTAACTACCACATGTACATGCACACACATACACACTTGGGTTAATTCGCATCCATATTGATTGATTCTACAATAAATGACAAGCCAAAATAGTGTAGCACTTTCCATTAATTTATTTAGAATGATAAAACAACAATATACCAGTCACAATTTAAAATTAATGGTTAATACTCAACATTCCAGAACCAGCAGGAAATCAGGGAACACTCCAGAATTCTGCTGAGTCAGGAGACTCTCAAAAAATGCTTCAGATACACGTGTAACATCTCAAACTGAATGACAACAGCTCGACATGTTAGTTAAACCATTCTATGTGTTTCAAAGCACCTATATATATGTCCTTAATAAAAAAAACCTCTAGGGGGACTGAAATATTGAAATAAACTTTTCATTATTTCTGGATAAGAAGTATGACTAGAGGTAATAGTGTCTAAAGGGGGGTCTAGAGGGGGCAGGAGTTCTGGAGACCAAGAAATCCCCACGGGAACGAAAACAGTTGAAGGCTGTTGGAGAGTTTGATCAGTCGTTGCTGGGATTTCCATAGGTGATAGCCACATGGTTATAGTCTTGTTGGTGGAAGTGAGAGGTGATCATCTAAAAAAGTTCAGGTGCATGCCAGAGGCAGGTGTGACATTACGAGAGGAAAATCAGTATTTCCTCCACATTTAGGATGAGTTGAAGCAGGAGCAGAAGTGTGAGGGGAATGCCAGCTATGGGGAGGTTGCTTTACTGAAAGCGTTATATAACGTGAGCCAGTCTGGGTGTGGGGAGTAAAAGCAGAGGGCACAGTGATGGGTGATGCCAAGATTGCAGACTTGGGGGCCCATTCTTGTGTTGATGATTGTGAGGATGATTTGAGGGGAAGTACCATGGGATCTGTGACGAGGAAAAGGTAATAGACCTCTAATTTTTTTTGTTGAACATCCGTGTGGAAATAGTGTAGAAGACAGTTGGTTACAGAGATATTAGAGATGGGAAGAGGTCAGGGGAGGAGAGGTACATTTGGGTGTCAGTCATATGACTATTCAGGACATAAAATCGCCATTCCCTTTCTTCCATCCTGCCACTTCTATAAGTGAGAGGAGATCTAATGGTTGACTCACTTATACTTTGGTCTATGTTTTCAAAACATGTCATGCTAATGATTCCTAAGTGCAAGCTTTAAAAGTATTAGTATAAACAGTCTGGTGTTATCATCACTGCCTCTACCTGAATCACTTACCCATTGTGCGGGTCTATTACTGACTATCTGATTCCAGCTGTACAGTCAGGGCATGATGTAATGGTATCAGTGTCGGATTATGGTATAAAGAACAACCTAGTTATGACATCAGAGACAGACAGCTTGGCCTAAGTCAGTATGCTAATTGTAGTACACATGTTATACAATAATAGATTGGTGACGTTCTTTAAGAAATAACTATAAAAATGCACCTACATTTGCACCAAGATGCAAAAAAAAAGAGATTTGTATTGCAGAAAAGTTATATACTGTATATGATAAACGGGAAGATTTATCAAAGCTTGGAGAGAGATAAGGTGGAGAGATTTATCAAAACCTGGAGAGAGATGAGGTGGAGAGATTGATAAAAGCTTGGAGAGAGAAAGAATAGAGAGAAGTAACAACCAATCAGCGTCTAACTGACAGTTAGCTGTTATCCCCAGCTTTGCCCACGTTGCTTCTGGCCCATGCAGCAAGCAGTGTTTCACAGATTGGCTGCAGGCGCACCTTTAAAAACCCCTTGCAAAGAGGGCACACAGCCCTATGCACACAGACTGACCTTCAGCTGGGCCTTGCACCACAACTCGCTCCAAGGCTGTGCCTCCCTGACCACAATTACTGTAGGTTTTCTTTTTACTACTTACCCTCCGTGAGTACTCTCCAGTGAATGGTTAACTCTTAATGCTGCAAAGAAGTCTTGATATAAGCCATAAGCCCTTGTCCTATTGGCATGAATGTCATCAATATTTTCAGTTAAATTAAAAGATGCAATGATATATAACCTATCCTATTCCCTGCTAAACAGCATAGTGAAGGTTTTATCAAATCGGTTCGGTAGTGTTCGAACTAACCTCGCACCAACAGAGAAACAGATATTCTAAAAATGGCTAATTCCGTCTAGGTACCCTATAAACTATACGTCTAAGTTCGAATTGCCTAAAACTGTTACAGTTACAGCCAAAGTAATCATTATATAATTACAGGTTGAGTCTCCCATATCCAAATATTCCGAAATACGAAATATTCCAAAATACGGAATATTTTTAGCTTGACTGAGATAGTAAAACCTTTGATTTTTGATGGTTCAATGTACACGAACTTTGTTTAAGGCACAAAATTATTAAAAATAAAGTATAAAATTACCTATAGGCTGTGTGTATAAGGTGTATATGAAACATAAATAAATTTCATGTATGTACACAAACTTGGTTTGAGTCAAAAAATTATTGAAAATATTGTATAAAATTACCTGCAGGCTGTGTGTATAAGGTGTTTATGAACCATAAATGCATTATGTGTTTAGATTTGGGCCCTATTCCTAAGACATTTCAATATGATATGCAAATATTCCAACATACGGAATATTCTGATATACAAAATATCCTTGGTCCCAAGCATTTTGGATATGGGAGACTCAACCTGTATACGTATTGATACATGTGATTATTGCAGCATCATTTTGATACCACTGTAGCGTTGTCAAAATTGCCAGCTTGTCAAGAGGGAGCTTGATCAGTTTTATTTTTGTTCAAAGCGATCCAATTACAAATATAGGGATCTGTTTATTAATCCTTATTGATGATATGTACAATTTTTTTTATCATCGCTAATCGTGATGATAAATAATTCATCATTACAATTTGTTTTAATACAAATATAACTGATGCTGGAATAAAAGTGATAAGGGTTAACTTACAGTACCACTTTGCCAGTCTTTGAGCCAATTTGCCAGATTGGGGCTTTTATTTTCACTAAGGTGAAAAAAAAAGTAAAAAAAACAGTGATAAACTGAATGACAGAATGGGTATTACAGATGTACTGCCATAATATTTGTGCAGTTCGCATTGAGAAGCCTTCACTCAGGGTTTTCCTGAATGTAAATTTCTCTGGGGCAAAAATTATTGAAATGGAAAATAAATTGTGCTTACCTGCTCCCCTCTGTTCCATTCATTTCACTTCTGACTGGCAGCCAGCAGGACTTCAGCGACTGCAGCAGGAGAGGACTTAGATGGCAAAGGGTGAAGAGGGCAGAAGAGGAAGAAGGGGCGGAGAGAGAAGGTGCTGGACAAGGGGTATAGTTTGAGGAGAGGAGAAAAGTGTGTGTTGGCGGTAAATGGTAAATAGATGTACAAAAGATACACACGCAGGAGGAAACAAAGGCACACGGCGTGGAACAGAGAAAGGGGGGGACATACCGGTAAATGCAGAGCCGGGGAGCTGGTAAAATGCAGACACCCACCTATACAATGGGGTAAGAAATGGGAGGATCGGAGAGCACTAAATCTGCAGAATCAGTGGAGGAGGAGGAAAGGTTGGATGAAGAGGCACGTATGTGACCTGACCTGGACGAGTTACATGTGTAAGTAGAGGGGCCAGTAGTTTGCTGCTGTTACCCCAGTCTAGAGTAATAGGGAATTGTCCTGGTGAGCCCTCTCCTGGCACCCTTACCAACCACAGGCACCCAGAGAACCCACTCCATCCACGCCCCTGGCTATAGTCACCCATTTATCCATATAGTGGACTGTAATCACTTTAGTCTCTGATTAGCTCAAGCAATGCCCCTTTACAGTCTTTGTCAGGGATAACAGCTGTATGGATCTATTTATGCATGGTTATTAAGCTTAGATCTTCACAATTAATTGTTTATTTTTGAATACATCATCCAGAGCCATTTTAGACCAATCACCACTGGACACTATTGAATTTCACTTGAAAACACAAAAGTCTTCCTACCATTCAATCAGTGGGCCTAATTCAGCAGCGGACGCAATGTTTATGTAGTTTAAGCCATTATTTACCGCCGCACATGCATGTAAGATCGTATATGAGAAGGCAGCAGTGGGCGTCTTTATGTCAGCTGTGCATTGGCAGGCATTAGCATATTTTAGCAACTGCGATCCGTACGCGGTTGCAGGTGGAATTGCATTAGTGTCCACTGCTGAATCAGCCCCACTATCCTATTCTGGAGGATGCCATTCTTACAATATTGAATTTAAGATAAATGTATCAATTAGATGGTGGTTTTATTAGCTGTTTATTTTGTTTGATATTGTATGAGAATATATGACTTTGGGAATCTGCATTATTATTATTATTATTATTATTATTATTATTATTATTATTATCTTCATAAATATTATTATTGTTATTATTACTACTAGTATAACTACTATTTTTTCTGTTTTAATTATACAAGTAAAACAATTGCACTTGTATAGGCCACACCACTTCTCCTTTTATTTCTTTCTCTATTTTTTCCCTTGGAAAAGGGGATGGGGGAGAGGGGATTCTGCCAATACTGCTGTATTGTGCTCTCTTGTGTTATCATACTATGCAAGTGTGTTTCAAAATATCAGTAAACTGAATGTATATAATACAAAAATGTGTTTCTTTATTTATTTATTCCAACCACCACCACAAAAAATGAAACTGAAAAAAATATATATATTTAAATCGCCAGAGACTAGAGGTCAAAATATTTGAGAACTAGAGTTGTTTTTTGTTTTTTGTAAATTCAGCCTAAAAGGGGTTTTTAAACATTGTTTGAAAGATAACACCTGCAGTCGCCTTAATGGCAATTTCACAGTAGGGTTTAACATTTCACAAAGAGTCATGGTAATTATTCTCCGTAGACTAAAGAACTGAGAAATGAGTGGCGTTTCCAATAGACTTTGGCCAGCAGTGAATAACTCAGATGAGTATTTTCCCATGGACTCTATCATCTAGAACGTTGCAATATTGTAATGAATTAATTTAAATATTACAAGTCATAGGAGTTGTGATCTATCTGACCATGTTTAAGGAGAATCTAAACATTGTAAGATTAGTTATTGACATCTAAAAGCTAATCTTTTTATTTGCCATTTCAAAGCTCATGACAGTATATATAATATTATTTTACACATTAAAATGAAAGCTTATAAAAAAAAAAAAACAATCATCATATCTTATATTTGGTTTGCATAGAGTTCCCCGAGGATATATACTAATGGTCATTGAAATAAATTAATCTCTTCCATGCCATGTATTATTGATTAGATGCATTCTTTGTGACACTATATCTAACAGCTCCATCCGGGATTCACTTACAGATGTATATAGTTTTCGCAATATCACCAGGGATTCCAATAACCATCACTAATAGCTTTGTGCACTGGGTAACTGAATCCCAAGTAATGTCAGAGGAATGACTTTGCCTAGTTGGGTCCATTCCCTGTAAGTAATTTATTGCTTTTGCTGATCTGAAGACTGAAGTTACATAATGCCAGTTTAGAAAATGTCTTATAAAGCCTATGGCCTGTGTTATTAATTAAATACTTTTTGGGAAAAAAACATAAAAGTTTCACTGTTATGCTGAAACAGGTAATATCTCTTATGTCACTGTTCTGCTGAAAACGGTAATATCTCTTATGTCACTGTTCTGCTGAAAAGGGTAATATCTATTATGTCACTGATCTGCTGAAGTAGGTAATATCTATTAAGTCACTGTTCTGCTGAGGCAGGTAATATATATTATGTCACTGTTATGCTGAAAACGGTAATATATATTATGTCACTGTTATGCTGAAAAGGGTAATATCTATTATGTCACTGATCTGCTGAAGCAGGTAATATCTATTAAGTCACTGTTCTGCTGAGGCAGGTAATATATATTATGTCACTGTTATGCTGAAACAGGTAATATCTATTATGTCACTGTTCTGCTGAAGCAGGTAATATCTCTTATGTCACTGTTCTGCTGAAGCAGGTAATATCTATTATGTCACTGCTCTGCTGAAGCAGGTAATATCTATTATGTCACTGTTCTGCTGAAGCAGGTAACATCTATTATGTCACTGTTCTGCTGAAAACGGTAATATCTCTTATGTCACTGTTCTGCTGAAAAGGGTAATATCTATTATGTCAATGATGTGCTGAAGCAGGTAATATCGATTATGTCACTGCTCTGCTGAAGCAGGTAACATCTAATATGTCACTGTTCTGCTGAAGCAGGTAATATCTATTATGTCACTTTTCTGCTGAAAACGGTAATATTTCTTATGTCACTGATCTGCTGAAGCAGGTAATATCTATTATGTCACTGTTCTGCTGAAGCAGGTAATATCTATTATGTCACTGTACTGCTGAGGCAGGTAATATCTATTATGTCACTGTACTGCTGAGGCAGGTAATATATATTATGTCACTGTTATGCTGAAACAGGTAATATCTATTATGTCACTGTTCTGCTGAAAACGGTAATATCTATTATGTAACTGATCTGCTGAAGCAGGTAATATCTCTTATGTCACTGTTCTGCTGAAAAGGGTAATATCTATTATGTCACTGATCTGCTGAAGCAGGTAATATCTATTATGTCACTGCTCTGCTGAAGCAGGTAACATCTAATATGTCACTGTACTGCTGAAGCAGGTAATATCTATTATGTCACTGTTCTGCTGAAAACGGTAATATCTCTTATGTCACTGTTCTGCTGAGGCAGGTAATATATATTATGTCACTGTTCTGCTGAAACAGGTAATATCTATTATGACATTGTTCTGCTGAAAATGGTAATACCTATTATGTCACTGCTCTGCTGAAGCAGGTAACATCTAATATGTAAACAAAAAGTATGGTGGTCGCTCACATCAACTTAATGACTTAATGACATGAGGTGATTGTAAAGGGCGGGGTTTACACTGAGCTACAGAAAAAAAAGGGATTTTCCCTCCAGCACACTGCAGCAAAATCAACAAAAATACTTGAATCCTACATGATAATAGAAATTCAGAGGTATTAGTTTACATACATTTGCAAATATATGAATAACCGCTGGGCCAACGTCAAGGCTCCTCTATACCAGCGTCCCTAACATTATGGGGTTCACGTCCGAGACGCAGGGAACCCCAAAAGAATCCAGCCAAGGACTATCCCCAGGGCATCACATGAAAAATGGAAAAAAGGTGAAAGTGAAGTGTTAAGTATAGTTGTGTAAAGATAAATCAATAAGTGTTAATGGTAAGGGGTTAAAATTACATAAATAATAGACAAACAAATAGAAAGGTGATAAAAAAATATCTATGTGAATTAAGTGGTGATGCCCTGAAAAAAGGCCCAGCCAGAGCAACTTCGGGGGCCCCACGCCCAAACGCTCACCCCAAAATAATTGTTGCTACCTAATAGTAGCACCCACTCTGGGTCATATAATTACAAATTAATGTACTGCATAATAACAGTACATGTATAAGCTGAGAGCAGACTCACCTAGAAGGTATCTACCTCTGAATTTCTATTATCATGTAGGATTCAAGTATTTTTGTTGATTTTGCTGCAGTGTGCTGGAGGGAAAATCCCTTTTTTTTCTGTAGCTCAGTGTAAACCCCGCCCTTTACAAGCACCTGTGCAATGTCATTAAGCTGATGTGAGCGACCACCATACTTTTTATTTGCAGTTTTGTGAGGCATGAAAGGAGCCAACATTGGGAGGATGTGCTGGTCTGTATAGTGCCATTAGGAGGTTTCTGGGGTACCTTCTAGGTGAGTCTGCTCTCAGCTTATACATATACTGTTATTATGCAGTACATTAATTTGTAATTATATGACCCAGAGTGGGTGCTACTATTAGGTAGCAACAATTATTTTGGGGTGAGCGTTTGGGCGTGGGGCCCCCGAAGTTGCTCTGGCTGGGCCTTTTTTCAGGGCATCACCACTTAATTCACATAGATATTTTTTTATCACCTTTCTATTTGTTTGTCTATTATTTATGTAATTTTAACCCCTTACCATTAAAACTTATTGATTTATCTTTACACAACTATACTTTACACTTCACTTTCACCTTTTTTCCATTTTTTGTGTGATGCCCTGGGGATAGTCCTTGACTGGATTCTTTTGGGATTCCCTGCGTCTCGGACGTGAACCCCATAATGTTAGGGACGCTGTTATAGAGGAGCGTTGACGTTGGCCCAGCGCTTATTCATATATTTGCAAATGTATGTAAACCAATACCTCTGAATTTCTATTATCATGTAGGAATCAAGTATTTTTGTTGATTTTGCTGCAGTGTGCTGGAGGGAAAATCACTTTTTTTTCAGTAACATCTAATATGTAACTGTTCTGCTGAAGCAGGTAATATCTATTATGTCACTGTTCTTCTGAAAACGGTAATATCTCTTATGTCACTGTTCTGCTGAAAAGGGTAATATCTATTATGTCACTGATCTGCTGAAGCAGGTAATATCTATTAAGTCACTGTTCTGCTGAAACAGGTAATATCTATTATGTCACTGTTCTGCTGAAAACGGTAATATCTCTTATGTCAATGTTCTGCTGAAGCAGGTAATATCTATTATGTGACTGCTCTGCTGAAGCAGATAACATCTAATATGTCACTGTTCTGCTGAAGCAGGCAATATCTATTATGTCACTGTACTGCTGAGGCAGGTAATATGTATTATGTCACTCTTCTGCTGAGGCAGGTAATATCTATTATGTCACTGTACTGCTGAGGCAGGTAATATCTATTATGTCACTGTTCTGCTGAGGCAGGTAATATCTATTATGTTACTGCTCTGCTATATTTAGTAATATCTATTATGTCACTGTTCTGCTGAGGCAGGTAATATCTATTATGTTACTGCTCTGCTATATTTAGTAATATCTATTATGCAACTGTTCTGCTGAAGCAGGTAATATCTATTATGTCACTGTACTGCTGAGGCAGGTAATATGTATTATGTCACTCTTCTGCTGAGGCAGGTAATATCTATTATATCACTGTACTGCTGAGGCAGGTAATATATATTATGTCACTGTTCTGCTGTGGCAGGTAATATCTATTATATCACTGTTCTATTGAGGCAGGTAATATCTATTATGTCACTGTTCTGCTGAGGCAGGTAATATCTATTATGTTACTGCTCTGCTATATTTAGTAATATCTATTATGTCACTGCTCTGCTGAGGCAGGTAATATCTATTATGTAACTGTTCTGCTGAAGCAGGTAATATGTATTATGTCACTGCTCTGCTGAGGCAGGTAATATCTATTATGTCACTGTTCTGCTGACGCAGGTAATATCTATTATATCACTGTACTGCTGAGGCAGGTAATATATATTATGTCACTGTTCTGCTGTGGCAGGTAATATCTATAATATCACTGTTCTGCTGAGGCAGGTAATATCTATTATTTCACTGTTCAGCTGAGGCAGGTAATATCTATTATGTTACTGCTCTGCTATATTTAGTAATATCTATTATGTCACTGTTCTGCTGAGGCAGGTAATATCTATTATGTCACTGCTCTGCTGAGGCAGGTAATATCTATTATGACACTGTTCTGCTGAAGCAGGTAATATACTGTATATTATATCACTGTTCTGCTGAGGCAGGTAATATATATTATGTCACTGATCTGCTGAATGAAGCAGGTCATTTCTATTATGTCACTGATCTGCTGAGGCAGGTAATATCTATTATGTCGCTGTTCTGCTGAGACAGGTAATATCTATTGTGTCACAGTTCTGCTGAGATAGGTAATATCTATTATGTCACTGATCTGCTGAGGCAGGTAATATATATTATGTCACTGTTATGCTGAAAACGGTAATATCTCTTATGTCACTGTTCTGCTGAAGCAGGTAATATTTATTATATCACTGATCTGCTGAAGCAGGTAATATCTATTATGTCACTGTTCTGCTGTGGCAGGTAATATCTATTATATCACTGTTCTATTGAGGCAGGTAATATCTATTATGTCACTGTTCAGCTGAGGCAGGTAATATCTATTATGGTACTGCTCTGCTATATTTAGTAATATCTATTATGTCACTGTTCTGCTGAGGCAGGTAATATTTATTATGTTACTGCTCTGCTATATTTAGTAATATCTATTATGTCACTGATCTGCTGAAGCAGGTAATATCTAATATGTCACTACTCTGCTGAGGCAGGTAATATCTATTATGTAACTGTTCTGCTGAAGCAGGTAATATACTGTATATTATGTCACTGTTCTGCTGAGGCAGGTAATATATATTATGTCACTCTTCTGCTGAGCAGGTAATATCTCTTATGTCACTCTTCTGCTGAAGCAGGTAATATTTATTATATCACTGATCTGCTGAAGCAGGTAATATCTATTATGTCACTGTTCTGCTGAGGCAGGTAATATCTATTATGTCACTGTTCTGCTGAGGCAGGTAATATCTATTATGTTACTGCTCTGCTATATTTAGTAATATCTATTATGTCACTGTTCTGCTGAGGCAGATAATATCTATTATGTTAATGCTCTGCTATATTTAGTAATATCTATTATGTCACTGTTCTGCTGAAGCAGGTAATATCTATTATGTCACTGTACTGCTGAGGCAGGTAATATGTATTATGTCACTCTTCTACTGAGGCAGGTAATATCTATTATGTCACTGTACTGCTGAGGCAGGTAATATATATTATGTCACTGTTCTGCTGAGGCAGGTAATATCTATTATGTCACTGTTCTGCTGAGGCAGGTAATATCTATTATGTCACTGTACTGCTGAGGCAGGTATTATATATTTTGTCACTGATCTGCTGAGGCAGGTAATATCTATTATGTCACTGTTCTGCTGAGACAGGTAATATCTATTATGTCACTGATCTGCTGAGGCAGGTAATATATATTATGTCACTGTTATGCTGAAAACGGTAATATCTCTTATGTCACTGTTCTGCTGAAGCAGGTAATATTTATTATATCACTGTTCTGCTGAAGCAGGTAATATACTGTATATTATGTCACTGTTCTGCTGAGGCAGGTAATATATATTATGTCACTGATCTGCTGAATGAAGCAGGTCATTTCTATTATGTCACTGATCTGCTGAGGCAGGTAATATCTAGTATGTCACTGTACTGCTGAGGCAGGTAATATCTATTATGTCACTGTTCTGCTGAGGCAGGTAATATCTATTATGTTACTGCTCTGCTATATTTAGTAATATCTATTATGTCACTGTTCTGCTGAGGCAGGTAATATCTATTATGTTACTGCTCTGCTATATTTAGTAATATCTATTATGTCACTGTGCTGCTGAAGCAGGTAATATCTATTATGTCACTGTACTGCTGAGGCAGGTAATATGTATTATGTCACTCTTCTGCTGAGGCAGGTAATATCTATTATGTCACTGTACTGCTGAGGCAGGTAATATATATTATGTCACTGTTCTGCTGAGGCAGGTAATATCTATTATGTCACTGTTCAGCTGAGGCAGGTAATATCTATTATGTTACTGGTCTGCTATATTTAGTAATATCTATTATGTCACTGATCTGCTGAAGCAGGTAATATCTATTATGTCACTGCTCTGCTGAGGCAGGTAATATCTATTATGTCACTGTTCTGCTGAAGCAGGTAATATACTGTATATTATGTCACTGTTCTGCTGAGGCAGGTAATATATATTATGTCACTGATCTGCTGAATGAAGCAGGTAATATCTATTATGTCACTGATCTGCTGAGGCAGGTAATATCTATTATGTCACTGTTCTGCTGAGACAGGTAATAACTATTATGTCACTGATCTGCTGAGGCAGGTAATATCTATTATGTCACTGTTCTGCTGAGGCAGGTAATATCTATTATGTTACTGCTCTGCTATATTTAGTAATATCTATTATGTCACTGTTCTGCTGAGGCAGGTAATATCTATTATGTTACTGCTCTGCTATATTTAGTAATATCTATTATGTCACTGTTCTGCTGAAGCAGGTAATATCTATTATGTCACTGTACTGCTGAGGCAGGTAATATGTATTATGTCACTCTTCTGCTGAAGCAGGTAATATCTATTATGTCACTGTACTGCTGAGGCAGGTAATATGTATTATGTCACTCTTCTGCTGAGGCAGGTAATATCTATTATGTCACTGTACTGCTGAGGCAGGTAATATATATTATGTCACTGTTCTGCTGAGGCAGGTAATATCTATTATGTCACTGTTCTGCTGAGGCAGATAATATCTATTATGTTACTGCTCTGCTATATTTAGTAATATCTATTATGTCACTGTTCTGCTGAGGCAGGTAATATCTATTATGTTACTGCTCTGCTATATTTAGTAATATCTATTATGTCACTGATCTGCTGAAGCAGGTAATATCTATTATGTCACTGCTCTGCTGAGGCTGGTAATATGTATTATGTAACTGTTCTGCTGAAGCAGGTAATATACTGTATATTATGTCACTGTTCTGCTGACGCAGGTAATATGTATTATGTCACTCTTCTGCTGAGCAGGTAATATCTATTATGTCACTGTACTGCTGAGGCAGGTAATATATATTATGTCACTGTTCTGCTGTGGCTGGTAATATCTATTATATCACTGTTCTGCTGAGGCAGGTTATATCTATTATGTCACTGTTTTGCTGAGGCAGGTAATATCTATTATGTTACTGCTCTGCTATATTTAGTAATATCTATTATGTCACTGTTCTGCTGAGGCAGGTAATATCTATTATGTTACTGCTCTGCTGAGGCAGGTAATATCTATTATGTCACTGATCTGCTGAATGAAGCAGGTAATTTCTATTATGTCACTGATCTGCTGAGGCAGGTAATATCTATTATGTCACTGTTCTGCTGAGACAGGTAATATCTATTATGTCACTGTTCTGCTGAGACAAGTAATATCTATTATGTCACTGATCTGCTGAGGCAGGTAATATATATTATGTCACTGTTCTGCTGAGGCAGGTAATATCTATAATATCACTGTTCTGCTGAGGCAGATAATATCTATTATGTTACTGCTCTGCTATATTTAGTAATATCTATTATGTCACTGTTCTGCTGAGGCAGGTAATATCTATTATGTTACTGCTCTGCTATATTTAGTAATATCTATTATGTCACTGATCTGCTGAAGCAGGTAATATCTATTATGTCACTGCTCTGCTGAGGCTGGTAATATCTATTATGTAACTGTTCTGCTGAAGCAGGTAATATACTGTATATTATGTCACTGTTCTGCTGAGCAGGTAATATCTATTATGTCACTGTACTGCTGAGGCAGGTAATATATATTATGTCACTGTTCTGCTGTGGCTGGTAATATCTATTATATCACTGTTCTGCTGAGGCAGGTTATATCTATTATGTCACTGTTTTGCTGAGGCAGGTAATATCTATTATGTTACTGCTCTGCTATATTTAGTAATATCTATTTTGTCACTGTTCTGCTGAGGCAGGTAATATATATTATGTCACTGTACTGCTGAGACAGGTAATATCTAATATGTTACTGCTCTGCTGAGGCAGGTAATATCTATTATGTCACTGATCTGCTGAATGAAGCAGGTAATTTCTATTATGTCACTGATCTGCTGAGGCAGGTAATATCTATTATGTCACTGTTCTGCTGAGACAGGTAATATCTATTATGTCACTGTTCTGCTGAGACAGGTAATATCTATTATGTCACTGATCTGCTGAGGCAGGTAATATATATTATGTCACTGTTATGCTGAAAACGGTAATATCTCTTATGTCACTGTTCTGCTGAAGCAGGTAATATTTATTATATCACTGATCTGCTGAAGCAGGTAATATCTATTATGTCACTGTTCTGCTGAGGGAGGTAATATCTATTATATCACTGATCTGCTGAGGCAGGTAATATACTATAGTGTCACTCTCCTGTGAAAAGGGAAATATCTATTATGTCACTGTTCTGCTGAAGCAGGTAATATCTATTATGTCACTGTTCTGCTGAAGCAGGTAATATCTATTATGTCACTGCTCTGCTAAAGCAGGTAATATATATTATGTCACTGATCTGCTGAAGCGGGTAATATCTATTATGTCACTGATCTGCTGAAGCAGGTAATATCTATTATGTCACTGATCTGCTGAAGCAGGTAATATCTATTATGTCACTGTTAGTGGTGAATAGAGACAAAGTGGGTGATTTAGAAATGGAAATAGCATCACCGCTGCGTCTTTGGACTAAAATATGTGTAATACCCCGACAATGATAGAATAAAAATGTTAAGGTGCGGGAGAAAGCTGGAGTTACCTCAGTGGTGGATCAGTCTTCTTAGTTATTCCTTTGGTGCAACTCTCAACTCATATCACAGACACAAACAGAATTGCAGCAAAAATGTATTCTAATAATTCTTGCATTTATTAATAATGACACCAAACGGTGACTTGAATGCGTCAGTTTGACTTAAATTAATCATTGAAGTAGTTCACACATAACGTTCAATACAAGTATCAATATGCACAACCTCACTTTAGTAATTAATTATCTGATTCTGCACAATTACTCTAAAATAACAATATTACTACAGACTTGACTAACACTGACTATATATAATACCTGCAGTTCTAGGTCACAGTTGAGTTCCTGTGTGTACACGTTGGGGCCCGTAATTGCAGGCATGCACAAAATTAGTTTTTACTTAAACAGTATTGTTGCAGCGCTGTTGATGAGATAATAGCTGTTATATCCATGCCACATAGCGCCTGCTTGTGTAATAAATGTCTTTCTGTCACAAAATCTGAGGCAGGATCTTAGGATGCAGCTTCCCCTCCGGAAGGTAGGCACAGCTTACTGGAACACATTTGCTTTGTGTTAATAACACGGAAAAAGACTGTGGCACTACAAGTCCCAGCCACTCTTTTGCTGTAGCTTGTTTCCTCTGCTTCTGTGCAGGAGCCACCATCTCAGCACACGTCCCCTCATGTGTAATGGCCGCCTCTCCCAGCTCCTCCTCTAACTGCCATTTCACCCTGCTGGCAATCACTCTGCTCTCTCCAACTGTTGTTTTTCTTTTTAAATCAACTTTATTAAAAATGTCACTGACTTTCACTCCCTTTTCCAAAATGGCCAATTAAATATCATCTCTTATGAGATGGCCGTTGTCAGAAACACCTGTAAAATAATAGTCTACAATGCTACAATGGCTGGGTATTATCTGTGGCTGGGACAGGTCTTTAAGTGATACCACGCACCTGCAGGATATCACATATGTTAATGCTGCAGGAGGGGGTCTGAGTACATAAGACACCTGCTGCCAGAATCGTAGATCCGAATGCTGCGTCCAAAGACTCATCATTGGATCACCATCGGTCACGCCATCGAGACTTGAACCATCCGATGTTAGGTGCAGAATCTCTCTCTGAGTATGGCCTCCAATGTGAGCGATTAAGCATCTGTGGTTGCAACCAGGTCAGTGACACGCCTGCAACACCCCATTATCACGCCTATAAGACAGTCCATCTTCGCACGTCTGAATAGCCACCTCCCAGTCTCTGCCTAGTAATGCCCAGCACATTTCCAATACATTTCTGACACCGTGAGGTAAATGTACTAAGAATCGTGTCTGGTCGAGTTTGACCGATTAGAAACTCGATTTGCATAGCTGAAACTAGGGTGATTTTAGGCTACTGAAACTCTAAAATTTTCCCAAGAATCGTGATTTGCCGAGATCATGCTTTCCGATGGTGTATGTGACCAACATTTCTCACCCGAGTTCCCTGAGTCTGACCGTAGCCAAACTCTTCCGAACAAGCAGGCTGCACATTTCAGTGAGATATGTGCAGGCTGCTTGTTTGTTTTTAAAGGTTAATGTTAAATAAATAATGCCGTAGGGTCACCCCCCAAAAAGCATAACCAGCCCCGGGCTACTGAGCCAGTCCTGGTTCTACAAATACGGGGGAAAAAAAGAGTAGGGTTCCACCATATTTTATTAACCCGCACTGGGTTCCTGAGCCAGTCTTGGTTTTAAAAATAAGGGGGGAAAATGCGTAGGGTTTCCCCTATTTTTAAAACCAGCATCAGACTCCACTATAGCCGGGGTGTAATGCCACAGTTAGGGGACCCTTTCACCGGGTCACCCCGGCCAAAGCATTATCCCCCCAAGCTAGTCAGCCCAAGCCGGGGATCTCAGGGGAGGTGGGGACCCCCCAATAAAGCTGAATCCCAGGGCTCTTCCCTGCACCCCTGGCTGGTGGGTGCAGGAGTAATAGTGGTGACTATTATAATGATACTATTGTTTTTTACAGTGGAAATACAGGTGCCAGCATGCCTGCACTTGTGGAACTACAAGTGCCAGCAGGCGGCCGGCACCCATACCCTCACTGTAAAAAAAAAGTTAAAAAACGACAAGACACACACCGTAGATTTTCTAAGTTTATTCGGACCTCTTGTCCAAGCAGAATTCCTATGGCTTTACCTGTGGAAAAAAATCCAATACTCACCTACCTCCTTGTGCAGGGGTCTAATTTTTTTTTATTTTACCAAGACTCCAGAACCATACAGGACAAGGGGACCGACCTGCACAAGGAGGTAGGTATTGGATTTTTTTATACAGGTAAAGCCATGGGAATTCTACTTGGAATACTTCCACTGGAAGCCTCTTTCTGTTAATCGCAGTCCGGACAGGTAGTCCCAGGGGGAGGAGACACCTCCCCCTGGGGCTGCCTGTCCTTTGTGTGACTGGTCACGGACTGCACTGGCTCACTGTAGCAACCCCGCAGCCCCTAGGTAAAATCCGCCACTGATCACAACTGCGCTTCTCTGTGTACACACAGCAGGATACATGTGCTGTGCAACTTTTTAGCAACTTAGATGCATGTGCAGTTGTAAAACATCAATATTTACATGAATATTTGCCCTCAGAATCAGACCATTGGTTGGATCTTTCTAAAGGTGCGTATCCACTTGACGATTAAAATGAGCGATTGAACGATAAGCTCATTCATTGTTCAGTAAAATTACGAAAATGACCAGCGACGTGCTCTCCCTCTGGTCGTTTTCAACATCAATCATCGCCTGAACATGCAGGTCAATCTGCTGATAACGACAGATTGGGCATGTTCGGGGATGATGGAGGGTGCCTGCACTGAACAACATATCATTCAGTGTAGGCACATTACAGGATGAGGAATGACTGTACGATTACAATGTTGTAATCGTACTGTCGTTCCTCTATCGGCAAGTGGACACGCACCTTAAGAGCACAGTATCTAATGCCCAGCGCTATACAAGCTGCCAGCTGTCCCTTATTTTAAGGAAAAGCTGCTGGTTTTAAAGATTAGTCCCTGGAAATCTATTTTTTCTGTGTTGAATAACTGCACTTTAAAATGTCTCTTTACCTGCATATTATTTAATTAATGTCATCTATTCTTTGTCTATGACATAATTGTAATTGTATTACTTGATATTAAAAATGAGCATTTCAAATCAAATGTGCATTATAACCAAATTCAGTAAATATGACATGAAGTGGATTGTATCACTTATACCAGTGGTTCTCAAATTCAGTCCTCAGTTCATGTTTTCCAGGTCACCCAGCAGGTGCACAGGTGTATTCATTACTCACTGACATATTTTAAAAGATCCACAGGTGGAGCTAATTATTTCACTTGGGATTCTGTGAGGAGAGCTGGAAAACATGCACTGTTTGGGGTCCTGAGGACTGAGTTCGAGAACCTGTGACTTATGCGATCCAATCCGCTGATAAAAGCTCTGTGATGATGGGTGATTTCTTGAGGGATCGGCAACATCCTACATGTTAAAAAAATTCTGGACTCACCGATTCCGATAATCTTTGGGTTGGAATTGGCGAATCGAAGATTTACAACATATTGGATTTTGACGATTACCCGACCCAGTCATCAGCAAAGCGAGGTTTTATCCCTTTACATAGATGCTCCAGCACAGTAGCAAACTTTCTCTGGAAATATTTTTTGTAATTAAGCAACACTTGTTACATTTACAAAATCTGGTTCTAGAACCTGGTTATAGAAACATTGCTATACTTAGCTGCAGTTAGAATATGTGTGTACACACAGTGAAATACTGCCTACCTAGTCCTTAAACTAGTAAGAAATAGTTATATTTGTCCGATGGTCACAATCTTTTCATGTCATGTAGAATCATGTCTGGATAGGGGGAGCAGCGGTCTGCAGTGATGTTGAAACTGAAGGCTGCGTTCTGTAGTGTTGCTCCGTAGACAGTGGTCCACAGTGATGTTGTACCTGAGACAGCTGTCTGCAGTAGTGTTGCAACAAAGGTAGTGGTCCGCAATGGTGTTGCAACAAAGACGGTGGTCCGCAGCAGCATTGCAACAAACACAGCGGCCAACAATAGTGTTGAACCAGTGACAGCAATCTACAGTGGTGCGCAGAGGTGTTGATGAGGGTTAGGCGTAAGGTCTTGCAGGTGGATGATGTACACTACTAGGGGGCACTAGAAAACAGATATTTGGAGAAAAGCAAAGAAATGTGCAGTTATCTATCTATGAAAAAGAAGTCTGTTACATAGGAACTGATCTCCACTGTATAACCCCACATGTGCACCATCAAACCTGTGAGCACCCCAGGCCGCTTCTCTGACCAGTAGAGTAATAGTGCACTGTTGTGTGTTATTGGCAGTAATTTACAATGGAACTACAAAATTTAAAAACTGGAAAAAATCCCTAGTGAGTGGCGCAAACAGAAAGCAGCCTATACAGTGATTCAAACATATGAAATCTCACAAAATTTCAGTACAAATAAATAAACAAGCAAAAATGTATGTGACTCAAAAGGAAAGGCGCTTGTGCAAAAAAATAAATAGGAAATATTACATTCCTTGGAAGGAAGAAGTGTCCATGATAGAGGTCTGGAGAGTTCTTCCTTCTTTATCCTCCAGTATACACGTGGTATCATAAAAACACAAAAAAGACAATTACATATGTGTAGGACAGTTTTTTCTAATTAAATTGTGTATATATGATTCTTTGTAGTGAAGATGATTCATTAATTTTAGCCAACTGTAGGCCATATTTTTCGCTTGGACCATGGCGGCACGTCTACACGCTGCAGCTGCTGAACTCACAGTCGGGGGTTGGGGAGGGTGCCGGCCGCTGCTGCTGCTCCTCCTTCTGATCCAGGCATGTCCCCAGGGAGGCTCCGGGCATATCTGCTATCCCTGGCTAGCTTTGTTGAGGCTGCGGGGTTCGGGATCCACGAGGGCTGGCTTGTCAGCGGGTCCTTTGGATGGGTCCTTCCTCTCAGCGTCCAGGCTTGATGATACTGCCGGCGTTGGAGCTGCTGCGTGGGCTTCCGGAGCGGGTGGCTGGTGCCATGGAGGTCCGGATGGCACTGTTGATGAAGGTGCCGGGGTCAATTCTGCTGTCTCTGGAGAGACAGGCAATAGCCGGTCGGGCAGCCAGGAAGAGCAGAGCTGGAGACACTGGAGATGGAGTGGAGGTCGTGGTAGTCAGCGGTGGAGGCAGGATTGGAAGTGGAACCAGGGACTGCTCCAGAGACATCCTCGCAGGCAGAGGAGGCAAAAGAGGCGTAAGAGAGCTGGCATTCAGGTGAGACTCAGGTCTCATCCTTTCAATCCCTCTCTCCCTAGTTTATTTTTGGCTACTGTCAAATCTCTCCACAATAAAGTGGATGAGATTAGACTTAGACTGAATTGTAATCAGTCTCTTAATAATTGTTCTTTATTAATATTGACTCTTTATTAATATTGAGTCTTGGCTGAGTGACAGTGATTTGGATTATCCTTTAAAGCTACCAGAAAGAACTTTGTTCCGGGCTGATAGGACCCTAGAGTCCGTAAAAAAAAGGGGTGGTGGACTTTGTGTTTATGTCCATGATAAATGGTGCACTAATGTTATTATGATTGAGTCGCAGTGTACAGCTGATGTTGAGTTCATGCTACTTAAATGTAGGTCTTTTTATTTACCCCGGGAATTTTCTGTGGTCTTGTTAGCAGCAGTATATATCCCGCCGCAGGCTAATGTTACTTTAGCTTTGGATATTTTGTTTCATTGTTTTTCAAAACAATTGTCTCAACATCCGGATTGTGCTTTTATTGTTGCCGGAGATTTTAATCAGGCTAATTTGAGGTTGGTTTTTCCAAAACTAATTCAGAATGTGGAGCTACCAACGTGGGGTTCTAATATATTAGACCATATTTATACTAATGTCAAGAATGCGTATAAAACTGTTTTGTGTCCTCATATAGGGCAGTCCGATCATGTTTCCCTTTTTTTAGTGCCAAAGTATTTCTCTTTGATTAGGCGATCTGGGGCGGTTATCAAGAATGTTACTGTTTGGCCGGAGGGGGCCTTACTGAAACTACAAGGTTGCTTTGATTGTACCGAGAGGGATTTATTTTTAGAGGAAGCTAGGATGGGTTCTGATATAAATGTGGACCAGTTAGCCTCTATGGTTCTATTGTATCTGAACTGTTGTATAGAAAGTGTAACATTTAAGAAAGCCATACGTTTTTTCCCCAATGATAAGCCTTGGATGAATGGCAATGTACGTTCCTTGTTACAAGCTAGAGACCTCGCCTTCAAATCTGGGGATTGTTTAGCATATTCTACTGCCCGGTCTGATTTGAAGAAGGGTATTGGACTGGCTAAGAAGGCTTACTCTGATAGGATAGAGTGTCACTTTAGTGAATCTGGTGACTCTAGGTCCTTGTGGCAGGGAATTAAGCACTTAACCAACTATAAAGCTTTGAATTCGGGTGGTCCTAAGGTGGGTGGCCCTTCGGCTGACGAATTTAATAAATTTTATGCTAGGTTCAATGTTGTGGATAATAATTGTGCTATCCCGATTAATGATCCAGGGGGTTCTTGGATCTTGGCAGAGGCCGATGTTTGGTCTTGTTTGCGGGGTACCAGTTCTAGGAAGGCTGAGGGCCCTGATTGTATTCCTGGTAAGGTTTTGCGTGAGTGTGCTGATCAATTATCTGGCATTCTCACGTTTATTTTTAATTTGTCTCTTGCTCGAGGTATTGTCCCCGGGTTGTTTTCAGACCACCACAATTGTTCCAGTTCCTAAAACCACGTCCATTTCTGGTTTAAACGATTTTCGCCCTATTGCCCTTACTTCATTACTTATGAAGTGTTTTGAGCGTTTTATTTTGGTACGCCTTAAGGGTAGCATCCCAGATGCTTTTGATAATTATCAATTTGCATATAGATCTAATAGATCTACTGAGGATGCTGCTCTTATGGTTCTTCATAAGATATTGTGCCATCTTGAGAACAAGGATTCGTATGTTAGACTGTTGTTCGTGGACTACAGTTCTGCTTTTAACACCGTAGTACCGTCCTTACTTATTGCAAAATTGTTAGCAATCGGTTTTGATGTGTCTATCTGCAATTGGTTATTGGATTTTCTGTCTGACCGTTTGCAGTCGGTTAGGTTGGGAGATCTGTTTTCATCTCCAATTGCTGTAAATACAGGAGTACCTCAGGGCTGCGTTCTTCGTCCCTTCCTGTACTCCTTGTATACCTCAGACTCTGTTTCCAGTCCTGAATCTAATTTCATCGTGAAATTTGCTGATGATACAACAATTGTAGGTTTGATTACTAATGAGTATGAGGATAGCTACTGGGCGGAGGTTGATCGACTAACTAGATGGGTTGAAGATAATAAGTTGCTGTTAAACAGTAAAAAAACTAAAGAGGTAGTAGTTGATTTTAGGAGGTCAAGGAAAAGCGCTCCCTGTCCCTTATTTCTGAATGGTGTTGAAGTAGAGAGGGTGGGTGGTTTTAAGTTCCTTGGTATCAATTTTTTGGAGGACCTGTCGTGGTCGTTTCATGTTTCTTCAGTGGTAGGAAAGGCTCAGCAACGCCTATACTTCCTTAGAAAATTAAAAGGAAGTGGATTATCTTGGCCGTTGCTGGTAAATTTTTACCAGGGTATAATTGAGAGCCTTTTAACTTATTCGATCACTGTTTGGTACAGTAACTCCACATGTTTGGAGCATAGATCATTGTCTAGACTGATCAGGGCAGCTGAAAGAATTATTGGTCAGTCTTTACCTAGGCTTGAAGACATTTATATTAAAAGGTGTACTTCTAAAGCAAACAAGATGGTTGCCGACCATAGCCATCCTTGTCACTCTCTTTTCTCACTTTTGCCTTCTGGAAAGCGTTTTAGATTTTTTTAAGTGCCGGACTAGTAGGATGCGGAATAGTTTTTTCCCTGCTGCTATTGATAATTTAAATATTTTCAATTGTGTTATGTAACTGTTGACTGTGAGTATCTTGCATTTCACTTTCGCTGATGCATTTTATGTGGCTGTGACAATAAATTTCATTTGATTCATTCAAATGAGTGCAGGCGTGCCCCAACTCACACTGAATTGTGTAATTTCATACATCAAAAGGTTTCTTTAATTTCACCTTCGTGTTTAAAGAGCTATATAGCCCAAACCAGAAAAGGAAAAGAAGAAAGATGGCGTACCCCACTCACTATAAAAGTGTAGGGTTGAAACACATCAAGGTATCTTTAAATAACCTCCACAAATGAGGAGCGTATCCCATGTACAGCCACTCTCTCCGTGGAGTGTTAATCCCCAAAGAAATATTTTTATAATCCAGGTAAGTATAAAAATCCAATTTTATTACAACATATCACCAATAGTATAGGGTAGCAACAAATAAATTAAATGCAAATACAAGATAAAGGCCTACCACAGGTCGAAACGCGTTGACAGCACCACGAGTGTGGTACATCAGGTTTGCATCTATTTTAATTCTTTTGTACTTTTTCTGGAACTTTTATGTTTTTATTTTTTCATTTTTTATTTTTTCAAGTTCTCATGGACTTGTAAAACTCTTTTTGTGTCCCTTATGTATGATTGACCATTTTTGTAGGTCATTATACTTATGTGATTATTTGTTGCTGTCCTATGCTATGGGTGATCTGTTGTAATAAAATTGGATTTTTATACTTACCTGGATTATAAAAATATTTCTTTGGGGATTAACACTCCACGAAGAGAGTGGTTGTACATGGAAAATAAACGACTAAGAAAATCGATAAAGAAACCTTTATATGTTTGAAGCCATCTATATTTACCATGAGTGGGGTACGCTTCTCATTTGTGGAGGTTATTTAAAGATACCTTGATGTGTTTCAACCCTACACTCTTATAGTGAGTGGGGTATGCCATCTTTCTTCTTTTCCTTGTCTGGTTTAGGCTATATAGCTCTTTAAACGTGGAGGTGAAATTAAATAAACCTTTTGATGTATGAAATTACACCATTGAGTGTGAGTTGGGGTACGCCTGCACCCATTTGAATGAATCATCTTCACTACAAAGAATCATATATACACAATTTAATTAGAAAAAACTGTACTACACATATGTATTTGTCTTTTTTGTGTTTTTATGATACCACGTGTATACTGGAGGTCAGGATAAAGAAGGAAGAACTCTCCAGACCTCTATCACGGACACTTCTTCCTTCCAAGGAACGTAATATTTCCTATTAATTTTTATGCACAAGCGCCTTTCCTTTTGAGTTACATAAATTTTTGTTTGTTTATTTACAATGGAACTACAGTTTTCAAAAAATGAAGTGTTTAGTATTTAGAGGTAATAAGACTGTTGAACGTTATAAAGCCCTTTCTTCCTAGTGACTTAAATACTTATTCAGATGTTGTGCCGGCTGTGATGCATCAACCTGCAGAAATAGATGTCCCTGACAGGAAGTGTTTCATAGAAGAGAATGTTTTACAGTTTTATTCCTCTGACCTTGGTCTGCATGCAGACGCATTCTGACACATGTCAGAGAACAGCAGATCCTAGCATTCCTCTCTTGGGGCGTGGATTCCCTGTCAGGACACTTGTGTCTTACTCCTCCCTTACCAGCTAAATTATGTATTTGCATAGGGCCGTACCCTGCTGATTCATAGCATAGCTGTCATCCTTGGGCTAGTTTCTCATATACAATTTCATGCATAAACATTTGACAATAATCTGAAACTGTTTTGGGGGAATGAAGAACTTCAGACTGAAACAAGTAGAACATACTAA
The DNA here is from genome assembly GCA_031769625.1 of Taudactylus pleione. Classification (NCBI taxonomy): domain Eukaryota; kingdom Metazoa; phylum Chordata; class Amphibia; order Anura; family Myobatrachidae; genus Taudactylus; species Taudactylus pleione. The sequence continues at coordinate 3,793,936 of JAUIMM010000004.1, forward strand.
CCCTACACAAATAACATCCTGGCTGTATTTTCTAAGGAAACCCCAGTGTTGTACTTGTAGCAGAAGATTACAGATCATAAAGCCTGACAGAGAAAATTATTTCAATTATTTTAACCAGATCCAAAGCCGGCGTTTGTACAACGGATGTATGTGTACTGTTTATTAACCATTCATCTTTTCTAGAGGTACTGTAACGCTAGATGGCCATCTTATGTAACTGGTACTTTTGAAAATACGTTTATGCTCACTTTAACAAGATTACTTAAGTACCACTGTTATGTACACTACAGTCTATTTGCTGTACAAACTTAATATAAATCCTTGCACATTCATACTTATGTTCCGTCCGTCACCCCCCCCCCCTTCCCAGAATGGCCATGCTATATACTGTGTGTGGTTTACCTTAAACAGCAAGTGATCCAGTGGTCTGTGATTGCACTGGGGATGAGTACAAAACCCAGAAGAATTTTCTTTTACCATAAGTTGTTTAATGCTGAACGTGCGCTGCCGTAATGCTATAGGCATTAGCAAATGGATATGATCCTTTGAAATTGATGGAATCATTATTAGGCAGTACGGTAGGGGTGGTACATTGGGTCGCCAAGCATCAGGTTGATGAAATAAGAATGTCAACATTGTCACAATGTGAACATGCAGCATGTAAACAGAGACCATGTCGACAATCATCATGTCTATAATGTCAGACTAATGTCCCTGGTGGTCCAGCAGTTACTTACCTGGTCCCAGAAGCTGCAGCGGCTCCAGAGTCTTCTTGCGGGTTCCAAACTGTAATCTCTAACCTTAACCCTGCCTCTAGTGCTAACCCTAACCTCCCCCCTCCCACAGCCTAACCCTAACTTCCCACCCCCCTAACCCTAACCTTCCCCCACTGCAGCCTAACCCTAACCTCCCAATGCAGCCTAACCCTAACCTCCCGCCACTGCAGCCTAACCCTAACCTCCCCCCACTGGAGCCAAACCCTAACCTCCCACCACAGCCTAACCCTAACTTCCCACCACAGCCTAACCCTAGCTTCCCCTCACTGCAGATTAACCCTAACCTCCCCCCACTGCAGGCTAACCCTAACCTCCCACCACAGCCTAACACTAACCTCCCACCACAGCCTAACCCTAACCTCCCACCACAGCCTAACCCTAGCTTCCCCTCACTGCAGATTAACCCTAACCTCCCACTGCAGCCTAACCTTAACCTCCCCCCACTGGAGCCAAACCCTAACCTCCCACCGCAGCCTAACCCTAACCTCCCACCACAGCCTAACCCTAACCTCCCACTGCAGCCTAACCCTAGCTTCCCCTCACTATAGCTTAACCCTAACCTCCCACCACAGCCTAACCTCACCCCCACTGCAGCCTAACCCTAACCTCCCACCGCAGCCTAACCCTAACCTTCCCCCACTGCAGCCTAACTGTAACCTACCTCCGCAGCCAAATTCTAACCTCCCACCACTGCAGCCTAATCCTAACCTCCCACTGCAGCCTAACCCTAACCTCCCTCCACAGCCTAACCCTAACCTCCCCCCAATGCAGCCTAATCCTAACCTCCCACTGCAGCCTAACCCTAACCTCCCTCCACAGCCTAACCCTAACCTCCCCCCAATGCAGCCTAATCCTAGCCTCCTCCCACTGCAGCCTAATCCTAACCTCCCCCCACTGCAGCCTAATCCTAACCTCCCATTGCAGTCTAACCCTAACCTCCCTCCACAGCCTAACCCTAACCTCCCCCCACTGCAGCCTAACCCTAACTGTCGGCATTCTGAGAATGTCAACATTTCACAAGTTATTACATGTCAACACCGTTAACATGTTGACTTGTTGCCTGTTGACATGTTGACCCATGTCAACATTCTAGTGTCGACATTGTGGTGTTAAGATTATGATCACTGTCGACCAAATGACTAGATAGCGTACGTATCCATCCATCTACGGTCTGTAGATGGATGCTGGGAGTGATCTGGACACATAGACAGACACTTGTGTCGCCACATTTGACACAGATCCCGCCACTCATCTCTCTGGGCACCAACCCGCAACACCTGTGACCATTTTTACAGTTACTACAGTTAATTTAGTTTCAAATGTTATGAGGTATATTTACTAAAGTGCAAGTTTTAGAAGTGGAGATGTTGCCCATGGCTTGCCTAAAGGAGGAGCACAATTAGTTATGTTATCCACCTGTCATGTACACCCACTGTATTAGGTTTATTAGGCTTTCATGGCTATTTTCATTTTAGACATTTAAGTAGTGTTATAGGATACGATACAGCTGCAGTACCAGACTGTGGGGACATAGGGCCTGATTCAGCACAGATCGCAATTGCAACTGCGTACGCAGATTATCCGATTGTTCAGTACTGCGTATGCCCCGCACTGTGATTACAGACACACATAGGAATCCATCGCAAGGTGAGAGACAGGCTGTGAGCGTTTGGGGGAGGTCACAGGGGAGTGGTTGGAGAAGCGCAGGCGCGCCTGTCCGTTTTAAACGCCGTTGCACGGGCGTGCATAAATTAGCCACTGCGATAGCATACGCAGCTTGAGTACTCCCTGCGTACGACTAGACTTGCATTTTCTGCGACAGACCTGCAGTAATTGTGCGTGACGGACCGATGTGCTTTGATGTTACCGGTGTGTGCGCAGGACTGCAAGGTATTATGGATATGAGGAAGCAGCAGTGGGTGTCTCTATGCTGGCTGAGCTGTGGCAGGCATTAGCATATTTTTGAAGCTTCCTTGCGTGCGATGAGACATCAGCGATCGCCATTGCGATCCATGCTGAATCAGGCCCGTAGTTTGATGCTATATTTTTTATTATTGGTAACAATTTTATTTTTGTGTGAATTATCTCTATGACCTGAGCATGCAGCTGTAACATGCAGAATTTGCACAGGCTGTTGGTTGATCTGCTCATTACAACTGTTTACTTGTAAGCAGACCGCAGATCAGCTGCCTTTGTAGTAAGAAGTTATTTGTCGTAAGGAGGGGGGGGGTCTGACATCCCACAGAGACAGCTGGGCAGGGGAGCAGTGTTGCAATTAGTGGAGTGATAACTGAAATGCCACATCCTATGATGAACTAAATAACTATTCTGCCATAAGTGGAAATGTTTCTGTATTGTTTATGAGTATTTTACTAGAATTAAAATTTGTTGAGTTAATTTTTATTCCCGTTCAATGACCGTATTAACCTGGGCAAAGATGTTATCCATGGTGGACCTTTACTTGTAAATGTAAAAGTTGGGCCATAGTACAGTAGGTAGGTACAGTAGATCATTTCACACACTGCAGACCCACAATTTTCACTTACCTGTGCCTTCATGAATGAGTTGCACTTGAGCCGCATTGTCCCCCCATAAAATCAATGTGCCCCTAGTTTTGCAGATTGGTGGAAATGCACATGGTGGAAAAGTATAAAAAGCATCAAAGTCCACCTAGCACTTTACTACAATCCCATTCAAGGGTGGTATGGGAACCTAAAGTGGCCCTGGAAAAAACTCTATGAGGGGTATTCAATATGAAACGTTAACTTCACTGTCGAAGTTAACGTTTCATATCGGAGTTTTTACCTGCGTTAAAGTATCGGGCGCGCTCCCGCTTATCCCCGTATTCAATATAAACTTAATAAAAACGGGAAACTCCGAAGTTGGATTTGCGTAAAGTTACGTATTTTTCCTTAAAAAAATTGTGAGACCCCCCCTAAAGTTGTAAAAACATGGGGGAACACTATGGATACCCCCGTTTTAGCCTTTAATTGAAAGTCGGGGATTTAAATAGCCGCAGCAGGTGCTTTTTTCCCGACATTGAAGAAGTGATGCAGAACAGCACTTAGGTTATTTTTTTCGTTTTTTTAAGTGGTCCCATCAAGTTTGGGGTACATGAAAATGGGTAGTAGCATATTTTGGTGTCCCTAAAGTAATTTTCTAAAAATTCAGCATTTGTGCACCTGCCGCTATAATTCTATTCTAGAAAACATCTGCCGCATACTTGCAGAATAGCCCTGAACCTATTTCCCTATTGTTATACAATTTTTTCCCTTTTTTTTCTTTTGCACCCCAATTTTTAAATTAGTTTTTTGCAGTGTCCCTATTTTTTTTAAACTTTTTTTGACACAGTATTTTTTAAATGTCAATCTCAGGGGTGCAGGCTATTTTTTTTAAGCCTGCACCCCTAAACCCCAATTCTGCACTTTTTTTCGACACCTATTCAATGGTGAAAAGTTCTCACCGTTTTTTATCAAAGGCTTTTCAAAACTGCGATAAGTCTTTGAAATTGAATACGGTGTAAAACTAAAACAAGTGATATTAACGCAAAACCGTTAAAAAGTGCGATATTAACACAAAAAACGATGTTATCGCACCCATATTGAATGCCCCTATAAAAGTGATCTAAGGTAGGCAGTGGTTGAGACAAAAAGATAAGTAGGTGGGGTTACACAACATTATCTGTAGCTACATTACTGGAAGGCACTGCTAATGCATCCCCCAATGGTAGATGGAGTCACAACAGCTGAAAGAATTTTAGGAACCTATATACAATTAAAGCAGCATCCCAGAGACTGATATACAGCACAGGTGCATTTCAAGGATCGATATACAATACAGAGAGATATACAATACAGAGATCATTCCACAGACAGATATACAATAAAGAGAGCACCCTTGTGATTGCCTTAACATTAAGCATCCTAGTTACCACCATAAAATATATATAGCATCCCTGAAACAGATATGCTATACAGGGAGCATTCTGGAGACAGACATACAATATATAAAGCATCCTAGTGGCCGCTATACAATACAGAAAGTAACTTAGTGACTGATAAACAATGCACAGAGCATCCTAGTGGCTGCCATACTATACAGGGAGCATTCTAGTGACTGCCATACAATACAGAGAGCATCTTAGTGACTGCCATATAATGAGCATTTTTGTGTCCACCACACAATATCATCCTCTCATCATTAATTAACCACTCCTCAAATAAGGTACAGCTTTAGTTGTGGGGATGAATGAGCAGAAGAGGCAGGGTCTGTGAATCATGGCAATAGACTTCATGGCCCCTGCGTGGGGAGTGAAGACGACAGGTACTTTATCAGATCTGCGAGACCTGAAACACATAAATCATTATTGAAAAATCTGATTATGGAAAAAATAAACACCAGGCGGCCTGTGGGGTGGCCCCATGAGTCGAACGGCCCGTCAGGAAAAGTCCTAGTAAGGCTGATGGCCTACCCCTGATCCCATTCATTTTTTTAAACATTTATATTCTTATAAAACACTATTCAGTTAATGTTTATTTGTTTATTATAATTATTATTATTATAATCATTATGTTTAAATGAATCATGAAAGTGTTATTTTGTCATTCTGCATAAAATGTAACTGGTTTGCAGAGGCGTTTTTACTCGTGGAGGAGACCAGTGTGTCATCTCCGTGCGGTCTCCACCTAGTGCAGACACTTATGCAGTGAGACATAGTGCATAGCATTGTGCCAGAGTCTACTGCGCATATGCACATCTCCGGGAAAATGGTGCTGGTACCATTTTCCCTGTGATTTCTTTAGTGGTGGCCGCAAGGTAAGTATATGCAATGGGTGCAGACTGATATATATATACATATACTGTATATAGGTGAGTATACAATAGAAAAAAATATGACAAAATATGCATACCATGTAATGGAAATTACCGAAGTGGGGGAGTAGGGGCGAGATAAAGCAGAAAAATGAAAGGAAGGGGTGAGATCACTAAAGAAAGGAACCTTACAGTCCTGGGGAGGCTGCAAATTACATATAGAGCAGTCCCGGTAGCCTACATAGCAACAAATATATTGGAATTATTGTAATTCCAGTAACATTTTTAATAATGGGATGTACTTATGTCCAAAGGCCAAGCTTTTCCTCATCTCATCCCTTGCGTAGAGTGCCCTTAGCCATCAGACAGGAAATGCCAAAACTAAATACAGGAGACAGGTTTGACCAATAACTAAAAAAGCAAATATATCCCTCCCAATAATAAGCATGTAATGGTAGCAGTCTGTTTGCTGTATGGTGTGGCAACATCTTCAGGACTTCTGAAAGAATCACGACATATGGTCCCTGTTTTTATCTACCAAGGATTGTCTCAGAATGTCACTGTCTGATGTATTTTAATTGCGGTTGGATGAATCTGCATGTAATACCGGCGGCAAATTCCATCAGGAGGAGATCCCGACGCCGGCTGGCAAGTACCCTAACCCTCACCTCTCCCTCCTCTAACCCTAACCCTCTCTTAGGGGTGCCTAACCCTAAAACTCCTGGGGTGGTGCCGCCTAACCCTAAGTCCCCCTGGGGGTGCCTAAACCTAACCCCCCCCTTCCCGCACCCTAAACCTAACCCTCACGGGGGGTGCCTAACTTAACCTACCCCCGGGGGTGCCTAATCCTTACCTTCCCCCCAAACCCTAACTTTGCTACACTCCCTAAACCTAACCCTCACACCCCCCCGCGGCTAACACTAAGGAGGCCCCAGACTTACCTCGTTTGGATTGTCGGCATTCCGGTGTCAGGATTAATATAGGCGTCGATATTTTGATGTCTATCTTAAGTCCCCTGTCGGGCTTCTCCTGTCAGGATATAGACCGGCGGCATTTAGTCCATCGGTCTATAAATTGCATCCTGCGGTTAGATATTAGGTTAACCCAAAAAATCCTATAATGTCCTGTATGTTGTGGGCATTTGCCTTGCCTGGGCCCATGATTTGGACCATTACTAATCAGATATAAGTCTGTGGGGCAGTAACTTTCCTCAAGGATTTTTGTGTCCCCAGGTTCCACACAGACCTATGCCGCCCATAGTCGCACAAAAGATGTCAGCTACTTCTGCCAAATTAGGCCTACATTGTGGCATTGTAGCTTGTTTGGCGAATCTGATGACCATGAGATCTGATCACAATCTATTCCAATAGGACTAGCAATGATTGGAATATATCATAGAGAATCCAGGGCAAATATATGGTGCCGGTGAATGGCTGTAACCAGCAGTTTCCGTGTGTCATGTCAGATATGTACATTTGACCTAATCTGCCATATATCTGATTATTACCCATTCAACACTAATGACCACATTTGGCCGTGTATGGGATGTTTTTAGTGTGACGTTAATCTTTAATGGCATAGGAGCACTAAATGTATTTATGTTGTACTGGTCAAAACTAGGAAAAAGCGCAGACCTAGGACCTGATTCAGAGCCGCTCGCTAGATGCGATCGCTCGCCCCCCAATACTGAAATTGGGCAATATCAGGATGTATATAAAGCATTTCTACAGAAAGAAAAAAATAGCCTCTTTAAACTAGAGCTGTATTTCTGAATTATGGCCCTCATTCAGAGCCGTACGCTCTGAGCAGAGCGCACGCTCTGAATGAGGGCCGTCCTCCATAACTATGGAGCGTCCTCCTGGACGCTCATATAGCTGTGGGTCACCACCCACAGCCTATACGAGCGTGCAGTTTGATGGCCGCGATGGTCTTGACCATCGCGACCATCGAAACTGCGAGCCGGAGCCTGCGGTTGAGGTTTTCAACCGCAAGGCCCGGAGTGATTTTGGCTCTATCAGAGCCAAAATCACTCCCACTGACATCACTAGTGATGTCAGTGGACCGGCTTCTGACGGTAGGCGTTCCCTTAGGAACGCCCCCGTCAGGGAGGCACGCCCCCGGCACGCCCACCAAAGGCGGCGTGCTGTCAATCAACATCGACAGCACGCCCCCTTTGATCAGACGCAACGAGCGAAGGAAAGTCCTTCGCTCGTCGCGTCTGGCGCATGCGCACGACGGAGCTCCCTCTGTCGTGCGCATGCTCAGTGCAGAACATCGACCCACTTGCGAGCGGACAGCCGCTCGCGAGTGGGTCTGAATCAGGCCCTATGTTTTTCTAGATCAACAAAGATAACTCCTGCAGGTTTTTCAGGCAGTTACAGTAGCTGATTTGTGCACGCATACTCCATAGGTTGTGAACAGAAATCAATTATTAGGGATGTCCATCGATAGTTAGCAATAATCTATGGTTAACTGACGATGGTCGACAGCCACCGATGGCAGGGAGCCAATGGTTCTCCGCCATTGATAATGGTTATTTTTATTCCTTGACAGGACAGAGCTTAGTTAAACAAGGAAATACTGTGCTCCAAAACCTATGCTGGGACACCTCATACTGAACAACCACCCGACTACTTGCTAAACGGATACCATCCCCCTCACGTCAGCCACTAATTTGATTCAGCCGGGAAATCCATTGTGACTAGTGGCGGCAGTTCGACTGCTGTCTGCGGCTCTCCGTCTGATATACCATCCACTGAATATCACCCGACTAATTGCTTCCCTGATACCATCCGCCCTATGTCAGCCACAAGCCTGATGCAGCCGGGAGTCCACTGGGATTAGTGCCGGCTTGTTTGACTGTTGTCTGCGGCTCTCCGTTGGATATATCATCCACGCCCCTTCACTCCCTGACACGTGAGTCGAGAGGCATATATTCTAACAGAGGGTCTCATTCAGACCCGCTCACGAGCGCTGAGCGCTCACAAGCGGGTCGATGTTTCCCAAATGCGCATGATGGAGGCTGCTCCGTCATGCGCATGCGCGAGACCCGGCGAGCGACAGGGAAACCGTCGCTCCGGGTCTCGCACCAAAGGGGGCGTGCTGTCGATGGTGAGTGACAGCACGCCCCCTTTGGTGGGCGTGCCGGGGGCGTGGCTGCACAGACGGAGGCGTTCCCATGGGAACACCTACCGTCTGGGTCCGGCCCCACTGACATCACTAGTGATGTCAGTGGGAGTGTTTTTGGCTCTGATACAGCCAAAAGCACTCCTGGCTTGCGGACAACGAGACCCTACCGCAAGGGTCTCGTCGCAAGCCCGATGGTCCATCTTTTTGGCCGCACGCATAAGCTGTGGGTGGTCACCCATAGCTATGCGAGCGGCCGGGAGGCCGCTCCAATTTGAGTTAGGATGGCCCTGATTCAGAGCGAGCGCTCTGGTCAGAGCGTCCGGCTCTGAATCAGGCCCTGAACCTCCTGTTTTCCGCAGTGTCCCGATTTTACAAGGTACAGCATCATATGAAGATTCACTGATAGTGCTTCCATGCTATTGCACTCACAGAAGTGAACGGGACTTGTTTACACAGCAGTTGTTCTAGAGACATAATTTTTCTGTGGCTTAATACAGACGAATTATTTAAAGACCCTTACACATCTTCATGTCGGGTCCTTGCTAAATGAAAAGAATATTGGAGACTTGTTACACATAAATCATTCCCTGAATAAGATCTCCGGGGAAACGACTGTTGAGATACTAATTTGTATCAGCTCTTTGGATACAGTATTACAACTTGTATCTCCTACTGGCTTAATAAATCTGGATAAGCCTTGTTTGACAGTTTTTTACTTTTTGCTCGTTCAACAACCAATTTACCATTTATTTGTTCATTTTATTTATTTACTTATTATTTTTTATTTTTATAACATAAGAGCCTGATCAACTCTTCCTATGTGTTGGCTATATAATTTGTAAATTGCTATTCTCATGTTTATTGTCAGTATTATGCATTCTCATCTTATATGTGCTGCTATTTGATTTTACATTGTATCAATAAATTGTTATTTTTATTATTCCAATTGATGTGTGCTGCATCAGTGTCCCAGCATAGGTTTTGGGAGCGCAGTATTTCCTTGTTTAAATATTTCTTCTATGGGAGGTCGACAATTACCTCCCTTTATACTGCTGCATCGCTACTTGTTCCTCCTGCTATTTTAGAGCTAGGTATTTTTAGGACAGAGCTTAGCCCCGCCCCAGTGGCCGCTAAGCCCTGCCTCAATTTTTATTGGCCTACTGCCCGCCAGCAGCAGTGGCCATTGAGGGGTGCAAACAGGGGCGTATCGATAATAGGTGCAGGGTGTGCGGGGCACACGGGCCGCTGGGTCCAGAGGGGCCCCGCACCGCACACCCTGCACCTATAGTATTACTTACCTCTCCGAAGTCCCACATCAGAGTTGGGGTCCGGAGCTGTAAAAGCGACTGGAATATGGCCGCTGCGGCCATTTTCCCATCGTTTGCACATGCGGTACAGGAAAAATGGCCACCGCAGCCATTTTCCTGTTGACCTGCGCATACTCTATAGACTCTGGGCGCACTCTAGTGCCCAGAGTCTATAACTCCGGCGCTGGCCGCGCACAGCTCAGTGCACTGCCAGTCGCTGGACAGAGAGGATGGGGCCCATGTCAGAGACTACACACTGGCCCCCTCCTCTCTAGAAACACCTCTGGGTGCAAATCATCGATGGTTCACTATATATGGTTTTTGTGCCATAGAAGATAATCACCGATGGACCCATGGATGGTAATTATCAATGAACACCCCACCGATGGCCATCCTTATCAATTACTATGAGTTAACATGTGTAACTGCCAGAAACCATTCTGGTGGCCACCGCACTTAGGGCCTGATTCAGAGACGAACGCTCTGACCAGAGCGCTCGCTCTGAATCAGGGTCCTCCTACCTCATTTTGGAGCGGCCTCATGGACGCTCGCATAACTGTGGGTTACCACCCACAGCTATAGCGAGCGTACATGATGATGGTCGCGATGGTCAAGTCCATCGCGACCATCGGGCTTGCGACGAGACCCTGCGGTAGGGTCTTGGTGACCGCAAGTCCTGAGTGATTTTGGCTCTATCAGAGCCAAAATCACTCCCACTGACATCACTAGTGATGTCAGTGGGGCCGGACTCAGACGGTAGGCGTTCCCATGGGAACGCCTCCGTCTGGCAGCCACGCCCCTGGCTCGCCCACCAAAGGGGGCGTGCTGTCACTCACCATCGACAGCACGCCCCCTTTGGTGCGAGACCCGGAGCGACGACTTCGTCACTCGCTGGGTCTCGCGCATGCGCACTTCGGCACCATCGACCCGCTTGCGAGCGAACAGCGCTCACGAGCGGGTCAGAATCAGGCCCTTAATTAAGTCGCCCCCTAGTGTTGGCTGCAGTGCACTCTGGAGCTGATTCAGACTCGCTCGCTAGATGCATTTGCTTGCTCCCAGCGTATGCAAATCCAGCGCACGCCTAGCAAGGCAGGCGATCAAACGCCAAGACATTAGCACGCCCACTATGTCTTGGCGTGCAATGACTTTGTGTATGCAGACGCCCACCAGCCAGTCTTAAGACGCCCACTTGCGCACGTCATCTCCTGGAAGTGCATGAAAACAGTGGTACATCGAGCATCATCGGATGTGCTTGCAGCATTTGAGGTTGTTTATACCCTGCTGCAAGCACTGCGATTACTTCAGTGTAAAATACAACTAGATGACGTGTAATATGACGCTGCCTGTTAATTATGCACGCCCGTTTCTAGTGGCCTGCCCCTGTTACCACCCAAAAACAGCCTCTCCTGTCACTCATTCAACTGGGCTGTCTATGCTGGGTGAGCGAGCGCTTCCTGATCTTTCATAATGGTTTGCGCACGCGCATTGCGATGCACACGCATGCGCAGATTGCAAAAATCTGCCAGCTATGAGCGATCGCTTCCTACGAGCAGGTCTGAATCAGCTCCAGAACTCAATTATTAGGGATGACCATTGATAGTTAGCAATAATCGATGGTTAACTGTTGATGGTCAACAGCCACCGATGGCAGGGAGCCAGTGGTTCTACACCATCGATGATGGTTAATTTTATTCCTTGACAGGACAGAGCTTAGCCCCGCCCCAGCGGCCACTAAGCCTTGCCCTCATTTTAGATTGGCCTACTGCCCACCAGCAGCAGTGGCCATTGAGGGGTGCAAATCATCAATGGTTCACTATATATGGTTTTTGTGCCATGGAAGATAATCATCGAAGGACCCATGGATGGTAATAATCAATGAACACCCCACCAATGGCCATCCCTATCAATTACTATTACTAGTGAACATGTGTAACTTTTTAGAAACCATTCTGGTGGCCACAGCATTTAATTAAGTTGCCCCCTAGTGTTGGTTGCAGTGCACTCTGTATCTGAGTCTTTTTGTAGTCTAATACCGTGGCACCCTGTGGTGCCTCAGGGCACTTGCAGGGGTGCCTCGAATTGGTGGTCCAGTACCAAAGAAAATTATTTTTAGTCAATGTGATGGGCAAAACCAGTGCTGATTGCTGCCAATCAAAAATTATGTGGACAAAAAGAAGAGCAGCCCTGTCTTCCACCACATAATTGAAACTAAGGGTGACATATAAGCACAATTTACTTCATTTAATTTGCCAAGGGGTGCCTTGGAAAAAATGCTGATACTCTAGGGCGCTGCAACTCGAAAAAGTTTGGGAACCAGTGGTCTAATATATTACATTCAGTTTATTTGGTGCTTTTTCTGATGGTACTCAGCGGTACAGAGTATCGCACCTCTTTTTTGATTCTTATAAATAGTTCAAGAACCAGGAAGAAATCAGTGAAATGATTTTAGAATTGAATAAAAGCAAAGAGTGCGGAGACTTGTCCAGAGTATGGAAGCTACTATAAACATTGTATCAATTTGTAACTTAGGTGAGTACCGGTATTTTCCAGAACAAAAACAAAGCAAAGAGTGTTACTGTGGGTAAACTGTAGTAATATTTGAACCTTTTAAGTGGTTCATTAATTTTGCCCAGAAGCAGTAACACTGTAAAATTGGAACATAAGCATGAAATGTGCATCCAATTATGGGCTAACCTGATACCTAGACTGGGTCAATGTAATTTGCATACTCTAGACCACAGGTTCTCAAACTCGTCTTCAGGACCCCAAACAGTGCATGTTTTCCAGGTCTCCTCACAGAATCGCAAGTGAAATAACTAGCTCCACTTGTGAATCTTTTAAAATGTGTCAGTGGGTAATGAATGCACACGTACACCTACTAGGTGACCTGGAAAACACATAAGTACTGTATCACTGGGAAGATCAAAGAGAGGAAATCATTGTATGAAGAGGACTGCATGTCGCTGCTTTGAGGACTACATATTGCCCGTGGACTGACAGTGGTATAGAGGCTCCTGCTCATCACATCTGAGACCATTTCGGATGGAGACCATTTCGGATGACCAATGTTTCTCATCCGGGTATATTTATTACCACAAATTGCCATCAATCAACAGTCCTGGCACACTTAACTCGTTCTTGATACTAAAACGTGTGAAAGTTCAACAAAAATGCTTATTTTTTATATTGAAACTTTATTTAAGTGGACTTGATCAGGTCCATGCTTATAATATTGACCACCCTTGCTATTAGGGGTCTATTTATTAACCAAATTTCCCCTGAAAATCATGTAGAATTGGCAAGTTCCTTGTGATTTATGTACTTAGCCTATTTAACAAACCTGAATGTAGGAGATATCAAAGATATCTATAACTTCATTCCAGAGACAATTTAATTTATTGTGCTTGTGAATTGATGACAATATAGTCCTGTCTGTGGGGCAGATGTACTAAACTCTGGAAAATAATAAAATGATAAACTACCAACCAATAAGCTCCTAACTGTCATTTTTCAAACACAGCCTGTAACACGACAGTTAGGAGCTGAGTGGCTGATTTATCACTCTCCAATTTATCAGAGGTTATTACATCCTGTCTGATATGCTGTAATGTAATTTATTCTCATATATGGGTGAACAACTGCATGGAACAAATGACTGTGTTCTCTGTTCTGGATGTAACTGTCAGTATGTGTTTCTATGAAGGAGCACCTGTACAGTACAGCTGCTCTTGTTCATTATGCTGGAAGCAACGTTATTATTCTTATGTACGAACATCTTTAAAGTATCCCTCTGCTGTTTATCCTTGTAATTCATAGTACCAATGGTTATTTTATAGCATATACAATTTCAAATGTGTTAAAGATGAGTATTTTGATGACACCAGCATGGTTGTATCATGCTGGAGATGAGCTGGTTTATATCTGTGTCGTGTGCAATTTCTATGCAGCTGCTGAGCCGGAAATTATAGTCAGATGTATTTAGCCATTGTGCTTCCTTGTCAAGATCTGCAATTAACCACACACTGTTTTCACAGTAATTTGTTTTTGGAATTTTTACTACTGTATGCATATTTATCATGTATGGTGAAGTATAAAAAATAAGGATTAATTATTAAGAAGACAACAAATGAAAAGTACATATGTACAGGTGTGTCCTGATGATGGGTAATTGCCCCCGAAACGTTGACAGTAAAAAGCACAAGCGTTTTGTTTGTCTCATAAGTCCGGGAGTGCTGCTTTCTTTGTGGTATATATATATATAAATATATATATATATATAAATAAGCAGATAGAGGCGGTACTGGAGGAGTTAATTTTCACAATTCCTCCAGTGCCACCTCTATCTGCTATTGTTATTACATTCTAAGGAGGGCACGGAGGTCTGTTGATGAAAGGAACGAGGAGTGCCGGACCGTTGCAGATATATATATATATATATATATATACATATATTGTGACACAGTTAGGTTAGGGGTCCCTCTCCTGGGGGTTTAAAACACAAGACAGGAATCTGGGACAAATGTACCTGCCCTATCACATATCCCCCCCCTTTGTTTCGACCTGTGGGGTGGAACAACTGAAGCCCCCAAACAATGAACGCGTGACAACGCGTCAGCTTTGGCCAGCTGGCTTCCTGGCCTGTGTTCCACTGAAAATGTAAAAGTTTGTAACGCCAAGAACCATCTTGTAATTCTCGCATTACTGTCCTTATTTTCAGACATCCACTTCAGAGGGGCATGGTCAGTGATCAATTTGAACTTTCTTCCGACCAAGTAGTACCTGAGAGCCTCTAACGCCCACTTTATGGCCAACGCCTCCTTCTCCACTGTGGCATAGTTTCTCTCATGTACATTCAACTTTCTGCTAAGATAGAAAATAGGGTGTTCCTCACCCTCCTTGTTCTGGGACAGGACCGCTCCTATACCTACTTCTGATGCATCGGTTTGTACCATGAATTCCCTTTCAAAATTAGGAGTCATCAGGACTGGTTGGGAACACAACGCTACTTTCAACTCCTGAAAAGCTTTCTCTGCCTCAGGACTCCATTCTACCATGACTTTTTGTTTGCCTTTGGTCAGGTCAGTCAGTGGGACTGCCATGGTGGCAAAGTTGGGTATAAACCTCCTGTAGTACCCCGTAATTCCCAAGAAGGCTCTCACCTGCTTCTTATTCAGAGGCCGTGGCCAGTTTTGTATGGCATCAATTTTATTGAGCTGAGGCTTTATCAGGCCTCTGCCAATGGTGTATCCCAGATATTTTACTTCCTCCATGCCTAGACAACACTTTTTTGGGTTGGCTGTCAAACCTGCTTTATAGATGGAGTCCAACACTGCTTGCACCCTGGGTAAGTGAGACTGCCAATCAGGACTATGAATGACCACGTCATCCAGATAAGCAGCCGCATACCGTCTATGGGGCCTTAGAATCCTGTCCATCATTCTTTGGAAGGTAGCAGGTGCCCCATGTAGCCCGAAGGGCAACATCTTGAACTGAAACAAGCCCTCTGGCGCTGAAAAAGCTGTCTTTTGTTTGGCACTCTCGGTTAACGGTACTTGCCAATACCCTTTGGTTAGGTCAAGAGTGGTTAAATACCTTGCCGTCCCTAGTCTCTCAATCAGTTCATCCACTCTTGGCATCGGGTAGGCATCGAATTTTGAAACACTGTTCAACTTTCGGAAGTCATTGCAGAAACGCACACTCCCATCAGGCTTTGGAATCAACACAATGGGACTTGACCATTCACTATGTGATTCTTCAATAACCCCTAACTCTAGCATATTTTTAATTTCTTTCGACACCGATTCTCTTTGTGCTTCTGGTAACCTATAGGGCTTTAGATTAACTTTAACCCCTGGGTCAGTGATGATGTCATGTTTAATGACCGAGGTTTTCCCAGGTACGTCAGAGAACAGCACCCTATTTCTAATCAGAAACTCCTTGACCTCTTGTTGTTGAATTGCCGACAGGGTTTTTGCCACTGTCACTTCGGGAACTAAGGGCCCTGGACTTACTGGAGGGTCTCGGACGGCCGACAGTACCGTTCTATCTTTCCAGGGCTTTAACAGATTTATATGGTATATCTGTTCCGGCTTTCTTTTCCCCGGCTGGTAAACTTTGTAATTGACCTGTCCCACTCTTTCTAAGATTTCAAAGGGCCCTTGCCATTTAGCCAAAAGTTTATTTTCCACAGTGGGAACCAATACTAACACTCTGTCCCCAGGAGCAAAGCTGCGTAACCGAGCATTGCGGTTGTATACCCTCTGCTGTGCCTGTTGAGCCTGTTCCAGGTGCTCTCTCACTATCGGCACTACGGCAGCAATTCTCTCCTGCATTTGAGAAACATACTCAATCACCGTTTTGTAAGGACTAGACTGCCCCTCCCATGTCTCTTTGGCAATGTCTAGTAACCCCCTTGGGTGTCTCCCATACAACAAGTCGAAGGGTGAAAACCCGGTGGAGGACTGGGGAACTTCTCTTATGGCCAACAATAAATACGGCAATAAGTAGTCCCAATCCCTACCATCCTTGTCGACCACTTTCCTAAGCATGTGTTTTAACATCTTGTTAAACCTCTCGACCAGCCCATCGGTTTGGGGGTGATAAACCGAAGTTCTTAACTGTTCGATTTTGAACAGGCGGCATAACTCTTTCATGACTTTGGACATAAACGGTGTACCCTGGTCAGTTAGTATCTCCTTAGGTATGCCCAACCTGCTAAAGACATGAACTAGCTCTCTGGCAATGGTCTTGGTTGACATATTGCGCAACGGGATCGCTTCCGGGTACCTGGTAGCGTAATCCATTATGACCAGAATATACTGGTGTCCCCCTGGCAGACTTCATTAAGGGTCCAACCAAATCCATCGCTATTCTTTCAAACGGCACCTCTATGATAGGCAATGGAACTAGTGGACCCTTAAAATGTGGCCTGGGAGCATGATACTGACACTCAGGGCAGGATGCGCAAAAGTCAGATACCTCTTTATGAAGCCCGGGCCAGAAAAACCTCTGCATTATTCGCTCAGTGGTTTTCTCTACCCCTAGATGGCCTGCCGTTATATGACCATGGGCCAGATCCAACACTGTTCTTCTGTAGTCTTTGGGAACTATTAGTTGTTCCACAACATCTTCCCCCTTCTTGGTCACCTGATATAACAAATCCTGACACATTGCCATGTGGGGATAGGACAAAGCACTATCAGGGTCTACGGGTTTACCATCAACTACTTTTACATTCTCCCTGGCTTTTACCAAAGTAGGGTCATTCAACTGCTCGACGGCAAAGACCTCTCTTCTGACCTCTAAATCAGGCAGACGATCACCTGGCCCAACAACACTTCCCACCTCAATGGGAGGCACATCAGTTGGCGGGCCACCGTCAACGTTCCGCATTCTCTAGTTCGCCAACCATAGTAGAAAAAGGGAATAACTCTGACACAGAAGAAACTCCCTCCTCCACTACATCGACAACCTTCTCAAATGGATCGGGGTTGTTCACCTCTGGAACAAAACGGCTTTCCCACAACTTCCAGAAGTGAGCAAAGTCTCTCCCCAATATTGCATCGTACACCAGACCATGCACCAAACCCACAGAAACTATAGCAGAGCCACATGGTGTCTCGATGTTCACCTCGGCCGTAACATAATATCGAGTATCCCCATGTATGCAGGTCACACCAACAGTTTTTCCTGTATGCCTCAAGGAGTTCACCAGCTCAGCTTTTATAAGTGTCACCAAGCTACCAGAGTCTAACAGTGCCTCTACTCGGTTGCCATCTACAGTGAGTACACACATGTGCTTATCAGTCTCAGCCTGCCGGTCAGCCGTACAGGCTATCTGTGCAAAGAAAGACCCCCTGCGGTAGACATGAGCAGTATCACATTGCATAGGTCCAGTTGTAAGTACACAATTAGCGGCAATATGGCCGAAGCCACCACATCGGAAACACTGAGTCATATTAATGTCTAGTCGTTTACGGGGCAAGAACCTTCCTGGCCTGGCAGGCCTGTCTCCAGGTTCTACACCCTCAGTCTTAGGTACATTCCACCGCCCAGCACCCTTCTCCCCTGGAACAGTCTTACCAGTGTCTCTGGGAGTTCGCCGGTGCGCCATCGGGGCTCGGTGGGGCATACTCATCAGCTCCTAAGCCGCCACGTACCTCTCCACCAGCTCGACCAACTGGTCCGCGGACTTTGGGTCTGCATGGCTCATCCACTTGCGCTGAGTCACAGGTAATGATTGCAGGTACCGGTCCATCACGACCCTTTCCACGATCTGTGGTCCCGTCAGCGTCTCGGGCTGTAGCCATTTTGAGGACAGATGGACGAGGTCATGCATCTGTGAACGTGGAGGCTTGTCCTTATGGAACTATCAGCGGTGGACCCGTTGGGCACGAACAAAGGTGGTGACTCCCAAGCGAGTTAGGATCTCCTGTTTTAGTTTTTTATAGTCCTTGGCATCAGCCAAGCATAAGTCGAAATATGCTTTTTGTGGCTCCCCAGACAAAAAAGGTGCCACCAGACTTGCCCACTGCTCCTGGGGCCAACTCTCCCTTTCGGCCGTTCTTTCAAATGCGGCGAGATAGGCCTCAACATCATCGCCCGAAGTCATCTTTTGGAGGAAGTGACTGGCTCGTACGGAGTGAGTGGTGGTGGGAGGACCAGTATTAACATCTCTGGGCCGGGCGACCAGGTGCTGTACCACCTCTCTTATGGCCTGGCTGTTTTCCGCTAAGGCCTGGCGGTTTCCTCAATGGCGACCTGTTGAAGTCTGTTAGTCTCCTGCTGAGCTCTGGTAGCTTGAAGCAAGGCCTTAATAATGTCCTCCATTTTGTCCTGGGGTGTAGGTTGGAAGCTGAACCTTGCCTCTCTGAGCATTGGCTGACGCCTCCTCTATGGGACTCCAAGGACACAGGGTTATTTCCACACTCACAAATTGGGTGTCTGTCCCTTTAATTTTTAAACGGAAAGTTTTCCTCTCGCTGCAACTTCAATGTGTGTGGGTGCCCGCATTCTCCACCATATTGTGATACAGTTAGGTTAGGGGGTCCCTCTCCTGGGGGTTTAAAACACAAAAGACAGGAATCTGGGACAAATGTACCTGCCACAGACCACTTTACCAGTGATCCTATCACAATATATATATATGTAAAGCATGCATAAGTATGGGCACTCTCGGTATAGAAAAATGAAAAAAGTTTATTTAAAGCTCACATATTCATCAATCGATAGTCGACGTTTCGGTCCTCCAGGACCTTTATCAAGACACAGAACATCCAAACAGCATGGCCACCACCAAAGACATATAACCCCACACTCACCCAAGATGAGCCTATATACCCCTCCCCAGTACCAATGACCAGCACCTCTGTCACATCGTTTAACACTAATAATCACAAAAATGTCCCAGCACAGGCAAGAAAAGGTGTGATCATAGCAGCCACTACATTGTACCTATAAATCAACTAAATCTGTCCCAAAACAGGCTATTAACATAAAGCGCATCAATGAGTAATACCTTAATTGGCATCCTGCGTTCCACAGCCTGGAACGCACTGTAGATAGAAAACAGCATCCGGCTCATTAGTTTGACTCACCACCGCAGCATGTGTGAGCCACGACACAGCCTGTCACGCGGGACCCGAATTAACGTCACGCCCCACGTGACCTGCAGTAAATAGAACTAGTCATAGCGCTATGCGACAAGGGGAGCTTGCGTTCTACAGACTTGGAACGCATACTGTGGGAGGGCATAAACAGGCTGATCAAAGGTGACTGTACAGCTACATTAAGACTAACAAAAATTAAAATGCATAGCACATCAAGCAATCGTATATCATAATATTCATATACAATTGATAATAATACAAAACATAGAAAAATCAATGGCCCGAATGGACACAGACTTCTCTAGCTCATACTGTATATATCAAAAAAATAAGCAGTACACATATCAATAAACCAAATACATATAGGAAAAAATACATCAGCATATAAATATTAATGCATGTGTGTCAACGGAATGGGTATTGCGGCCGGCGGTTCGATTCCCATCAGCAGCAGCCCGACATGAGCAGAGTTCGAAGCAGCGGAAGCCCGACAGCGCTGGAAATCCTGATCGTGGATAGGTGAGTATCTGCTAACCTAACCCCCCTAACCCTAACCCTCCTTAGGGGTGCCTAACCCTAACTTCCCCCCCAAGTGCCTAACCCTAATCCCCCCTCTAAGTGCCTAACCCTAACCACCCCTTTCCCCGCTGCCTAAACTTAAGTCCCCCGGGGGGGTCCTAACCCTAAGTCCCCCCCGGGGGTGCCTAACCCTTACCCTCCCTCCCCCTAGCCTAACCCTAACCCTCCCAGGGAGGTGCCTAACCCTAAGTCCCCCCTGGAAGCCCTAAACCTAACCCTCCCCCCCGCGGCTGTCCGCTCGCGGCGCCCGGCATCACTACGATCGGGATGCTGGGCGCCGGTCTCCTGGCGTCGGGTAAAATGCGGGCGTCTACATCTAGACGCCCGGCATTTCACCCTTGCCGGGATATGACAGTCGGGAAGCCGGCTGCCGGTATTTAGGCAGTCGGCTTCCCGATTGCATACCGTGTCAACCACCTTCATATAATTATAATGCCAGTACCAAGATTCACAGACCCAGACTCCCGAAAAAATAAAAATAATAATAATAAAAAAAAAAAAAATTAAAAAAATTAAAAAAAAATATTTATTAAGAAAAAATACAAACAAAGAATATTCACTGTCCCGTGATGCAGAGTTATTTGAGAAAGATGTTAAACAGCAGATATTTGTTTAATCCACGAGGAGCAACAGTGTCAAGCTGAAAAATCCAGCGAGCCTCACATTTTCTTAACAACAACTCGTGATCTCCACCGCGCATAGGTTTAGGTATAGTATCAATCAACATACATCGTAGTGAAGAGAGAGGATGTTTACAATCCAAAAAATGCTTTGCAACCGGTTTATAGTAACTGTAACTGGTGAAGGCTGGGCCCTCTACGGTAGGCCATCAAAGGTGGTTTACTGCTAATGCCCTTAAATACTGCGTCAGATGCTATAATGTCCCAATGTTTACAGAATTGATTTCGCACTATAGTGTAATGCTAAATCAAAAGTGGATGGGTAGATTATACGTGAAGAGTCCATAGGTTGTTTTTTGGTGGCCTGTACATGTCTAGATTTAGCCTTATCCAGGCATCTGTGAATTGTGTTCACCGTATAACCTCTTTCCACGAATCGATCACTCATCTCTCTTAGTTGTGTTTCTGTGCAAGACTCTGTGGTGTTATTGCATAGCACTCTTATGAACTGAGAGATAGGGAGACTCTCCTTAAGGCTGCTGGGATGATGGCTAGATGAATGCACAGTGTTTTGCGGTCAGTCTCTTTACGAAAAAGGGTAGAATGTAATTGATTATCCTTCCTAAAGATGGTAACGTCCAAAAAATTAATCACATCCTTATTGATCTGGGCTGTGAATCTAATGGGACTGCTAAGTGCATTAAGGCTGTCATCCATTGCAAAAAATTCAGACACGGTACCACACAAAATGAGAAAAAGGTCATCAATGCAGCGTTTGTAATGGCAAATCTTACTGCCATATACAGGCAATATATGCCTCTGGTCATATAAACTCATGTACAGATTTGCGTAAGGCAGCACGAGGTTTGACCCCATCGCCGTCCCCGCTATCTGCACGTAATGTTTATTGCCGTAGGAAAAATGGTTTTTAGTAAGAACAATCTCAGCTGATTCAAGAAGGAACTCTATGGGGGGACCTACATGGTTACCCATACTGAGTGCAATCTTAAGTGACTCCAATCCCTCTTCATGTGGAATCACAGTGTATAAAGATGCATAGTGGCTAGCCAATACTGATCACTTAAATTGCTCAATGTGAGAGTTTTATCAAGGAAATCTGAAGTATCCCTAATATAACTTTTCATAGAGATCACATGAGGTTGTAAAAAAACTATCAAGGAACATCGCCAAAGGCTGAAGTACCGATCCACATGTGGATATGATCGGACGACCAGACGGGTTGGTCAAGGATTTGTGCACTTTAGGCAATAAGTACAATATAGGGCATAGGGGATGATCAACTTTTAAAAAAGTAGCTATGCCATCATCAAACCAACGATGCTGTACCGCCCGGGCAACCACTTGGTCCACAAGTTTCTTAACGTCAAGCATAGGGTTGGAAGGTACCTGTAGGTAGGTGCTGTCATCCTCAAGCTGGCGGCGCACTTCTGCGTCATACGTACTCCAATCCTGAACGACGACAGCTCCCCCCTTGTTAGCCTGTCTAATAACAATCTCATCATTGCGCATTAGCGAATTTAGAGCTTTTTGTTGCGCGCTGCTGAGATTGTCAAATCTTCTATGTTCAACAAAGGACTTAATAACATGTTCCACCATTTTAAGAAAAGATTTAATACTAGGATTACTAGTATAAGGGTCAAAGGTACTCGGGGCACGAAATTGCGTCTGCGTTACCTCAGAATTACCATCTGAAAAAAATTCACGCAACCTGAGTTTGCGACCGAATTTGAAATGGTCAACTGACCAATTGAACCAGTTGTGACGTACCGTAGGTACAAATGACAGCCCAAACGACAAACCTCACTCTCAGCTTGTGTCAAGGATTTTCTAGATAAATTGTCTATGGGAGCTAATTTTTCTTGCGGCCTCGACCTCGCCGTTTTCCACTTGCCACCTCGTCTAATCAGGTATCTGGTTCTGGGCCTGCCCTTGTGGTCACAGGTTCTCTGTAACCCCTCCCTAAAAAAGGAACACCAGTAGGTGGTCAGTCTACCTGATTCACCCTCTGAGTTAGACTGTGAGAAGGAAGTATCAAATTGGACAGATGACCTGTACCTAATAGAAGAGAATTTCCTACGGGTATTATTGTCTTGTCACTACGTAACCAACGATAGACCTGATGATTCGTATAGTCTGTATTAACGGTAGATAATTTCTTTCTTTTAAATTAAATCAAATCTCTGTGGTAATTATTAATGTTATCTTGAAGTTTACCAAGCCAACCATTCGTCGTATCAGCATTCAACGTAGCTAAATCAGTGTTATTGAATGTGCGGATGTCCTCACGTACTTTTACCAATTCAATACCGACCTCCTCAATCACCAATGAAATGAGGTCTAGCGAACACTTATTGAGGACCCCACACCACTTTGTACAAAACGTCAGACTATTCCTGCCAATAGTAGGCACATTAGTTACTCGAAACCCCCGAAACACATACATAATACACACATGCATATATACACACAGAAGTGTCCTCGCACATTTTTGCTAGTCGCACCAAACAGCCCCTCTCTGTGCACTAGGGCTGGGTGTCTTTTTTGCCAAAAATGCATTTGGCCACATCCCTTCCAAAATAAAATTGGAAAAGATACTGTGCTCAGCGCCACATACTCAGTACAGAGGCGCCCTCGAGGTGGATCAGGCAGGGAGAGTGAGGAGACTGCTGCTGCCCAGCCTGACTGCCGAGTGTCCAGGGAGTCTGCTGTCACTGAACAACAGCAGTCTCCTCTCTCTCACTGCCTGATATGTTACTGCATAGCAATACAGCGGCCAGTGGTAGTGAGAAGATTTGCAGGTAGTACTGCAAAGGAGGACAATGTCCCCCTCAACAGCTGACCCTGACCCCAAGTAGTACACACCCACCCCCCTCTTGGTTCCCCTGAGCAGACCTCCCTTTGCCACTATATATAGATCTATCTATCTCATAGCTATCTATCTCATATATATCTATCTATATCTATCTCATATCTATCTATCTATCTATCTATCTATCTATCTATCTATCTCATATCTATCTATCTATCTATCTATCTCATATCTATCTATCTCATATCCTATCTATCTATCTATCTATCTATCTATCTATCTATCTATCTATCTATCTATCTATCTATCTATCTATCTCATCGAATGTCAAATCGAACAGAAAAAGGAATTTGAAATTAAATCAAATTTCTGAAAAACATCGATGTTTTCACATAGAGGACAATAGGATACCTTAATTTACTAACATTCGATGTGTAAATCGAATGAAAAACAAACTCAAACTCGAACTGCAAATCCCCCAATGAATAGAAGAACTTCATGCATTCGTTTTCAGCATTAGCAGTTCGATTTGACACAGATACATGCATACATCAGTGAGATGCATGCTTGGAGCTTACTGTAAAAAGCTTGGAAAGAGTAACTGTTAAAAAAAAATTATGTGGGGTCCCCCCTAAATACACAACCAGCCCCGGACTTTTCATAGCCAGTTCTGGTTATGTAAGTACAGGGAAAAATTGCGTAGGGTTCCCTCTGTACTTGGCACAACCAGCATCAGGCTCTGATCCAGTCCTGGTTCTGGAATTACAGGGGAAAAAGCATAGAGTTCCCCTGTAATTTCCACAACCAGCACAGGACCCTTTCTAGTGGGGGCGTAATGTCACAGCCAGGGAAACCCTGTCACCGGGTTCCCTAGCCGAAACATTACCTCTGACCGCTAGTCAGCCCAGGCAGGGAATCCCTGGGGAGTTGCCTAGACTGATAGCCCGAGGCTATACTCCGCCACCCCTGGGCGGTGGGTGGCGGGTTGATAGTGTAAGTGTAGTGTAAAAAAGATAAGTGTATACATTGTCTTTACAGTAGAACTGCATGTCCCAGCAAGCCTCCCCTGCATGCTGGTACTTGGAGAACCACAAGTACCAGCATGCGGAACATTAAGGGCATGCTGGTATCTGTAGTTCACCTGTAAATAAATGTTTAAATAAACACAATACACACACACCATGACCGTATTGCTTTAATACATACATACACACTAACTCACACATACTCACCTACATTACCTGGACTGGTCCCCTTCTCCCTGTAGGCATCTTCGTAAAATAAAAAGACGAGAAACGCGACACATGAACTAGGTAACAACCCACGATGGTTGTTACCTCCCACATGAAGAGCTCAGAAGCGGCTTCTCCCTTTGTAGAGCCGTATCTGAGCGTTCATTGGCTGAGAGAGGTCAGCCCCCGTCTCTATCAGCCAATGAAGAGCTCCCTCCATTGAAGTCAATGGTGGGAACTGCAGAATAAACTTTAGTAACCCTGCGGCTCTCCCCACAGCACCCTAAACCTAACCCTCCCCCCTTAGTGCCTAACCCTAACCCTCCCTGTAGTGCCTAACTTCTTGGTTTTTATCTTCATTATGGCCATCCCCATCCTGCTTTATACACCAAGATGTCGGGTGTTTAAGTTAACTTACTCTCCTTAAAGAAACCTAGATGTGAGGATTTCCGCTCCGTAGAGAGTATGATACGCATTGTTTAATTCACATACCTGTATGACTGACCTCTCGGATCTTATTTGATGGGGGAAATAATATGGATTAAATCAGTGTTGGGGAACCTCAGGCCCAGGGGCCGTATAAGGCCCCCAGAACCATTTGGTCTGGCCCTCAGAGCTTTTTTCTGCTAGCCTCATCTCGCTTGCAGGGTGCCTAGAATGGCACACTGCAGGCAGAATCTATGCAGCAGTGCCGTCTGGAGCACTATTCGGACGCTTAAGACGGTCACAACGCTGCCCTTACAGCTCCCCAGAGCATCCTCAGGATGATCCGAGCATTGCTGTAATCACTGCCAATTGTGGCCTAGGCCCCGTATGACTTTACACGGAGGGGGCATGGCCTGCATCAGGCTTGCGAATAATGTTATATATATCAAAATGGCCCTCAGCAGAAAAAAGGTTCCCCACCCCTGGTTTAAAGATACCTTTATGTGTGGCCCTTGTGTACCTTTCTTGTAAGTTTGGTACGCATTACTATATCCGCATAGATTGAGAAGTGGCCCAATATCTTGTGATGTTATCTTATATATCATTTAGACATACTATACTATGATATATTTTTTTGTTGTTTCAAATCACATTTATACTTCGAGATACAGCTGAACGCGGGACATTTGAAAGGAAGTTTCAAAATCTACCATTGGACATCACATAATGGACATTGAAGTATAACTGGACTTTTATACAGTATGTTGTACTGCACTGAGCGCCTTGAGGCTTGGCTGGAGTCACTAATATCATTACTCGGGGAAGGAGAAGTGGAGAGATAAAAGCAAAACCATATAGCATACATTCCCAATTATCCTGATTTTCGCATGGCTGTCCTGATTTACAGTCTGTGAAAGACCCAGAGTTCTGGGCCAAAAAGTGGACATTTCTTGGGAATATTGGGGTAGGTTTTGGGTGGATCGGGGGATGAGTATTGGTGGAGTTTGGTCATTCAAGGTGGGCCAATTTTGTCCCAGTTTAGTGTGTGTAAATATTGGAAGGCATACATACAGTATGGGAGAATTCACATATAATACAATTTCTAAGTTGCAACAACTAATATCATTTCTCCCATAAGAAGGAACTCAGAGTAAACCCTTTTGATACTTGCCTTTTCTAATTTTATTTAATTAGCACCCAATGCTATGACAATGTCAGGAAATCTGAAAAACATATGGATACATTTTGTGAACAGAGGGTCTCATTCAGACCCACTCGCGAGCGCTGTACGCTCGCAAGCGGGTCAATGGTGCCCAAGTGCGCATGCGCACGACGGAGGGAGCTCCGTCGTGCGCATGTGCGAGACCTGGCGAGCGACGGGGAAGCCGTCGCTCCAGGTCTCGCACCAAAGGGGGGGTGCTGTCGATGGTGAGTGACAGCACGCCCCCTTTGGTGGGCGTGCCGGGGGCGTGGCTGCCCAGACGGAGCCGTTCCCATGGGAACGCCTACTGTCTGGGTCCAGCCCCACTGACATCACTAGTGATGTCAGTGGGAGTGATTTTGGCTCTGATAGAGCCAAAATCACTCCAGGGCTTGCGGCAACGAGACCCTACCGCAAGGGTCTCATCATGGACGCTCGCATAAGCTGTGGGTGGTAACCCACAGCTATGCGAGCGTCCAGGAGGACGCACAAAAAAAAACGCCCTGATTCAGAGCGGGCGCTCGTTCAGAGCGTCTGGCTCTGAATCAGGCCCAGAGTTCCAAAATGATTATTTAACTATCCACATGACATTCTATTACTTCTCTGATGCTAGGCTGTAATAAAATATAAATCAGTCAGCTACTGTGGTCATTTTATTTTTTTTATTCTCACATGAAATTAAATAAGGCATGACAATAAGAGGAATTATTTGTATTAAAAGGAACATTATAGTAAACATAATCTAACGTGCCATTATCACCTATGCACAGCAGTGGCTGCCATTTTGTGAGCTGACAAATACCTATGAGAATACAAGCCATTAGGAAGCAGTTCACCGTGAATACTGGTCATGACACTGGAAAACTGTGAAATGACCAAGCTAACATAGAATTGCATGGCAATTAGGTTGTTTGCCATTATAAATGTGTCTTATTTGTTATGGGTTCCTCAGTTATGTCACTTGTTCCTGATGAAATATTCAGCTTCCTAAATTTTGTTCCGGCACACAACATGGCAGCCTCCGTTGTGTGGCGGTGACGTCATAAAATTCTAGAACAGTAAGTCAGCTGCTGACAGATTACTTCATTTAAACAAATATAGGGCCTGATTCAGAAAGGAATGCACAGGAGAGAACGCACACGCTTGGCCGATGTTTGTGCTATGCGTATGCATCACACTGCGCGTGCGCGAACTTGCCAGTGCGATCGGATTATGGTACGCAGACAACATGCAGTGTGTACGCAGACCCCTACGAAACTGATTGACAGGAAGTGCCATTTGTGGGTGGTGGTCAGGCGAACGCAGGTGTTATAACGATGTTATAGGGGCGAACATAATTAAGGCAGTGCGGCGGCATACGCAGCCATACCGTCAGTTGTACACAGGAAGCGGCAAATTCCTGCGCATGCGTATGGGTTGTAATACGCATGCGCCAACCAGTCAGTGCGGTCGAAAATCGTGTGTTCGCAAAATAGCGAATGCCTGCTAATTTGAGTGACAGGATGAGGCGTTTGTGGGTGGTAATAGGGGAAGGTGCTTGAAAACGGGGAGTGGAGATCCAAACGCAGGCGTGCCAAACGGTCAAAACGGTGATTGCGTTAGGAAAATGCTACCACAAGCACTGCGAGCAGTTCATACGCCTTTTGATGTACTCGATTAATCAAATAAATAGCGGAGATGACGTATGATGCGAGCGGCCAAGGGGCGTCTTTACAATATAGCGAGCGCATGTTTTGTTCGGTCGCTCAGACATAGAGGCGTCAACAGACCGCAAAGAGTGAGCGCTCAATTTAAATAGCCAGCCCCTTTTTCTGAACGAGCGTCCGCAAATAGCGTCCGGCTGTGAATCAGGCCCTCAGACCCATAGTCATATAGGGAAAGGACATAGGGCCTGATTCAGAGCCGCTCGTAAGCGGCCGCTCGTTCGTTCCGACCGATGTTCGCACAACTGCGCATGCGTACGGATTTTAATACGCATGCGCGAACCAGTCAGTGCGGCCGAAAATCGTGTGCTCGCTAAATAGCGAATGCCTGCTATTTTGAGTGACAGAATGAGGCGTATGTGGGTGGTAACAGGGGAAGGTGCTTGAAAACGGGGAGTGGAGATCAGAACGCAGGCGTGCCTAAAGGTCAAAACGGGCGTTTTAAGGGTGTGCATAATTACTAAAGCAGCGTCATCGACCACGTCACTTGGTTATTTTATAGCCTGAACTGCTCGCATGATTGTGGTAGGAAAAACCAACCACAAGAATAGCGAGCAGTTCATACGCCGTCCGATGTACTCGATTAATCTAATATATAGCGGACATGACGTATGATGCGAGCGGCCAGGGGGCGTTTTTTAAAAAATTACGTTCGCATGTTTTGTTCGGTCATTCAGGCATAGAGGCATGAACAGACCGCAAAGAGCGAACGGTTAAATTAAATAGCCAGCCCCTTTTTCTGGACGAGCGAGCGCAAATAGCGTCCGGCTCTGAATCAGGCCCATAGGCAGCAACATAACACATAATCTATTGGAAGACTGATGTTCCAGTAAAATAAACCTGAGTTATATTACTCATTATCGAATAGGTGTCTCAGGTTAAAGGCTGCACTTCATTTAGCTAATTGCCAATCTAAGAAAAAGGTTGTGCATTATTAAGGGTTTTATCACAATATACTGAGTCACTCTGATTTTTTTTACAGTTCCCTTACATAATATTTCATATTAATAGAATGTATATAAATGTTGCAAGGTTTAAAATTAAAATATTTTAACCCTTTCCAAACTGCAAATATGTGGAATGCAATACAAGGAGATTTCAAGCAACGCACCCAATGCGCAGTCTTAATGAAGCCTATTTATCAACCTGTCTTATTCCGAAAATCATGCTCAAACTGCTGTTTCTGCATGAATATTGGAATTTGTAGTATGGGCATCATTTATAAACAGCAGTAATGGAGAAGATATAAAAGATATCGCTTACAATAATGATGGACCCACAGAATTTCACCATACCTGTATCGCTCTATGGAGAAGCGTCACAAGGTGGCTGCGGGACGCTCCCAGGTGTCCCCCGTCGAGGGGTGACATTAAAGTGCCGACTCCTCCTCAGTGACAGGAGAGGGTGCTGCGTTGTAGCATTACGTGCAGCACTCGGCTCCTAACACAGTGAGGGAGCTGGCACTGCACATAGAGTGGACCCTGGGGGCAGTCAACACCTCCTGGACCCCTCCAGTGACAAAACGGGGCTTCGGGCCATGAATCCCCGCCTCCTACCAGCTAGCCCCCACCCCTACCCATGAGGCTCCACCCCTTTCCACCAGTACGTGGCTTTTACACACACATTACAGGCTTTCCCCGCACTGGGTGTTCACTAAGGTAGGGACACCACTGGGTGATGTAATCCAATCTACCAAGCTCTGATAAAGATTAGCTTTTCAAAGCTTTGCCCCAATAGCAAACACTCTCTTCAGATGTCATTATCCATAATTTGCCAGAGATGGATGTTCGGGACGTCCCTAGCAGCATATACGGTGCGCATATGCCAACCGACATAGGTAAGCAGGGTCAGAGCCCAGTAGTAAAGTGATATGGAAAGCTATGACTGTACTAGTCACTCCTCGCCGGGCTGGGCTCTTATCGGATCCGCTGACCTGGCAGGAGGGTTTCACTTACAGTTCACCAAATAGAAATCTGTTATTGCTGTGAATTGCGGTGATAACAGATGAAGCGTATTGGGGAAACTGCTTTTGATTTGAAATATGGGTTGGGTATGATATGTCCACATTCAATGTCGATACCATAATGTCAACATGTTCTGAATGACTACATTTAGCACTTCAAAACGTTGAAGGGGCGACATGTCTACATTGTGACATGTGGACGGTACTATGTTAGGTTAAAAACTAACCCTAATCCTGATTAAAACATAACCCTAAACCAAATTGCAGCCTAGCCCTAACCCTAATTGCAGGCTATACCTAATGCTAACGCTAATTGTAGCCTAACTATAACCCTATCCTTAATTGCATTTGTCGACATTGGGCCTGATTGAGGCTAGCACATAAACCCGATGGTTTACATACTAATCTGATTGGGTCTGCGCATAATAGTAACTGCTCTCTCAATTATAATTATATTTTGTTTATGAATAATTGTTTTATGTTTTTATTCCTGAGTCATCGTTTGCACTATTTAGGTAGATGAGCATTATTTCCTTGCCAATCATTATGACACAGTTTTGATAACTGAAAAAAGACCGGTCTACATCCTGCAAGGATACGCGCTTTTCCCATACCAGTACATCTGTTTTTTAAATTAGCTACAAGCCCCTTGAGATGCCATAGGAGGATTAACCAATGCTAATCATACAGTGGTTTTCCCTTAGAGTGACAATAGAAGGGGAAAAACTGGAATGCCTTACAGACGGTCACTAGACAGCCCTTTAGATCTTCATAGAAAACCGGCATGAGTAATCCTATAATACAGTACATGCCATAGATGTGCTTGCAGAACTGTTAGATGTGATTGCCCAGGAAACACTAATTCCCACGCTCAGTCATTATAAAACAAGAGTGTGTCCTCGGTTTATTTACCAAGCACACTGGGACTGTAGACAAAGTAAGGGAATTAATTACCATTTGTTAAAACACCTCATGATACAAACATTGTTATGCAGATCAGATGTGCTGTAAATTAATAGCCAGCTTACCCTCAGTCACAGACTTTAATATTAAAAATAGAGGTTATGTTATATTTCCATCGATGGTTAACTGTAAAATAAACTCTGAAAGCCTTTTTTTGGTGATTAGAAAAATATTAAATGTGATTTAAAATAAAACCTAAACTAAAAGGACATTTTGGAGGCTTTTAGGGCAGTGGGGGCCCATTCAGATGGTAATCAAATAGATTGCTGCATGTTTGTTATATTTGGATATATACATCTATGTAACACCATACCTCCCAACATTTGTGAGGTGGAGGACGGGACAATAGCATGCGCCGAAAGGGTGTGGCTTCGTGGCAAGGTGGGCGTAGATTCACAGGAAATGGCATACCTGTGAGCCACGCCCCCATTCCCTACAGACACCTCCTGATACATTACCATGTGTTCGCTAACTGTCTGCGTCCAGCTCTAAATCAGGCCCTAAATCCACTTTTCATGGATCTATTAAAGGGTGGAAAATCCACACAGCGTTGCAATTGCCCTGGGGGCACTGAAGCTGACAAAAGAGCATCATGTGACTCCATCACATCCAATTATAGTCCTTTACAGTGTGTCCTGGCTGATGACAATAAGGGGCCTAGTCATCATAACTAAAGTATATTTTACAAACATTTCCCTACATATTGTAATTTTTAATAAAGGGATCCATTTACTAAACTAGTAACGCAGGAGATATCACTGAGATATCAGCTTTTGCCATTCTGCTCCATGGGAGGTTTCTGTCCTCCCTGAGCTCGCCTGATATCTCCTGGTTACAGTCCTGCTGCGTCAATTTCCACACTCCTCAGCGGGACATCCCCTCCTCCTTCCCTTATCTGGGCTCTGTACTGGCCTGCTCCCCCCCGCCACTGCATGCTAAGTGCACTGCACTTGTAAGTGCTTAATTAACTGTTTATTTACTATAAACATTGAAATTATAAAATAGAACAAGCACTTACAAGTGCCGTCGGGGAACAGACCGAGGGGAGACGCTTCACACTGCAGCAACATTGGAAAAAAAAATTGATTTAAATATCAGTACACACCGCTGCGGGGGAATGATGAATTCCTCTGGTAATAGGTAGAGTTCAATGATGCGAGTTCGAAACTTAATTATCTCCAAATAATTTTAGGTCATGATGAATACACTCCTAAGGGGTCCATTTACTAAGCAGTGTTAGGAGACAGAGTGAAAAGTGATAAGAAAGTGATAAGGTGCCAGCCAATCAGCTCATTTTTCAAACACAGCCTGTGAGATGACAGTTGGGAGCTGATTGGCTGGCACCTTATCACTTTCTTATCACTTTCGCTCTCTCCTAACACTGCTTAGTAAATAGACCCCACAGTGAGGGATTTGGGATAATGTAACCTAATTAACGCTGCCAAGGGAAAACTGAATCCGTCCTTCCTTGTGGACCTCAGTGACCTGTCTCCTACTAATTGTCAAGCGTTATTGCATTTCAATTAAGAATAAAAATGTAAACCTAAAATATCTGAATGAAACTAAAATAATGTGTATAATTTGCAAGGGTTAATT
The DNA here is from genome assembly GCA_031769625.1 of Taudactylus pleione. Taxonomy (NCBI): domain Eukaryota; kingdom Metazoa; phylum Chordata; class Amphibia; order Anura; family Myobatrachidae; genus Taudactylus; species Taudactylus pleione. The sequence goes on from JAUIMM010000004.1 coordinate 3,826,681, forward strand.
TGTTTACCCAGCATTAGAGCAATATAATTTAATTTGATATGTATGTAATCATCTTGGTACACAATATAATGTATGTCCCTCTGATTTCCTGCCAGTCATTGTGAGCTGACAGCTGTCATAGGTATGTGCAGTGTTATTCTACAGCTGTCACTGCCTGAACAGGTGTGTGTCTTCATCTGCAGCTGTAGAATATGCCGTGGATTGCTGTCATCCTCAGAATAATCATTAATGGTGGATATGACAGTAAAATAAAATATTAAGATTTAATCAATTGGTTGGTCACAATCTTAGAAATACAAATATAAAAATAGAAGAAGCATGTTACACATCATTACTCAGAAACCATAAAGATGTGAGGAAAATGTGAGGGAAGTGTTGCCTTTGACCTAACCCCAATATTCATAATGTCGACATGAAAATGTGAACATGGTTGTCATGTTGGCATGATTAGAATGTAGACAAAACAGTGTACTCCGATGTAGCACTTCACTTACCTGGTAGCGGATCTCAGGTGATCGCGAATTCTGGGTGTTGTGGAGCAGTGACTGTGGTAAGCAGCCCTTATCCTAATCCTCGTAATCCTTCCCTCCCATAGCCTAACCACTACTGTCCCACTACCTCTAGTGCCTAACCCTCTCCTCCCACAGCCTAACCCTTACCGTCTCACTCCCCTTAGTACCTAACCCTTTCCTCCTGCAGCCAAACCTCCTTCTCTCTCGCAGTCTAACCCCTACCGTCCCAGTCCCCCTAGGGCCTACCTCTCCCCTACTGCAGCCTAACCCCTACCGTCCCACTCCCACTAGTGTGCCTAATCCTCCCATCCTGCAACCTAACCCCTACCGTCCCACTCCCCCTAGTGTGCTTAATCATCCCATCCTGCAACCTAACCCCTACCGTCCCACTCCCCGTAGTGTGCCTAATCCTCCCTTCCTGCAACCTAACCCCTACCATCCCACTCCCCATAGTGTGCCTAATCCTCCCATCCAGCAACCTAACCCCTACCGTCCCACTCCCCCTAGTGTGCTTAATCATCCCATCCTGCAACCTAACCCCTACCGTCCCACTCTCCCTAGTGTGCCTAATCCTCCCATCCTGTAACCTAACCCCTACCGTCCCACTCCCCCTAGTGTGCCTAATCCTCCCATCCTGCAACCTAACCACTACCGTCCCACTCCCCGTAGTGTGCCTAATCCTCCCATCCTGCAACCTAACCCCTACCGTCCCACTCCCCGTAGTACGCCTAATCCTCCCATCCTGTAACCTAACCCCTACCATCCCACTCCCCCCAGTGTGCCTAATCCTCCCATCCTGTAACCTAACCCCTACCATCCCACTCCCTGTAGTGTGCCTAATCCTCCCATCCTGCAACCTAGCTCCTACCATCCCACTCCCCGTAGTGTGCCTAATCCTCCCATCCTGCAACCTAACCCCTACCGTTCCACTCCCCCTATCCCTAACCCTCTCCTCCCACAGCCTAACCCTTGCCATCCCACTCCCCCTAATGCCTAACCCTCCCGTCCAGCAACCTTACCCCTACCGTCCCACTCCCCCTAGTTCCTAACCATCCCCTCCCGCAGAGTAACCCCTACCATCATACTCCCTTTAGTGCCTTACCATCCCCTCCTAACCCTAACCCACCTTTCCTGCAGCCTAACCCTCCACTCTTTGGAGATATGTCTTTAATATTTACTTGTACTGAGTATGCCTCATATACAAGAGTCTGATTGAAGGATGTTCAGCTTCCTTTTGGTTGCAAATATGGGATAAAATCAAAATTTACATTATTGGCAGCATTGCACCGCAGGATGGACTATTTACAACAAAACGCATTTCAAATGCGGATTGTAGTATGATCATTTCACAAGAAAGTATCATGTATCAACATTCTTAAGCAGTGACAGACCTTGCAAGAAAGCCCTGTCCCTGCAAATCCTCACCGCACACTGGGTCTCATTCAGACCCGCTCGCAAGCGGGTCGATGGTACCCAAATGCGCATGCGCACGACGGAGGTTGCTCCGTCGTGCGCATGCGCGAGACCCGGCGAGCGATGTGGAAGCCGTCGCTCGGGGTCTCGCACCAAAGGGGGCGTGCTGTTGATGGTGAGTGACATGGGAACGCCTACCGTCTGGGTCCGGCCCCACTGACATCACTAGTGATGTCAGTGGGAGTGATTTTGGCTCTGACAGAGCCAAAATCACTCCAGGGCTTGCGGCAGTGAGACCCTACCACAGGGTCTCGTCGCAAGCCCGATGGTCGCGATGGTCTTGACCATCGCGACCATCGTCATGGACGCTCGCATAAGCTGTGGGTGGTAACCCACAGCTATGCGAACGTCCAGGAGGACGCACCAAAAAAAAACAGAAAACGCCCTGATTCAGAGCGGGCGCTCGTTCAGAGCGTCCGGCTCTGAATCAGGCCCACTGCTTGCTGTATTTTTCGCCTGTCATTGGTGAGCTCTCTCCACCGGTCAACTGGTTTACAGGATCCTGTTCTACGACCCAAGTCAGCTGTGCTGTAAACTGAGATGTCGGTTTACAGCCCAGCTGACCGATGTCATAGTGCAGGAGCCCCAGCGACCAGCTGACCAGAGGAGAGAGCTCACCAGTCAGTGAGCTCTCATCATCCCAGTGTCGGATACTTGCGGGTTTAGGATTCTATATGAGTCCCTCCCGCAGTGATTCGGGAGCCATTTCACACTGACTCTAGTCTGTGCTAACGTGTCCAGTGGCTGCTGTTCTGTGTCCATCCTCTCCACCTCCAGTGGCTGCTGTTCTGTGTCCATCCTCTCCACCTCCAGTGGCTGCTGCTGTGCTGTGTCCATCCTCTCCACCTCCAGTGGCTGCTGTTCTGTGTCCATCCTCTCCACCTCCAGTGGCTGCTGCTGTGCTGTGTCCATCCTCTCCACCTCCAGTGGCTGCTGTTCTGTGTCCATCCTCTCCACCTCCAGTGGCTGCTGCTGTGCTGTGTCCATCCTCTCCACCTCCAGTGGCTGCTGTGCTGTGTCCATCCTCTCCACCTCCAGTGGCTTCTGTATTCTGTCCATCCACTCCACCTCCAGTGGCTGCTGCTGTGCTGTGTCCATCCTCTCCACCTCCAGTGGCTGCTGTTCTGTGTCCATCTCCACCTCCAGTGGCTGCTGCTGTGCTGTGTCCATCCTCTCCACCTCCAGTGGCTGCTGTATTCTGTCCATCCACTCCACCTCCAGTGGCTGCTGCTGTACTGTGTCCACTCCAGTCCCCATTAGTGTACTGTTAATAATATTGACTGAGCTAGATTTACAGTACAGACAGATAGCAAATCATTGTTTATTATTTTTATTTTTATAGTGCAGGAATTATTTATATTATACTAGTCTAACTGTCACACACAGTCAGTGGCAGAACTAGCTGCGGTGCAGCTGTTGGCTTGCACCGCCGCTCACTGTGGTGCAGGGGCCCATAGCCCCTGCAGCCAACAGCGCCACTGCACCTGCCGCCAGTGTCCCCCGGGCCCCACACTGAGTCCGGTCTGCACTACTCAACAAACACCGCTGCTGGCCCCGGGTAGTACATTTGTATTACCTGGCGGCGGTGTGTTTGTTTTGGCATGCAATGAAAGTCAGACAGACTCTCATTGGCTGCTGGGTCCACGGAGGGAGCCGGACTGGAGCTCACTAATGAGCTCCTCCTTCCAGCTCCCGCAGTGGGTGATGGGAGAGACGTCATGGCGTCTCTCCTATAGTGCGGAGCGAGAGTGGGTCGGGAGGACGGAGGAGCAGACAGCGGCGGGCGCAGGAGCAGGTATTCAGGTAAGTGTTTTTTTGTGTGTGTGTTGTATAGACAAACTACTACTGGAGGTACTGCACATAGGGGGACTACTACTGGGGGCCACTGCACATAGTGGGGACTACTACTGGAGGTACTGCACATAGGGGGGACTACTGCTGAGGGCACTGCACATAGGTGGGACTACTACTGGGGGCACTGCACATAGGTGGAACTACTACTGGAGGTACTTCATATAGGGGGGACTACTACTGGGAGCACTGCACATAGGGGGGACTACTACTGGGGGCACTGCACATAGGGGTGACTACTACTGGGGGCACTGCACATAGGGGTGACTACTACTGGGGGCACTGCACATAGGGGGGACTACTACTGGATGCACTGCACATAGGGGGGACTACTACTGGGAGCACTGCACATAGGGGGGACTACTACTGGGAGCACTGCACATAGGGGGGACTACTACTGGGGGCACTGCACATAGGGGTTACTACTACTGGGGGCACTGCACATAGGGGGGACTACTACTGGGGGCACTGCACATAGGGGTGACTACTACTGGGAGCACTGCACATAGTGGGGACTACTACTGAGGGCACTGCACATAGGGGTGACTACTACTGGGGGCACTGCACATAGGGGGGACTACTACTGGATGCATTGCACATAGGGGGGACTACTACTGGGGGCACTGCACATAGGGGGGACTCCTACTGGGGACCTGCACATAGGGGGGACTACTAGTGGGGGCACTGCACATAGGGGGGACTATTACTGGGGGCACTGCACATAAGGGGGACTACTACTGGGGGACTACTAGGGGGGGTACTGCATAGCAGGGGACTACTACTGGGGGCACTATATAAGGGGAACTACTGGAGGCACTGCATAGGGGGGCCCAAAGCATATTGTTGCACCTGGGCCAACCACTCTAGTTCCGCCACTGCACACATTGGTGCTGCACTGTGACTCCGCAGGCCATACGCCAGTGCGATATAAGCAGTGTGATTCCACAGTTGTCATTTGCGGAAAAAGTAAAAAAAAAAAATGATGAATAAGTAAAAAAAAAAAATGTCTTCTATTGTTTGTACTACGTCTGTACGCTGTCCCCGAGTGCATTTTTGTTCACGTACATATAAGCGATGTGACTGCAAAGAGCAGTACTCTGGAGTCTACGGACAAGTAGGTATAACACTATATGGGTGCAGGATGTGCGGTGTAGGCCCACATGGACTCAGGGACCCGTGTGCACTGCACATTCTGAACCCATTATACATACGCCTATGCATGCAGTACATAATAGAGGGACGGGACCACCCATCAGGCTGTTGTAAGAATCAAGAGATTATACATGTTTGTATTTATCACTCATCTTTCTTAGATTTCATTACTGGCAATGGCAGAAAGGACGTGTATTGTGTTATTGTCTGGATAGACCAGTACCTAATTACAGATGATATCAGGATATGTGTTACAGTATGCACGCCTAGCAATGCAGCCAGCGGTCTGCGCGGTTGGTCAGATATCACCTGCTGACGTAGTCTCCTGGGGGTCCCTCGAGGAAGCTAAGGAAGCTCCTAGGTTTCCTTGAGTTGCAAAATTATTATTAAGAAGTACGCTTCTGTATTGGAGATTAGAAAACTGGGCGAGGAACCACAGCCTTAGCCCCTGACCTATGCAGACATTAAGCAGCAAATTAACAGTTTCCTTGCTAATTGCAGCTTGTAATTTTATTTATGAAGCATGGCATTGTGCATTTCACTCATCCATCTACTGTATGTATATAAAAGAAGAAGTTTGTTGGCGAATATCTTCCACAGCTCTCAAGGTAAAGCTGCTAAATCCTAGTTATTTAGTATCAATTAGTAAGCTATTAGACCACATAGCGACAATGCGACTGAGCGACAAATCTTATGTTATTACCCTACTTACACTGAAGTGTGCATAAGCATACTTAATAAAATTATGATAATACAAATAATACCAGAATCTACCAAATGGGACCTGAAGGTGAAAAAAAATCTCCTCTCTTTGGAGGATCAGATCATGTGAAGAGAACAGCTTTCCCATAGTGTGAACCAGTGGCGGATTTTACCTGGGAGTTGCAGCCCCCGCAGTAAAATCTGCCATCTCTGTGACTGCACTGACTACACTGTGACTGGCGGTGGCTTCCTACTAGAAGAGCTAGCTGTCAGTCATGCACAGAACAGGCAGCCCCAGGGGGAGGAGTCTCCTGCTCTGAGACTGCCAGTCCAGGCTGCGATTAGCAGAGAGCGGCTTCCAGTGGAAGCTGCTGCTCTGCCATTCAGGCAGCCCTACGCAGTCTTTAGAAGCTGGGGCTATGCACATGCACAGCACCACCACCACCCATGTACATACTCCGGTCTTGGTGTCTGCCAGATCCATTGCGCAGATGTCGGGATCCGGCCGGACCAGCGGCAACCCCCCATCAGGATAGAGGGTTGGAGCCGCCGGTGGTGTGAACATTGGTGGATGATGCGGCAGTGGAGGGATACGCACTTGCCTGGAAGAAATAGGGCCTGATTCTGAGTCACACATGTGCCGACTCTCATGGAACTGAGACGTTTATTGCTACTGCTGGCGCGTGAAAATCCAAAATAAACTGTCATGGTGCCCGTGTTACACTGTGTGTACTCACAGAGGTGCAGTAGCGATTGAGACGCAGGGGGTGTGAGATATGTATTGGGAATGTAATGAACATTCCTGGGCGGTAACTGCCAAGTGGCAATTCAGACACATGGAAATGTCTTGTGTGTGTAGACGCTTAATCGCTCATATTCCCCTTTTATCTAATATCCATAGGAAGCCTCCTGGCTGCTATAAATGCAGTAATTGCACAACTTGCTCCTATCTAGTAGCCTGTAAGTCATTTAAACATCCTCACACTAACAAAACGTATGACATTCGTCATGTTTTAGCATGCAGTAGTACTTTTGTTGTTTACATTATTGGGTGCCCATGTGGCCTTTAATACATCGGTCAAACTACTAGGAAGTCTAGTGAGCGTATGGCAGCACACAGATCTGCCATACGTTTAGCATTGGGGGATAGAACCATTGACCACCCGGTTGCAAAGCATTTTAATGATCGGGGACACACGTTGGCTTCTTTCAAGTATTTTATCATTGATCATGTACCACCCTCACCTCGTGGGCATAGAGCTAAAATTCTTTTGCTTAAAGAGTCACAATGAATTTTGTGTTTGGTTAGTCCAAAGGGTCTAAATGATAAAATGAATTGTAATAGTATTACTTATAGGGGTGTGCACCGGCCACTTTTCGTGTTTTGTGTTTTGGTTTTGGATCTGGATCTTTCTTCGTGTTTTGGATCTGGATTGGTTTTGCCAAAACCACCCTTCCGTGTTTTGGGTTCTGGGTTTTGTGTTTTGGATCTGTATTTTTTTGAAAAAAAGCATAAAAACAGCTTAAATCACAGAATTTGTGGGTTTTTCTGCTCCTATGCAATTATTAACCTCAATAACCTTCATTTCCACTCATTTCCAGTCTATTCTGAACACTTCACACCTCACAATATTGTTTTTATGGCCAAAAGATTGCACCGTGGTAGCTGGATGACTATGCTAAGCGACACGAGTGGGCGGCACAAACACGTGGCCCATCTAGGAGTGACACTGCAGTGGCAGACAGGATGGCAGTTTGAAAAACTAGGCCCCAAACAGTACATACTGCAAAGAAAAAAAAGAGGTGCAAGATGGAATTGTCCTTGGGCCCTCCCACCCACCCTTATGTTGTATAAATAGGACATGCACACTTTAACAAACCAATCATTTCAGCGCCAGGGTCTGCCACATGACTGTGGCTGAAATGATTGGTTCGTTTGGGCCCCCACAAAACAAGCTGGCAATTAATCTGTCCCTGCACAAACTGGTTCTACGGAGGCAAGATGTCGTCCTCATCCTCCTCATCCACCGATTCCTTGGACAAAACAGGAAAAAGGGATTTAGGTGTCCCTGGACTGCTTACGGTCTTAGCCAAAGTTTCTGAACTTGACAGTAACTTTTTATAAACGCGCTGCAGGTGCCGTATAAGGGAGGATGTTCCTAGGTGGTTAACGTCCCTACCCCTACTTATTTCACCTTTACATATGGTACATATGGCAAGACAGTTGTTGTCCGGATTTGGATAGAAATATTGCCAGACCAAAGAGGTGGAATGTTTGGTCTTCTGCCCAGGCATGACCGTGATGGGCTTTTTCATCCCACGGACAACAACTGTCTCCCCCGGAGCCTGATTTAAACAAACCACATCACCATCAGAATCCTCCTCGCCAACTTCCTCCTCAGCGCCAGCTACACCAGTATCCTCATCCTGTTGTACTTCAACAGTGACATCTTCAATTTGCATATCAGCAAGTGGACTGTGGGTGCTCCTTTCAGCACTTGCAGGGGGCGTGCAAATGGTGGAAAGAGCCACCTCTTCCCGTCCAGTGCTGGGAAGGTCAGGCATCGCAACCACCACCACACTTGGACTCTCCTTGGGGATTTGTGATATCTTCTTAGAACGCACAGTTCTTCGCTGTGCTTTTGCCATCTTAACTCGTTTGATTTTTTTAGCGGGAGGAGGGCTTCCATCGTCATGTGAAGCTGAACCACTAGTCATGAACATAGGGAAAGACCTTAGCCGTTCCTTGCCACTCCGTGTCATAAATGGCATATTGGCAAGTTTACGTTTCTCTTCAGATGATTTAAATGTTTTTTTAAGGTCATTTTCCTGAACTTTGTCATTTGGGATTGTATGTGCCCTCTACTATGACATTGGGCATCGGCCTTGGCAGACGACGTTGATGGCATGTTATCGTCTATGTCATGACTAGTGGCAGCAGCTTCAGCACTAGGAGGAAGTGGTTCTTGATCTTTCCCTATTTTATTTTTATCGGAGAAAGTTTGGTCCTCCATTTATGTTATATTGATTTGATATATATGTGCCGCTAAGGCGCACACAAACACAGAAAATATTTTTTTATTTTTGCTGGAGAGTAGTGCACTTTGTGGGTTACACCACCCTTTAAGAAATGAGCCAGCCGGCTCTTTACTTATGGGACACGGGCGCGCTCTTGGCGCTGCTCCTTTGTTGATTCAAGTGCAGCCACAGTGCACACAATTCACAAACACAGAAAATATTTTTTTATTTTGTTTGGAGTGTACTTTGTGGGTTACAGCACCCTTTAACGGTCAAGCCAGCCGGCCCTTTACTTATGACACAGGCGCACGCTTGGCACTACTTTGTTGATGCACGTGCAGCTACTGCGCACACAATTCACAAACACAGAAAATATTTTTTTATTTTGTTTGGAGTGTACTTTGGGGGTTACAGCACCCTTTAACGGACAAGCCAGCCGGCCCTTTACTTATGACACAGGCGCACGCTTGGCACTACTTTGTTGATGCACGTGCGGCTACTGCGCACACAATTCACAAACACAGAAAATATTTTTTTATTTTGTTTGGAGTGCCCTTTGGGGGTTACAGCACCCTTTAGCGGTCAATCCAGCTGGCCCTTTATTTATGGGACACAGGCGCACGCTTGGCACTACTTTGTTGATGCACGTGCGGCTACTGCGCACACAATTCACAAACACAAAAAAAAATATTTTTTTATTTTGTTTGGAGTGCCCTTTGGGGGTTACAGCACCCTTTAGCAGTAAATCCAGCCGCCCCTTTCTTTATGGGACACAGGCGCACTCTTGGCACTACTTTGTTGATGCACGTGCGGCTACTGCGCACACAATTCACACACACAGAAAATATTTTTTTATTTGGTTTGGAGTGTACTTTGGGGGTTACAGCACCCTTTAATGGTCAAGCCAGCCGGCCCTTTACTTATGACACAGGCGCACGCTTGGCACTACTTTGTTGATGCACGTGCGGCTACTGCGCACACAATTCACAAACACAGAAAATATTTTTTTATTTGGTTTGGAGTGTACTTTGGGGGTTACAGCACCCTTTAACGGTCAAGCCAGCCGGCCCTTTACTTATGACACAGGTGCACGCTTGGCACTACTTTGTTGATGCACGTGCTGCTACTGCGCACACAATTCACAAACACAGAAAATATTTTTTTATTTGGTTTGGACTGGAGTGTACTTTGGGGGTTACAGCACCCTTTAATGGTCAAGCCAGCCGGCCCTTTACTTATGACACAGGCGCACGCTTGGCACTACTTTGTTGATGCACGTGCGGCTACTGCGCACACAATTCACAAACACAGAAAAAATATATATTTTTTTAGCACTTGGGGGGAGCACCCCTGACGGACAGAGCACCCCCTGGACAACACTACAGCACCCCTTTAGGACTGGGACACTGCACAGGACTTTGGAGTGGACACAGCCCCTATGGAGAACTGACTGCACAACACAGTCCAGCCAGCCCCTATGGACTTTGAAGTAGTGGACACAGCCCCTATTAACAACAGCAGCACAGCACAACACAGCCAGCCCCTATGGACTTTGAAGTAGTGGACACAGCCCCTATGGACAACAGCAGCACAGCGCAGCACAGCACAGCACAACACTACTCTGCACTACACTACACTACACAGCCCAGCCAGCCCTAACTCCCACCCTCCCTCTTCACTGTCCACAGCCGAGTGAGAAAATGGCGCCGACGCGGGTACCTTAGATTGGATCCAAAACCCGCGAGACCCGGAAGGCGGGATGATGACGTTTTGCCTCGATTTCAGATCTGAGTCAGGCGGGAAAAGTCGAGCCTGACTCGGATCGGCCTCGGATCGGGGGGGCTCGGGGGGGTTCGGATTTCAGAAATCCGAACCCGCTCACCCCTAATTACTTAGTGATTGGGGTGATTATACGTTTATTGAACACACTAATAACTTGCATTTTCTGTAAAATAATATTAACATAGAAAGATAGAGTTTGACGGCAGATAAGATCCACTTGGCCCATCTAGTCTTCCCCTTTTCATTTATCCTTTTGGCAACTTCAACACTATTTGCTCCTTAGGTCTCTGATAAGGATATTTTTATGCTTATCCCAAGCGTGTTTAAATTGTTCCACCGTCTTATGGTGCGTACACACGTAGCAATTTAAAAGAACAATTTGAACAATAACGATATTGTTATTGTAATAATCGCTAATTTAAATGGTCCCTACCAGCTTACCATTGACCAGTGATGCGCGGTCACGTATGGACGATAGTGATATTGTCATTTGGCCATGCATGCTGGTCAACTTGCTCGATATCGAGCAAGTTACTATAGGGACCTCCCTCCAATGTCAGTGCACGTCCTCGTGTTCTTGTACATCTCTTCCTCTGAGCCTCCCTCCCTCCAGTGTCAGTGCATGTCCTCGTGTTCTTGTACATCTCTTCCTCTGAGCCTCCCTCCAGTATCAGTGCATGTCCTCGTGTTCTTGTACATCTCTTCCTCTGAGCCTCCCTCCCTCCAGTGTCAGTGCACGTCCTCGTGTTCTTGTACATCTCTTCCTCTGAGCCTCTCTCCCTCCAGTGTCAGTGCATGTCCTCGTGTTCGTGTACATCTCTTCCTCTGAGCCTCCCTCCCTCCAGTGTCAGTGCATGTCCTCGTGTTCTTGTACATCTCTTCCTCTGAGCCTCCCTCCCTCCAGTGTCAGTGCATGTCCTCGTGTTTTTGTACATCTCTTCCTCTGAGCCTCTCTCCCTCCAGTGTCAGTGCATGTCCTCGTGTTCTTGCACATCTCTTCCTCTGAGCCTCCCTCCCTCCAGTATCAGTGCATGTCCTCGTGTTCTTGTACATCTCTTCCTCTGAGCCTCCCTCCCTCCAATGTCAGTGCACGTCCTCGTGTTCTTGTACATCTCTTCCTCTGAGCCTCCCTCCCTCCAGTGTCAGTGCATGTCCTCGTGTTCTTATACATCTCTTCCTCTGAGCCTCCCTCCAGTATCAGTGCATGTCCTCGTGTTCTTGTACATCTCTTCCTCTGAGCCTCCCTCCCTCCAGTGTCAGTGCATGTCCTCATGTTCTTGTACATCTCTTCCTCTGAGCCTCCCTCCCTCCAGTGTCAGTGCATGTCCTCGTGTTCTTGTACATCTCTTCCTCTGAGCCTCCCTCCCTCCAATGTCAGTGCATGTCCTCGTGTTCTTGTACATCTCTTCCTCTGAGCCTCCCTCCAGTGTCAGTGCATGTCCTCGTGTTCTTGTACATCTCTTCCTCTGAGCCTCCCTCCCTCCAGTGTCAGTACATGTCCTCGTGTTCTTGTACATCTCTTCCTCTGAGCCTCCCTCCCTCCAGTATCAGTGCATGTCCTCGTGTTCTTGTACATCTCTTCCTCTGAGCCTCCCTCCCTCCAGAGTCAGTGCATGTCCTCGTGTTCTTGTACATCTCTTCCTCTGAGCCTCCCTCCCTCCAGTGTCAGTGCATGTCCTCGTCTTCTTGTACATCTCTTCCTCTGAGCCTCTCTCCCTCCAGTGTCAGTGCATGTCCTTCTGTTCTTGTATATCTCTTCCTCTGAGCCTCTCTCCCTCCAGTGTCAGTGCACGTCCTCGTGTTCTTGTACATCTCTTCCTCTGAGCCTCCCTCCCTCCCTCCAGTGTCAGTGCATGTCCTCGTGTTCTTGCACATCTCTTCCTCTGAGCCTCCCTCCCTCCCTCCAGTGTCAGTGCATGTCCTCGTGTTCGTGTACATCTCTTCCTCTGAGCCTCCCTCCCTCCAGTATCAGTGCATGTCCTCGTGTTCTTGTACATCTCTTCCTCTGAGCCTCCCTCCCTCCAGTATCAGTGCATGTCCTCATGTTCTTGTACATCTCTTCCTCTGAGCCTCCCTCCCTCCAATGTCAGTGCATGTCCTCGTGTTCTTGTACATCTCTTCCTCTGAGCCTCCCTCCAGTGTCAGTGTATGTCCTCGTGTTCTTGTACGTCTCTTCCTCTGAGCATCCCTCCCTCCCTCCAGTGTCAGTGCATGTCTTCTTGTGTTCTTGTACATCTCTTCCTCTGAGCCTCCCTCCCTCCAGTATCAGTGCATGTCCTCGTGTTCTTGTACATCTCTTCCTCTGAGCCTCCCTCCCTCCAGTGTCAGTGCACGACCTCGTGTTCTTGTACATCTCTTCCTCTGATCCTCCCTCCCTCCCTCCCTCCAGTGTCAGTGCATGTCCTCGTGTTCTTGTACATCTCTTCCTCTGAGCCTCCCTCCCTCCAGTGTCAGTGCATGTCCTCGTGTTCTTGTACATCTCTTCCTCTGAGCCTCCCTCTCTCCAGTATCAGTGCATGTCGTCCTCGTGTTCTTGTACATCTCTTCCTCTGAGCCTCCCTCCCTCCAGTGTCAGTGCATGTCCTCGTGTTCTTGTACATCTCTTCCTCTGAGCCTCCCTCCAGTGTCAGTGCATGTCCTCGTGTTTTTGTACATCTCTTCCTCTGAGCCTCTCTCCCTCCAGTGTCAGTGCATGTCCTCGTGTTCTTGCACATCTCTTCCTCTGAGCCTCCCTCCCTCCAGTATCAGTGCATGTACTCGTGTTCTTGTACATCTCTTCCTCTGAGCCTCCCTCCCTCCAGTGTCAGTGCATGTCCTCGTGTTCTTGTACATCTCTTCCTCTGAGCCTCCCTCCAGTATCAGTGCATGTCCTCGTGTTCTTGTACATCTCTTCCTCTGAGCCTCCCTCCCTCCAGTGTCAGTGCATGTCCTCATGTTCTTGTACATATCTTCCTCTGAGCCTCCCTCCCTCCAGTGTCAGTGCATGTCCTCGTGTTCTTGTACATCTCTTCCTCTGAGCCTCCCTCCCTCCAATGTCAGTGCATGTCCTCGTGTTCTTGTACATCTCTTCCTCTGAGCCTCCCTCCAGTGTTAGTGCATGTCCTCGTGTTTTTGTACATCTCTTCCTCTGAGCCTCTCTCCCTCCAGTGTCAGTGCATGTCCTCGTGTTCTTGCACATCTCTTCCTCTGAGCCTCCCTCCCTCCAGTATCAGTGCATGTACTCGTGTTCTTGTACATCTCTTCCTCTGAGCCTCCCTCCCTCCAGTGTCAGTGCATGTCCTCGTGTTCTTGTACATCTCTTCCTCTGAGCCTCCCTCCAGTATCAGTGCATGTCCTCGTGTTCTTGTACATCTCTTCCTCTGAGCCTCCCTCCCTCCAGTGTCAGTGCATGTCCTCATGTTCTTGTACATATCTTCCTCTGAGCCTCCCTCCCTCCAGTGTCAGTGCATGTCCTCGTGTTCTTGTACATCTCTTCCTCTGAGCCTCCCTCCCTCCAATGTCAGTGCATGTCCTTGTGTTCTTGTACATCTCTTCCTCTGAGCCTCCCTCCCTCCAGTGTCAGTGCATGTCCTCGTGTTCTTGTACATCTCTTCCTCTGAGCCTTCCTCCCTCCAGTGTCAGTGCATGTCCTCGTGTTCTTGTACATCTCTTCCTCTGAGCCTCCCTCCAGTATCAGTGCATGTCCTCGTGTTCTTGTACATCTCTTCCTCTGAGCCTCCCTCCCTCCAGTGTCAGTGCATGTCCTCGTGTTCTTGTACATCTCTTCCTCTGAGCCTCCCTCCCTCCAGTGTCAGTGCATGTCCTCGTCTTCTTGTACATCTCTTCCTCTGAGCCTCTCTCCCTCCAGTGTCAGTGCATGTCCTTGTGTTCTTGTATATCTCTTCCTCTGAGCCTCTCTCCCTCCAGTGTCAGTGCACGTCCTCGTGTTCTTGTACATCTCTTCCTCTGAGCCTCCCTCCCTCCCTCCAGTGTCAGTGCATGTCCTCGTGTTCTTTTACATCTCTTCCTCTGAGCATCCCTCCCTCCCTCCAGTGTCAGTGCATGTCCTCGTGTTCTTGTACATCTCTTCCTCTGAGCCTCCCTCCCTCCAGTATCAGTGCATGTCCTCGTGTTCTTGTACATCTCTTCCTCTGAGCCTCCCTCCAGTATCAGTGCATGTCCTCATGTTCTTGTACATCTCTTCCTCTGAGCCTCCCTCCCTCCAATGTCAGTGCATGTCCTCGTGTTCTTGTACGTCTCTTCCTCTGAGCCTCCCTCCCTCCCTCCAGTGTCAGTGCATGTCCTCGTGTTCTTGTACATCTCTTCCTCTGAGCCTCCCTCCCTCCAGTGTCAGTGCATGTCCTCGTGTTCTTGTACATCTCTTCCTCTGAGCCTCCCTCCAGTATCAGTGCATGTCCTCGTGTTCTTGTACATCTCTTCCTCTGAGCCTCCCTCCCTCCAGTGTCAGTGCATGTCCTCATGTTCTTGTACATATCTTCCTCTGAGCCTCCCTCCCTCCAGTGTCAGTGCATGTCCTCGTGTTCTTGTACATCTCTTCCTCTGAGCCTCCCTCCCTCCAATGTCAGTGCATGTCCTTGTGTTCTTGTACATCTCTTCCTCTGAGCCTCCCTCCCTCCAGTGTCAGTGCATGTCCTCGTGTTCTTGTACATCTCTTCCTCTGAGCCTTCCTCCCTCCAGTGTCAGTGCATGTCCTCGTGTTCTTGTACATCTCTTCCTCTGAGCCTCCCTCCAGTATCAGTGCATGTCCTCGTGTTCTTGTACATCTCTTCCTCTGAGCCTCCCTCCCTCCAGTGTCAGTGCATGTCCTCGTGTTCTTGTACATCTCTTCCTCTGAGCCTCCCTCCCTCCAGTGTCAGTGCATGTCCTCGTCTTCTTGTACATCTCTTCCTCTGAGCCTCTCTCCCTCCAGTGTCAGTGCATGTCCTTGTGTTCTTGTATATCTCTTCCTCTGAGCCTCTCTCCCTCCAGTGTCAGTGCACGTCCTCGTGTTCTTGTACATCTCTTCCTCTGAGCCTCCCTCCCTCCCTCCAGTGTCAGTGCATGTCCTCGTGTTCTTTTACATCTCTTCCTCTGAGCATCCCTCCCTCCCTCCAGTGTCAGTGCATGTCCTCGTGTTCTTGTACATCTCTTCCTCTGAGCCTCCCTCCCTCCAGTATCAGTGCATGTCCTCGTGTTCTTGTACATCTCTTCCTCTGAGCCTCCCTCCAGTATCAGTGCATGTCCTCATGTTCTTGTACATCTCTTCCTCTGAGCCTCCCTCCCTCCAATGTCAGTGCATGTCCTCGTGTTCTTGTACGTCTCTTCCTCTGAGCCTCCCTCCCTCCCTCCAGTGTCAGTGCATGTCCTCGTGTTCTTGTACATCTCTTCCTCTGAGCCTCCCTCCCTCCAGTATCAGTGCATGTCCTCGTGTTCTTGTACATCTCTTCCTCTGAGCCTCCCTCCCTCCAGTGTCAGTGCACGACCTCGTGTTCTTGTACATCTCTTCCTCTGATCCTCCCTCCCTCCCTCCCTCCAGTGTCAGTGCATGTCCTCGTGTTCTTGTACATCTCTTCCTCTGAGCCTCCCTCCCTCCAGTGTCAGTGCATGTCCTCGTGTTCTTGTACATCTCTTCCTCTGAGCCTCCCTCCCTCCAGTATCAGTGCATGTCGTCCTCGTGTTCTTGTACATCTCTTCCTCTGAGCCTCCCTCCCTCAAGTGTCAGTGCATGTCCTCGTGTTCTTGTGCATCTCTTCCTTTGAAGAATGCTTCCCTCCTGTCCCTTGTTAAAACCCTTCATGTATTGAAAGTTTCTATCATGTCCGCCCTTTCCCTTCTCTGCTCCAAACTATGGGCCATATTCAATTTGGGAGCGAAAAGTCCGTGCTGGACTTTTCGCTCTACATCGCAGGTGCATATTTGCGGCTATGAAGAAGGGGTGAAGAATAGCACTTAGATTTTTTTGGGGGTAAAAATAACTATTTTCAAATTTGGGGTACATGAAAATGGGGGTAAGCTATTTTTTGTATTCCCTAAAATGGTTTTTAAAAATTCTGCAAAAATGCACCTGCTGCTAGTCCCGCAATGAAGAAAACACCTGCCACATATTTGGGAACCCCTCTGAATTTAATTTGGCTATTTTAGCAGTGTGTTCCCTATTTCTTATTTTTTTACCCCCAAAATTAAAGTTATTTTTTGGGATGTCCCGATTTATTTTTTTAAACTTTTTTTGACACAGTTTATTTTTAAATGACATTCCCAGGGGTGCAGGCTATTTTTTTTTTTAACCCTGCACCCCTAAACCCCAATTCTGCACTTTTTTTCGCCATGTAAAATGTGAAAAGTCTTTGTAATTGAATACAGGTATAATTAAAACATGCAAAATGCTGCCTAATTGAATACGGCCATATACATATTAAGATCTTTTAGTCTTTCTGGGTAAGTTCTGTGATGTAGGCCATGCACCATTTTAGTTGCACTTCTTTGTATAGTCTCTAATGTATTTATATCCTTCTGGAGATATGGCCTCACGAACTGAACATAGTATTCTAGATGAGGACGTACCAAAAACCTATAGAGGGACATTGGCCCTCATTCAGAGCCGTACACTCTGAGCAGAGCGCACGCTCTGAATGAGGGCCGGGCTCCATTTTCATGGAGCGTCCTCCTGGACGCTCGTATAGCTGTGGGTCACCACCCACAGGCTATACGAGCGTGCTTTGTGATGGCCGCGATGGTCGAGACCATCGCGACCATCGAAATTGCGAGCCGGAGCCTGCGGTTGAGGTTTTCAACCGCAAGCTCCGGAGTGATTTTGGCTCTATCAGAGCCAAAATCACTCCCACTGACATCACTAGTGATGTCAGTGGGCCGGCTTCTGACGGGAGGCGTTCTCTTGGGAACGCCTCCATCAGGGAGGCACGCCCCCGGCACGCCCACCAAAGGGGGCGTGCTGTCAATCAACATTGACAGCACGCCCCCTTTGATCGGACACAACGAGCGAAGGACTTTCCTTCGCTCGTCGCGTCTGGCGCATGCGCGCGACGGAGCTCCCTCCATCGTGCGCATGCTCAGTGCATAACATCGACCCACTTGCGAGCGGACAGCCGCTCGCGAGTGGGTCTGAATCAGGCCCATTGTTATTTATTTTTTTCTGCTACCGAATCCTTTCCCCATGCAACTAAGTACCTGACTTGCCTTCCTTATTGCTTTGGTGCATTGCTTGCCTGTCTTCAAGTCATCTGAAATGGTGACTCCTAAATCCCTTTCCTCCTCTGTATTTATTTCAAATATTGATTATATTGCAGTTTATGCCAGGATGTTTGTCTAGAAGTGTCCCAATAAGGGCGTCATCAGAAATTGTGAGGCCCAGTGCAAATTAAACATGCAGCCATCCTCAATGACCCCATGGAAACAGAACTGGCGCCCATATGAGGTATATACTATAATGCCCTCCTCCACAGTACTGAAGTGCGACTCCTGCACTTAACGTTTCATGTGCGCTGTGTTCACTTAACTAAAACTGAATGTACCACGGACACAAGTGCTTATGTGTATGAGCCTGTAACAGCGGAGACCCCAATACTTGTATGGTGGGGTGGTTATGCCCATGGTCAGCACTCCCTATGCTTGCTCCTGGCGGCGCACCCATCTTTTCAGCAATGTATTTGGAAAAATGGCGTACGCGTAGAAAGAGAACATAGACTCTGGCACAGCGCTAGGGTCTTTACTGTCTGCTGTGGAGGAAATCAGAGTACCCAGAGGAAAACCATATGCCAGAACCAAATAAACTACCACTCATACCTTTAGTATAATAAGACACATTCCTCTGCCCTCCATCAGCCGGTAACATCCTCTCTGACAAATCACTAAAGAATGAAAAAGTTCAGAATACTAAAACATTTGCTGGCGCAAAGCCAGAGCGTTCTCCTAACAAACTGATACTCCACCCTAAAGCAGGATGCCCAACCCGGCCACTCAGCCAGGAAGCCAGGACACACTTGTTTTTCAATGGAGACCTTCTTTGGATATAGAGGAAACATGTTTATAAGCCATTGTGTTTTTAAGGTAAAGACCTCAATTTCTAAAGCATTTTTTTTTCAGATTATTTGATTAGACAGTCTCAGTTATATTGTTATTATTATAGTGATTTGATACTACAGTATTCATATTGTATTTTTTGCATTGCAGAATTCTGAAGCATAAAAAAAGAGCGTATTTTATGATGCCTCAATCTTTTTTTTCCACTAAAAAGCTTATTATTCTGAAACCATATTCAGCCTCCAACATATTTTCTTGTCACATATTCTGAATATGAAATTTAAATAGGAATTTTTGGCACTTTTCGCAGAAGTACTGAGACCCATGTCAAATCGAAATAAATGTTAGAAATCCTTTCCATACATGACTGAAAATGAAAGACAAGAATAATAAGACCTCAAAAGCAATCACAACCTTGTATACTGCAAGCTAGAATTTGCACAGGTTCAATACATTGCCAAAAAATCCCAATTGTAAAACAGAATATGTGGCGCTATATAAGTAACTGCTAATAAATAAATAATAGCTGCGTCATTTATTGACTGGCTAACTCCACTTGAGATTAGCGGTTCACCAGTAGTCAGTTATTTTTTGCAGATAAAAATACTCCAGTTTGTAAAACAGTAACAACCTAAAAAACATATTTATATAGAAGACAAAAGAGGATCAGATTCAAGCTGGGGATGTGATCATAGAGCCTGATTCAGCAGCAGACGCTAATGCAGTCGCAGCTACAATTCTGCACAGAACGCAGCTGCCAAAATATGCTAATGTCTTCCAAAGCTTACCCGAGCATAGGGACGACCCGCTGCTGCCTTCTCTTATCCGCCCGACGACGTGCAACAGTGTAAATATCGGTACCATCAACACACATTGGTCAGTCACGTAGCATGTAAGTCATGTCTGACCAACCACTAACTCTGCTGCTCTCCTGACATGCAGACAGCTCTCATGATGCAAAGGAGATGGCAATGGCTAATTTATGCACGCCCATGAAACAGCATTTAATGGTCAGACATCCCTGCATATTTCTAACCACCCCCATTACCACCCCCAAACGCTGACTACCTGTCACTCACTTTGCGAGTGGTTCCTGGTACAGAATGTAACCACAATGCAATCACTGTGCATGCACAGTGGGGCATTTGCACATGTACAGTAGCAAACAATCGCTTCATTAGCAGAAAAATCTGCATTGCGTCCGCTGCTGAATCAGGCCCATAGAGCAGTAAGATTCAGGGGGAAAATACAAGACTGGTACAAATGCATTGCACATGTCTCAGAGCTCAGCGCAGTTTATTGTACAAAAGTAGAAATGTGAAACCACAGCTACAAAGCCACATTATCTAGATGAGGTCAGACATGCTGGATAAGATGAAGACTCTACCGTAAGTTCAGCTGTGATATTAGAGCTCCAGATGTCAGTGGCTGCAATGACAGATAATATAAATGAGTAAACAGTCATCAAGGCATCCTTCAAAGATGGCTTTTATAGGAGGTTCACATTGCGGAATCCCTAACTGTGTATATTTATATATATATATATATATATATATATATAATATATATGTGATTCAATTAGTGTTTAGGTTCCCACTCCAATAATTCCTATATCTTTATTTGTTTGGGGGAGGCACAGTACTCTGAAGATATGAGTGTGTGAGCTATAAATAAAAAATCCTATTTTAAAAGCGAAAGTTCTAGGCTATGAGATTCCTAAGTATAAAAAAGTGATAGATCTATCTATCTATCTATCTATCTATCTATCTATCTCATATCTAGCTATCTATTATTATTATTATCCTTTATTTATATAGCGCCACAAGTGTTCCGCAGTGCCTTACATCGTACATAGAACTAATAAGTGAACAAGAAACAAGTAACTTACAGTACATTACAGAGCAGGACAAGGACACGACTTATATACATTGCTGCAATAGCGATTAAAGCACTCACAATAAGCAGCCGGGAGTTAGCAGTCACGTGTTAGGTGCCCTTATGGGGAGTAAGGAGTAGAAGAAAATGTAAAGAGAAGCACATGAGGGAAGAGGTCCCTGCTCGTGAGGGCTTACATTCTAAAGGGGAGGGGCGGGCAGACAGACAGGCGTTACACAGAAGGGGAAGATAGGGAGGAAAGAGCATGAGGTGGGTTAGGATGAGTGCTGGAAGGCCTTGATGAAGTAGTGGGTCTTGAGAGCCCGTTTGAAGATTTGTAGAGAGGTGAAGAGTCTGATGGGGAGAGGGAGAGCATTCCAAAGGTAGGGAGCAGCACGGGCAAAATTTTGGATGCGGGAGTGGGAGGAAGTAATCAGTTGGCAAGAGAGGCGGCATGCATTTGTTGAGCGAAGTGGACAGGCGGGAGTGTGAAGGGAGAGAAGGTCAGAAATGTATGCGGGAGAGGATTTGGTGAGGGCTTTGTAGGCGAGTGTAAGAACCTTGAATTGGCATCTGAAGGGGAAGGGGAGCCAGTGTAGGGCTTGAAGAAGAGGGGAAGCAGATGTAGAATGTCTGGAGAGGAAGATGAGTCGAGCAGCAGCATTGAGAACGGATTGTAGTGGAGAGAGGTGAGAGACTGGTAGGCCAGCTAGGAGAAGGTTGCAGTAGTCCAATCTGGAGATGACCAGTGAGTGGATGAGGGTTTTAGTGGCATTCTGGGTGAGGAAAGGTCTAATCCTGGAGATATTTTTTAGATGGAAATGGCAGGACTGCGAGAGGTGCTGAATGTGTGGTTTAAAGGAGAGGGAGGAGTCTAGGATAACTCCAAGACAGCGCACTTTGGCGCTAGAGGAGATAGTTGTGCCATCAATGGATAATGAATTTGTGGGAAGTGATGTAGTGGGAGAGGGTGGGAAGATGAACAGCTCAGTCTTAGACATGTTAAGTTTAAGAAAGCGCTGGGACATCCATGAAGAGACAGCAGAGAGACATTTGGAGATACGGGTAAGGAACGAGGGGGAAAACTCAGGGGTGGAAAGGTAAATTTGAGTGTAATCAGCATAGAGATGATATTGGACGTCAAAGGAGTTAATGTTCACCTAAAGAGGACGTATATAGGGAGAAAAGGAGAGGTCCAATAACAGAACCTTGGGGAACTCCTACTGTTAGTGGAAGTGGGGTGGGAGGAGGAGTCATGAGAGGACACAGAGAAGGAACGATCAGAGAGGTAGGAGGAAAGCCAGGAGAGGCAGTGTATCTATCTTATATCTATCTATCTCATATCTATCTATCTCATATCTATCTCTCTAATATCTATCTATCTCATATCTATCTATCTATCTATCTGTCTATCTATCTATCTCATGTCTATCTATCTATCTAATGTCTATCTATTCATCTATCCAATGTCTGTCCTATCTCTCTATCTATCTACCTCATATCTATCTATCATCTATCTCCCTCATGTCTATCTATCTATCTATCTATCTATCTATCTATCTATCTATCTATCTATCCATCCAAACAGTTGAGAAATTCATATGTATTCTATGTATTTGGTAGTTGGCTGCCTCACAATGTTGGACCCCTGGGATCTGACCGAAGCTTCTATCTGTATGAGAATTTTTTATTCTCCCTAAGTTCTCACTGGAATTACTCCAGATGCCCTGGCTTCCTCCCACAGTTCAAATCCATATACTGGTGATAATAACTAAGTGGTCGCTGATGGACAGATGCATGTTTGTGTGTCTATGGGAGGAAAATGACACAGTAAAGTCCATTGGGACAGGGTCTGCATAGAATACTTTGAGTGTACAGCACAGCTGTTACTCTATATAATAGTCATATTTTACTACTAGTACTACTATTAACAATAATAAAAATCCTATGTCTGGCAGTGTGCGCAATGGAAAATTATAAAATGATACCTACACTATCCAGCCGATGAAATAATGTAATATATCCAATAATATAAATCCTGCCACACTTATTGCATGAATCTGGTTAGCTATAGGCCACCATCATACAATTGGATTCCAAACATTTCAGAGCAAATAATATAGAGAAGTTGTTATCCTAGCACGCTGCATCAAAGGACAATACTCCACCTTAATATTGTCTTAGGCACCCAACCGACAGTGATCTAACACCAACATAACACATTTTATCTGCACAACAAGACTTAAAAAAAAACTCCCACTTTGCAATGACAGTGTAACAATAAAGGCAAAGTGCCACAATACCTGAAACACAACAGGCTGCCTTATATAACAGCAGGTATTGTACAAGCACGTGTGCCCACAGCATCTTAGTGATAATGTATAGGAGTGGGAGTTTCAAAGCTATGATGAATATGATATAATCTTAAGAGAAATAAACACCGGTGCCGCCATACATAGCGCAGTGCCCTGTGGGTGGCACTGTCGCTGCCCTACGGAATTGCTCCTTGCTAGCAGGGTGCCTTGTTGAATGGCACCCTGCTGCCAGGATTACTATGGACACTACAGACGGGCACCCTGCACAGTATATGCAGCCGTTCGGGCGTCCTCAAGACGCCTGGCCAGCGAGACACTTACCGGAGCTGTTGGTCACGCCCCCTTCTGCGCAACGTCATGACGCTCGGAGGGCGGGACCAGCACAGGGCCTAATCTGCTTATTGGGTGTTATACGTTACAGCGTATTTGTGTGACATTCAATTAATTAGACTTTTCATCTTGCGTAAAATGCAGAATCAATGGGTTTTGCATTTAACATGGATTTTTCCTTGCAGCTCCTTCCACGTGGTATGCTTAACCAGTTCTTAAATTTATTATATATCAGGTAGAACAACAGGTAGCATGTGACACAGGGAATTACACAGGTGTAACAGCGGTAGATGTAATACACTGTTTGTGTCAGCCTGGGGCTCGGGGTATTGCTGGATGTACACAGGACGTGGTCAAGGTTCCGACACCGGCGCATAGTAGCACTGGTGGTATATTGTACTTGCGGGCATACAGCAGCAGGGCACTATAAGGCTCTTTGGTGGTGAGAGTCTCCTGGTCTGACCTGTACTCATGGATGCTGGCAAGTAAAGATGCACGGAGATGCCACGCATGCGCAGTGGCGCATGTCAGAAGTCAGACCTCTCTTAGACGAGTCCCAGCAGGTCTTAGTCACCCCCGGCTCTCTCCTACCTGTATAGTGCTGGAGGGAGGAGGCACAGGAGCGCACTTCTTCCAACACTCTTCATCAAACTGAAAACCCCTAAAGCAAATGCACTAATGGAGTTTTGAGACCACACTGGTTATGGAGTAAAACACTATATGGAAATGGATTGGAGGGGCAAACAGATATCTTGCTTAAGGCCCCATAAGGTTTAAACTGGTTCTGTTGAGACATAGGGGTGATGTATCAAGCCTTGGTGAAAGATAAAGTGGAGCAGTTGCTCAAAGCAACCAATCAGCTTCTAACTGTCATTTCAAAGACTATTCTAGATAAATGACAGAAGCTGATTGGTTGATTTGGGCAACATCTTTACATTATCTGTCTCCAAGACTTGATACATCTCCTCCACAGACAGTGTAGAGAGGATTCTGCTGGTGAGAGCTTACAGACACATTGCAGTGCAGAGAGCTGAGTGCCTCTGCCTTGTGTTATATTTACTGCAGGTAATCAATTGCTGAGAAGTCTGGAGAGAGCAATGTTATCTTTACAGTGAATCAGAGTGACAGGAAAGGGTAAAAGGAGGTGGAATGATTGTGTATGTTAGTACAATTCTATGTGTGTCAGTATCTCTCATAGGGCTCTATTTACTACAATCCGCATTTATAATGCAGATTTTAGTGTGATATTACCGACTGAATTCGCATTGCGAATTCAGGCAATATCACAGGGATTTACTACAAATCCCTTGCAGGGACAGAACTTGTGATAAAGCTCTGTCCCTGCGAATCCCCTCCACAGCCTTATCACGGTATTTTTGAAAAAAATACAGTGACAAGTGCCGACGCATGCGCCAACCGACCGTCTCCAAGCCCTGCCCCCCGGCACTAAGCCCCGCCCCCGCAATCACGGACCCCCACGACCCCTACGACCCACCCACCCCGTGACCCCCCTCCCTTGATTACACCTACCTGCAGTCATCGGTGCTACGGTGATGTCCTCCTTGGCTCCGGTCAGCTGACATCCCATACTGCACTGGGACTCAGTCAGGTGATGACTGGGCACCAGTGCAGGCTGGGAGACCAGCTGACTGGAGGGAGGACATCACCCGGAGCCCCGATCATCGGTCCCTGGACTCAGGTAAGTTTCTTTTTTTTTTACTATTTTTCTTTTCTTTTTTTTAGCAGAGATCAGCGTGTGGGGTGTTTAGACCACACAGCTGATCACTGGGGCTGGCTCCGGGCTCTGCTCTGCCCGTTAGAGCAAAGCAGAAGTCCGGTAACCGGGAGAGACCCTGGATAACGCCACCTCCAGATGGCGTTATTATCACATGGCTTTCCCCGGTATTTTTTCACAATTTATTTTTAGTAACTCTGGTTAGATCACATTTCCCATTACAATTATGGGAAATGCGATCTGCTTACTAAAAATAAGTGATAATTAGGGCTTGGAGTAGAATTTTACGAATTCTACTCCAATTAGTAGTAACTTTAGGTGAAACTAAAATAATGTGAAAAGGGTGTGAAAACACCCTTTTTCACTTTATTTTAGTAAAAATAATGTTAATAAATAGAGCCCATAGACCCTAATGCAGAGCAGAATTAAGGCTCCGGGGCACCCAGTGATCTTAAGACAAGGGGACCCCTATGAACTAAAATAAAGTGTGTGTGTGTGTGTATGTATATATATATATATATATATACTAGGGATGTGCAGGCTCGGATAGGTTCGAGTTTGCACGTGGAGTTCAGGAATGATGATGTTCGTCCGTGCAAGATGATGTTTTGCCTCTTTCTGAGTTCCGTTTTTTTGGAGGGAAAAATCCGAACTCCACGTGTAAACTCGAACCTATCCGAGCCTGCACATCCCTAAAATTATATACACAGGTGCATAAATATTGGGACATTGACAGAATTTTCATATTTTGGCCTCTATTCACCGCCACAATTGCTTTGAAATGAAACAATCAACATGTGCTTTAACTGCATACTTTCAGATTTAATTTGAGGGTAATTACATCCAAATCAGGTGAACGGTGTAGGAATTACAACAGTTTCTATATGTGCCTCCCACTTTTTAAGGGGCCAAAAGTAATGGGACAATCTAAACAATCCTAAATCAAACTTTCACTTTTTAATACTTTGTTGCAAATCCTTTGCAGGCAATTACAGCCTGAAGTCTGGAACGCATAGACATCACCAGATGCTGGGTTTCATCCCTTGTGATGCTCTGCCAGGTCTCTACTGCAAATGTCTTCAGTTCCTGCTTGTTCTTGGGGCATTTTCCCTTCAGTTTTGTCTTCATCAAGTGAAATTCCACTTTTTAGCCTTAAAAATCTCTTTGGTTGCTTTTGCAGTATGCTTCGGTTCATTGTCCATCTGCACTGTGAAGCGCCGTCCAATGAGTTCTGAAGCATTTGACTGAATATGAGCATATAATATTGCGCGAAACACTTCAGAATTCATTCTGCTGCTTTTGTCATCAATAAATACAAGGGAACTAGTTCCATTGACAGCCATACATGCCCACGCCATGACACTACCACCACCATGCTTCACTGATGAGGTGGTATGTTTTGGATCATGAGCAGTTCCTTTCCTTCTCCATACTCTTCTCTTCCCATCACTCTGGTACAAGTTGATCTTTGTCTCATCTGTCCATAGGATGTTGTTCCAGAACTGTAATGGCTTTTTTAGATGTTGTTTGGCAAACTCTAATCTGGTCTGCCTGTTTTTGAGGCTCACCAATGGTTTACATCTTGTGGTGAACCCTCTATATTCACTCTTGTGAAGTCTTCTCTTGATTGTTGACTTTGCCATATATACACCTATGTTTTTGAGTTGGCCAACTGTTGTGAAGGGTTTTTTCTTCACCAGGGAAATAATTCTTCTGTCATCCACCATAGTTGTTTTCCGTGGTCTTCCGGGTCTTTTGGTGTTGCTGAGCTCTCTGGTGTGTTCTTTCTTTTTAAGAATGTTCCAAACAGTTGATTTGGCCACACCTAATGTTTTTGCTATTTCTCTGATGGGTTTGTTTTGATTTTCAGCCTAATGATGGCTTGCTTCACTGATAGTGACAGCTCTTTGGATCTCATATTGAGAGTCGACGGCAACTGATTCCAAATGCAAATGTCACACCTAGAATCAACTCCAGACCTTTTACCTGCTTAATTGATAATGAAATAACGAGGGAATAGCCCACACCTGTCCATGAAATAGCTTTTGAGTTGATAGTCCCATTACTTTTGGCCCCTTAAAAAGTGGGAGGCACATATAGAAACCGTTGTAATTCCTACACCGTTCACCTGATTTGGATGTAATTACCCTCAAATTAAATCTGAAAGTCTGCAGTTAAAGCACATCTTGTTTGTTTCATTTCAAAGCCATTGTGGTGGTGAATAGAGGCCAAAATATGAAAATTCTGTCCATATCCCAATAATTATGCACCTGACTGTATATATATGTATGATATATTTATATATATAATTTATTTTAGATAGATATACTGTGTATGTAGATACATATAGCTATATATATATATCTCTATAAACACTGTATATATATATCTATATATATATATATATACTTATATAGATATGTAATGTAGATAAAGAGATATACTAGCTGATATGACAACAGCTGCTCTTATTAGAAATCAGCTGAGCCGCAATCAACTTGTGGCTCATAAAGCTGGAAGTCCTATAGGTAATGCTTACCTTGGAAGTCCTATAGATAAAGCCTACCTTGGAAGTCCTATAGATAAAGCTTACCTTGGAACTCCTATAGATAAAGCCTACCTTGGAAGTTCTATAAATAAAGCCTACCTTGGAAGTCCTATAGATAAAGCCTACTTTGGAAGTCCTACAGATAAAGCCTACCTTGGAAGTCCTATAGATAAAGCCTACTTTGGAAGTCCTATAGATAAAGCCTACCTTGCAAGTCCTATAGATAAAGCCTACGTTGGAAGTCCTATAGATAGAGCCTACTTTGGAAGTGCTATAGATAAAGCCTACCTTGGAAGTTCTATATATAAAGCCTACCTTATTTGTGTATTTATTTATTAACAGTTTCTTATATAGCGCAGCATGTTCCATTGTGCTTTCAATTTGAAACAACAATAATAGAACAAGACTGGGTTGTAAGAGACAGACATAAAGGTAAGAGGTCCCTGCTCGCAAGCTTACTACCTTGGAAGTCCTATAGATAATGCCTACCTTGAAAGTTCTATAGATAAAGCTTACCTTGGAAGTTCTATAGATAAAGCCTACTTTGGAAGTCCTATAGATAAAGCCTACCTTGGAAGTCCTATAGATAAAGCCTACCTTGGAAGTCCTATAGATAAAGCCTACGTTGGAAGTCCTATATATAAAGCCTACCTTGGAAGTCCTATAGATAAAGCCTACCTTGGAAGTCCTATAGATAAAGCCTACCATGGAAGTTTTATAGATAAAGCCTACCTTGGAAGTCCTATAGATAAAGTTTACCTTGGAAGTTTTATAGATAAAGCCTACCTTGGAAGTCCTATAGATAAAGCCTTCCTTGGAAGTCCTATAGCTAAAGCCAACCTTGGAAGTCCTATAGATAAAGCCTACCTTGGGAGTTCTATAGAGGCGGCATGGAGCTGTGCTTGTAGCTTACTGTCAGTGCAGCAGTGGGTGGCCGCCGCTGGGTCTGTACCGAGTCTCCTGTTATGTGACAGCTGTGCTCTCTCTCCTGCTGCTTCTTCTATGTGAGCGGAGATGCAACTTGGCACCTGCCGATGATGTGAGCTGGCTGCAACAGGAGCCCAGCTGAAAGGTGCATGGTCTGAGTTGGAGGAGGCAACTGAACCTATGGGGCAGGGCCTACCAGCGGCTAAACTCTGATACTTTTTTTCTTCATTTAAATGGGCGGTGGTGGACAGCAGGCACAGGGGCCCCGAGAGAGGGTTGCCTGGGGTAATGTATCTCCTGAGCCCCCCGTCAATCCTGCTCTGCCCGTATGTATTAATATGCACCAGTATCACAGATTTTCTATCACTGCTTCACATGGGGAAGACTTCACTGGAGAGACCTAGCATTTAGTTACACTAGTGGGGTCTATCACTAGCAATAATATGGCAGAAGGCTTTCAGAGATAGGAAGAAGACCCTTTTGCAGCATAAATCTCCGCATACACCAGAGTTAGGGCTTTTCTCATCTTAATAAATAGACCCCATAATGAAGTATTGTGTGCTGTGTAAACTGCAGTGGCGTAACTAGGGTATTTGGAGCCCAGGGCAAATTTAAAAGTGGAGCCCCCCACCCTATGTGCGCGCACCGAAGGCGCGCATGGCGAAAAATGGCTGTGGTCACTTAAAAATGGGGTGTGTCAACATGACACACCCCTTTATCATCACTGAACATTCCTTTCCATATGCACCTTAGCCCCAGTAGTGCCCCTTATACAGTACCCCCAGTATGCAATGTCCCCAGTTGTGGTCCTTATTCAGTGCCCCCAGTAGTGGTCCCCCTTATGCAGTGCCCCATGTAGTGGTCCCCCCTATGAAGTGCCCCCAGTAGCGGTCCCCCTTATGCAGTGCCCCTTATATAGTGCCCCCAGTAGCAGTCCCCCCAATGCAGTGCCCCCAGTAGTGGTACCCCCTTATGCAGTGCCCTTTATATAGTGCCCCCAGTAGTAGTCCCCACTATGCAGTGCCCCCAGTAGTGGTACCCCCTATGCACTACCCTTTATATAGTGCCCCCAGCAGTAGTCCCTCCCATGCAGTGCCCCCAGTAGTGGTCCCCCTTATGCAGGCCCCCAGCAGTGATCCCCCCTTTCCAGTGTCCCTTATACAGAGCCCCTTGTAGTGGTCCTCCCTATTTAGTGCCCCCACTAGTGGTCCCCCCAGTGCAGTGCCCCTAGTAGTAAGCCCCTTATATAGTCCCCCCCAGCAGTAGTTCCCCCATGCAGTGTCCCCAGTAGTGGCCCCCCTTATGCAGGCCCCCAGTAGTGATCCCCCCTATCCAGTGCCCTTATACAGTGCCCCCTGTAGTGGTCCTCCCTATTTAGTGCCCCCAGTAGTGGTCCCCTAGTAGTAAGCCCCTTATATAGTGCCCCTAGCAGTAGTCCCCCCATGCAGTGCCCCCAGTAGTGGTCCCCCTTATGCAGGCCCCCAGTAGTGATCCCCCCTATCCAGTGCCCTTATACAGTGCCCCCTGTAGTGGTCCTCCCTATTTAGTGCCCCCAGTAGTGGTCCCCTAGTAGTAAGCCCCTTATATAGTGCCCCTAGCAGTAGTCCCCCCATGCAGTGCCCCCAGTAGTGGTCCCCCTTATGCAGGCCCCCAGTAGTGATCCCCCCTATCCAGTGCCCTTATACAGTGCCCCCTGTAGTGGTCCTCCCTATTTAGTGCCCCCAGTAGTGGTCCCCTTGTAGTAAGCCCCTTATATAGTGCCCCTAGCAGTAGTCCCCCCATGCAGTGCCCCCAGTAGTGGTCCCCCTTATGCAGGTCCCCAGTAGTGATCCCCCCATCCAGTGCCCTTATACAGTGCCCCCTGTAGTGGTCCTCCCTATTTAGTGCCCCCAGTACTGATCCCCTAGTATATAGTGTGCCCAGTAGTAGTTTCCCCTGTGCCCCTAGTAGTAAGCCCCTTATATAGTGCCCCCAGTAGTAGTTTCCCCCCCAGTAGTAGTCCCCAGTAGAGGTTCACCCCTCCCGATGCAGTGCACCCAGTAGTAGCCCCCCCTCCAGTTGTAGTCCCCAGTAGTGCCCCACCCCCAGTAGCGGTCCCCCCAGTAATGGTGCCCCCAGTAGTAGCCCCCCCCCCCGTAGTGCAGACACAAGTTACAAAAAAATACTTACCTGAATCCACGCTCCGGCTCTGGCCAGAGCTCCCGCTGCCGCTCACGTCAGTCCTCCCGGGCTGGCTCGCTCTGCATTATGGGAGAGACGTCTCTCCCATTACCCACTGCAGGATCCGGAAGGCGGAGCTCATGAGTAAGCTCCAGCCCTGCTCTTGCAGTGGGCGCTGCAGCAGTCAATGAGAGTCTGTCTGACTCTCATTGGCTGCTGGTTATCACACACATCGCTGCCGCGCGATGTGTGTGTTAAACTGCACAGCCTGAGCCCGCCTTTAGGGCAACTAAAATGGTGCAAGGTCTACACTACAAAACGTACCAGGAAAGACTAAAAGATCTTAATATGTATAGTTTGGAGCAGAGAAGGGAAAGAGGGGACATGATAGAAACGTTCAAATATATAAAGGGTTTTAACAAGGTAAAGGAAGGAGACATTTTTAAAAGAAAGAGAAGTATTAGAACAAGAGGACATGTTCTGAAACTGGAGGGAGGTAGGTTCAGGGGAAATTTGAGGAAAAATTACTTCGCTGAAAGGGTAGTGGACAAGTGGCATAGCCTCCCAACAGAGGTGGTAGAGGCTAAGACAGAAGAGCAATTTAAACATGCATGGGATAGACATAAGGATATCCTTCAGAAGAAGTAAGGATCAATAAGGGTTGAGGTAACAATATATTTAAAAATGGGGCAGACTAGATGGGCCAAGTGGTTCTTATCTGCCGTCAAATTCTATGTTTCTATGTTACCTAGAGCAGGCCTGGCCAATGTGTGGCTCTCCAGCTGTTGTGAAACTACAAGTCCCAGTATACCCTGCCACTGATCAGCTGGTAAAGCTGGTAATGCATTCTGGAAATTGTAGTTTCACAACAGCTGGAGAGCTGATGAAATGGTAGAGAAATAAGGAGCATGCAAGGTACATAATATTATTAAATTATGATACCTATAAATGACATCTATGTCTACATACAAATAACAACTTACTATGAGACAATCCCGCCATTACAAGTTGAGGTGAAATTGCTAACTTCATTGCACGCTGTGAATACTCAGGCTGCGTATGGCATCGCAGTGGATAATTTATTCACGCACCTGTAACAGTGTTCAAATTCACTGGCACACCTGCGTTTTGCTGACCACCCCCCCATCACCTCCCACAGATGGCACTTCCTGTCAATCACTCTGCGATGGGTCTGCGTAGTCATTGCGATCGCAGTCCCGATCACAGTGGCCGGCTTGCGCTTGCGCACTGCGATGCATATGCATGTTCAGAACGCAACAATCGGCCGATTGTGTGAGTAAGCGATCGGTAGTGAATCAGGGGGAGGATGTATCGAACCCTGGGGAGAGATAAAGTGAAGAAAAATAAAGTACCAACCAATCAACTCCTAACTGCCATGTTACAGGCTGTGTTTGAAAAAAAAAATGACAGGAGCTGATTGGTTGGTACTTTCTCTTCACTTTATCTCTCTCCAAGGATTGATACATCTCCCACAGTATCACTAAGTCACTATACATATTCATGAAAATATTCACAAGGTACAAGTTGTTGAACTAATCGGTTGTATTTTCAGGAATGTTGGCCACAAAATTGCTGTCTCTATAATAAATTATAAAGTAACACTCACATGTAAAATTATTTTAATACATGTAAAAATAATTTATTGTATAGAAAAAAAATGTCTTGCGTAGGAGTCTACAAACGCTGCCTATTTTACTCCTGGATAATTTACTCTTTTGAAGGTTAATAAGATAGGCTTCTTGCCAGCTAATCTTATTTAGACGCTGATTTATGAAGGTTAAAAGATTTAAAATGCTGCCCTAAAAGAACACTTTCTAATTTCTAGCATTGATTAAGGCGACACTTTTCTCGCTGGTGTATCATAGAAACCACAATTAAAATAATTGTTTTAATTGAGCCGTATCAGTACAGACACAGCAATAAAATTTAATATCCTACAGCTATCATACAATTATATTTTTCTTTTATTTAACAACAATTTCACTGTCTGTTGGGAATTGATACAAATAAGCGTTTTACTTTAAAGATCTGCATTTTAAAAGGTTTGCGGCCTTTGTATGTATTGTGTCAGACTCTTAAAGGTCAGTAAGGAATCCCACATCAGCACTTCTGTAATTTATGGCCTGTAAAACATCGCCCTTCAGCAAGTTGCCCCAGTTTCCAGCGAGAGAGAAATACACACTTTGTTTTGAGTACAGTCAGTTTAATTAGAGCCGAGTTGTCCCCAGTTTACAAGGTTGGCATAACAAACAACACACTGTTCTGGAGTGGAAGCGAATGCTACGGACATTTCACTATGTGTATTGTAAGGAAAAGTTTTCTGAGTTTGTAGTTTGTTTTGAACCTGTTGCAGTATGAATGTTGGTGCACATAACTCCTAATCATTATAAAAAAATAATTAGGATGAAATAAACCCTAACTCTACTCCCGATCCACCCAAACACACCCACGGTCGAGCCCACTATTCTCTGTTATTATTAATTTTTGTTAATGTATTACTTTGGGAATTCAGGATGAGTTTGAATACACTGGCATCCAAATACTCACTATGGTCCTGATTCAGCTGAGATCGCAGTTGCTAATACGCACGCAATCGTCCGATTGTTGCGTTATGCGTATGCACCGCAGTGCGCATGCGTGAACCGGTCACTGTGACCGAGACTGCAAAGGCAGCGACTACGCAGATCTTTCGCAGAGTGATTGCGGATTGTGTAAGGTAAGTATTACAGATGTGTGTGAGGGAAAGTGGGCATTCTTATGTAGTGATGCGAGGCAATAGCGATCCGAATGGATTAACATACTACCGCAGTGGAACTGCGTGCTCTTTAGCAATTTCATTAGCAGTTGCGTTCCTTGCTGAATCAGGCCCTATGACCGCAGTCTGTAAACCATCGCAAAACACATGCGCTGTGAGACTCAGATGCAAGTGCAGCACAAAATACATTGACCTACTGCGCAAATATCGTAATGGCGCCAACCTCTATATCAGGTTCTATGTGAGGGGCCGACGTGACTAGCAAGTTCCATCAAAATCTGATTTCTAAAAAGCATGCAAGACAATTTTACAGGCCAATGGCCACAATTTCCTTATGTATGTGGGCATTGGAAGGCTACAGGAACATGGCCAAGGAACAAGGTCTATGCTGAGTTGGGGTCAACCACCGCCAAATATAACATGTAATAAAGGGAAAATGGATTAGATACCAGTTAATAGGTTGACATCACTTCACTTCGTTCACACAGATAAATATCACTTGCACTCCTGGAGATGATTTATTCCGGTTGTATTACTTTCACCTGGACACCTACCCAATAAAGAGGAATAAATGAATTAATACCTATAAACCAATATATTTATTATTGCAATCTATGAAAGTATGAGACTTGAAATAGAGACATAACTGTTGTCACAATGTTCTATCAAATTAAAACTAGAATGAGTATCATTTCCTTGTTTGTTCACAATAGGTCAACTTAGCAGACACATTGCAGGATAATATAACTATGTTTTATCCTATGGCCACAATTTCCTTATGTATGTGGGCATTGGAAGGCTACAGGAACATGGCCAAGGAACAAGGTCTATGCTGAGTTGGGGTCAACAGCCGCCAAATATAACATGTAATAAAGGGAAAATGGATTAGATACCAGTTAATAGGTTGACATCACTTCACTTCGTTCACACAGATAAATATCACTTGCACTCCTGGAGATGATTTATTCCGGTTGTATTACTTTCACCTGGACACCTACCCAATAAAGAGGAATAAATTAATTAATACCTATAAACCAATATATTTATTATTGCAATCTATGAAAGTATGAGACTTGAAATAGAGACATAACTGTTGTCGCAATGTTCTATCAAATTAAAACCAGAATGAGTATCATTTCCTTGTTTGTTCACAATAGGTCAACTTAGCAGACACATTGCAGGATAATATAACTATGTTTTATCCTATGGCCACAATGGCCAATGGCCACAATTTCCTTATGTATGTGGGCATTGGAAGGCTACAGGAACATGGCCAAGGAACAAGGTCTATGCTGAGTTGGGGTCAACCGCCGCCAAATATAACATGTAATAAAGGGAAAATGGATTAGATACCAGTTAATAGGTTGACATCACTTCACTTCGTTCACACAGATAAATATCACTTGCACTCCTGGAGATGGTTTATTCCGGTTGTATTACTTTCACCTGGACACCTACCCAATAAAGAGGAATAAATTAATTAATACCTATAAACCAATATATTTATTATTGCAATCTATGAAAGTATGAGACTTGAAATAGAGACATAACTGTTGTCGCAATGTTCTATCAAATTAAAACCAGAATGAGTATCATTTCCTTGTTTGTTCACAATAGGTCAACTTAGCAGACACATTGCAGGATAATATAACTATGTTTTACTGCCCATCACCTCAGGAGTGTGTCTGGGCATTCTGCTCCCTGATGCCACAACCAAAATGGCTTCCTGCTTACCCTTTATAAATAAACAAACTATCCCTATGCATGCACACATGAGTTGTGGACACTTTCCTGTAGCCGCCCACACTGTGTATCTGACTGGTCAAAATATGGCGTCCAGATCAAATAACGCACAGCTTGGTGTGGTCAGAAAAATACGACCATGCCAGGCAAGTGGTCAAACTTCCAGCCTGAAACATCTGCCTCAAGTTGCATCATTGTAGGCACAACCCTCATCAACTTCATATTGATCCCAGTAGGCAGGCATAGATCACCTTACTACTGGGAAGGATTTATGCATTATAAGTAGGGGTGTGCACCGGCCACTTTTCGTGTTTTGTGTTTTGGTTTTGGATCTGGATCTTTCTTCGTGTTTTGGATCTGGATTGGTTTTGCCAAAACCACCCTTCCGTGTTTTGGGTTCTGGGTTTTGTGTTTTGGATCTGTATTTTTTTGAACAAAAGCATAAAAACAGCTAAAATCACAGAATTTGTAGGTTTTTCTGCTCCTATGCTATTATTAACCTCAATAACCTTAATTTCCACTCATTTCCAGTCTATTCTGAACACCTCACACCTCACAATAGTGCTTTTATGTCCAAAAGGTTGCACCGAGGTAGCTGGATGACTATGCTAAGCGACACGAGTGGGCGGCACAAACAAGTGACCCATCTAGGCGTGATACTGCAGTGGCAGACAGGATGGCAGTTTGAAAAACTAGGCCCCAAACTGCACATAATGCAAAGAAAAAAAAGAGGTGCAAGATGGAATTGTCCTTGGGCCCTCCCACCCACCCTTATGTTGTATAAACAGGACATGCACACTTTAACAAACCAATCATTTCAGTGCCAGGGTCTGCCACACAACTGTGGCTGAAATGATTGGTTCGTTTGGGCCTCCACAAAACAAGCTTGCAATTAATCTGTCCCTGCACAAACTGGCTCTACGGAGGCAAGATGTCATCCTCATCCTCCTCATCCACCGATTCCTCACCCTCTTCAGTGTGTACATCCTCATCCTCACAGAGTATTAACTCGTCCCCACTGGAATCCACCACCACAGGTCCCTCTGTACGTTCTGGAGGCTGGTCTCCCTGGAAGAGCTGATAATTCATTTTGATGAACATCATCTTCTCCACATTCTGTGGAAGCAACCTCCTACGCCTTTCGCTGACAAGGATCCCGGCTGCACTAAACATTCTTTCGGAGTACACTTTGGAGGGGGGGCAACTCAGGTAAAATAGAGCCAGTTTGTACAGGGGCCTCCAAATTGCCTCTTTTTCCTGCCAGTACAGGTATGGACTGTCTGACATGCCTACTTGGATGCTGTCACCGATGTAATCCTCCACCATTCTGTCAATGGTGACAGTATCATATGCAGTGACAGTAGACATGTCAGAAATTGTTGCCAGGTCCTTCAGTCCGGACCAGATGTCCAAACTTGGTCCTGCCTGCCCTGCATCACCGCCAGTGGGTTGCTTAGGATAGCTAAGTTTTTTCCTCGCAGCCCCAGTTGCAGGAGAAAATGAAGAAGGAGCTGTTGACGTGTCACGTTCCGCTTCAGCTGACAGTGTGTTCACCAGCAGGTCTTTGCACCTCTGCAGGCTTGTGTTGGCCGGAAAGAGAGACACCACATAGGCTTTAAACCTAGGATCGAGCACGGTGGCCAAAATGTAGTGGTCTGATTTCAACAGATTGACCACCCTGGAATCCTGGCAAAGCGAATGAAGGGCTTCATCCACAAGTCCCACATGCCGAGCGGAATCGCTCCGTCTTAGCTCCTCCTTCACTTTCTCCAGCTGCTTCTGCAAAAGCCTGATGAGGGGAATGACCTGACTCAAGCTGGCAGTGTCTGAACTGACTTCACGTGTGGCAAGTTCGAAGGGCTGGAGAACCTTGCACAACACGGAAATCATTCTCCACTGCGCTTATGTCATAGGTGGATGTATAGGCTTGTATGGCCTTTTGCTGCTCCTCCATCCTCTGAAGCATATAGAGGGTTGAGTTCCACCGCGTCACAACCTCTTGCTTCAGGTGATGGCGGGGCAGGTTCAAGAGTGTTTGCTGGCGCTCCAGTCTTTGGCACGCAGTCGCTGAATGGCGAAAGTGGCCTGAAATTTTTCGGGCCACCCAAAGCGTCTCCTGCACACCCCTGTCGCTTTTCAGAAAATTCTGCACCACTAAGTTTATTGTGTGAGCAAAACATGGGACGTGCTGGAATTTGCCCAGATGTAATGCCCGCACAATATTGGTGGTGTTGTCAGATATCACAAATCCCCAGGAGAGTCTAAGTGGGGTAAGCCACTGGGCGATGATTTCCCTCAATTTCTCTAAGAGGTTGTCGGCGGTGTGCCTCTTACTGAAACCGGTGATACACAGCGTAGCCTGCCTTGGAACGAGCTGGCGTTTCTGAGATGCTGCTACTGGTGACGCTGCTGCTGTTGCTGCGTAAGGTGATACATCTACCCAGTGGCCTGTCACAGTCATATAGTCCTTAGTCTGCCCTGTTCCACTTGTCCACATGTCCGTGGTTAAGTGGACATTGGGTACAACGGCATTTTTCAGGACACTGAGGAAACTTTTTCTGACGTTTCTGTACAGTTTCGGTATCGCCTGCCTAGTGAAGTGGAATCTAGACGGGATTTGGAACCGGGGACACACTACCTCCATCAATTGTCTAAATCCCACTGCACTAATGGCAGATACCGGACGCACGTCTAACACCAACATAGCAGTCAAGGCCTCAGTTATACGTTTTGCTTCAGGATGACTGCTGTCGTACTTCATCCTCCTCGCTAAGGACTGTTGGAGGGTCAATTGTTTAGTAAAAGTAGTGGTGTTCCTACTTCCTCTCTGGGATGATGAACGACTCCCAGCAGCAGCAACAGCAGCAGCGGCAGCAGGAGGCGTAGCAATGCAGGATCCTCCGGAGGAATCCCGGATAGGAGAGTCAGTCATGCCAGTGACATGGCCTGCAGGACTACTTCCGATCCTGACTAAGGAGGAAATTGACGAGGAGGGAGTTGACGGTGTGGTTTGCAGGCGCTTGGATACAACAGGACAACGGGATTTAGGTGTCCCTGGACTGCTTACGGTCTTAGCCAAAGTTTCTGAGCTTGACAGTAACTTATTATGAACACGCTGCAGGTGCCGTATAAGGGAGGATGTTCCTAGGTGGTTAACGTCCCTACCCCTACTTATTCCACCTTTACATATGGTACATATGGCAAGACAGTTGTTGTCCGGATTTGGATAGAAATATGGCCAGACCAAAGAGGTGGAATGTTTGGTCTTCTGCCCAGGCATGACCGTGATGGGCTTTTTCATCCCACAGACAACAACTATCTCCCCCGGAGCCTGATTTAAACAAACCACATCACCATCAGAATCCTCCTCGCCAACTTCCTCCTCAGCGCCAGCTACACCAGTATCCTCATCCTGTTGTACTTCAACAGTGACATCTTCAATTTGCATATCAGCAAGTGGACTGTGGGTGCTCCTTTCAGCACTTGCAGGGGGCGTGCAAATGGTGGAAAGAGACACCTCTTCCCGTCCTGTGCTGGGAAGGTTAGGCATCGCAACCACCACCACACTTGGACTCTCCTTGGGGATTTGTGATATCTTCTTAGAAAGCACAGTTCTTCGCTGTGCTTTTGCCAGCTAAACTCTTGATATTTTTAGTGGGAGGAGGGCTTCCATCGTCATGTGAAGCTGAACCACTAGTCATGAACATAGGGATCGACCTTAGCCGTTACTTGCCACTCCGTGTCGTAAATGGCATATTGGCAAGTTTACGTTTCTCTTCAGTTGATTTAAATGTTTTTTTCAAGGTCATTTTCCTGAACTTTGCCATTTGGGATTGTATGTGCCCTCTACTCTGACATTGGGCATCGGCCTTGGCAGACGACGTTGATGGCATGTTATCGTCTATGTCATGACTAGTGGCAGCAGCTTCAGCACTAGGAGGAAGTGGTTCTTGATCTTTCTCTATTTTATTTTTATCGGAGAAAGTTTGGTCCTCCATTTATGTTATATCGATTTGATATATACGTGCGGCTAAACACAGAAAATATTTTTTTATTTTTGCTGGAGAGTAGTGCACTTTGGGCCTGATTCAGACCCACTCGCGAGCGGCTGTCCGCTCGCAAGTGGGTCGATGTTATGCACTGAGCATGCGCATGACGGAGGGAGCTCCGTCGTGCGCATGCGCCAGACGCGACGAGCGAAGGAAAGTCCTTCGCTCGTTGTGTCCGATCAAAGGGGGCGTGCTGTCAATGTTGATTGACAGCACGCCCCCTTTGGTGGGCGTGCCGGGGGCGTGCCTCCCTGACGGGGGCGTTCCCACGGGAACGCCTCCCGTCAGAAGCCGGCCCACTGACATCACTAGTGATGTCAGTGGGAGTGATTTTGGCTCTGATAGAGCCAAAATCACTCCGAAGCTTGCGGTTGAAAACCTCAACCGCAGGCTCCGGCTCGCAATTTCGATGGTCGCGATGGTCTCGACCATCGCGGCCAACACAAAGCACGCTCGTATAGCCTGTGGGTGGTGACCCACAGCTATACGAGCGTCCAGGAGGACGCTCCATGAAAATGGAGCCCGGCCCTCATTCAGAGCGTGCGCTCTGCTCAGAGCGTACGGCTCTGAATGAGGGCCTTTGTGGGTTACACCACCCTTTAAGAAATGAGCCAGCCGGCTCTTTACTTATGGGACACAGGCGCACGCTTGGCGCTGCTCCTTTGTTGATGCACGTGCGGCTACTGCGCACACAATTCACAAACACAGAAAATATTTTGTTATTTGGTTTGGAGTGTACTTTGGGGGTTACAGCACCCTTTACCGGTCAAGCCAGCTGGCCCTTTACTTATGACACAGGCGCACGCTTGGCACTACTTTGTTGATGCACGTGCGGCTACTGCGCACACAATTCACAAACAGAAAATATTTTGTTATTTGGTTTGGAGTGTACTTTGGGGGTTACAGCACCCTTTAACGGTCAAGCCAGCTGGCCCTTTACTTATGACACAGGCGCACGCTTGGCACTACTTTGTTGATGCATGTGCGGCTACTGCGCACACAATTCACAAACAGAAAATATTTTGTTATTTGGTTTGGACTGTACTTTGGGGGTTACAGCACCCTTTAACGGTCAAGCCAGCCGGCCCTTTACTTATGACACAGGCGCACGCTTGGCACTACTTTGTTGATGCACGTGCGGCTACTGCGCACACAATTCACAAACAGAAAATATTTTGTTATTTGGTTTGGACTGTACTTTGGGGGCTACAGCACCCTTTAATGGTCAAGCCAGCCGGCCCTTTACTTATGACACAGGCGCACGCTTGGCACTACTTTGTTGATGCACGTGCGGCTACTGCGCACACAATTCACAAACAGAAAATATTTTGTTATTTGGTTTGGAGTGTACTTTGGGGGTTACAGCACCCTTTAACGGTCAAGCCAGCCGGCCCTTTACTTATGACACAGGCGCACGCTTGGCACTACTTTGTTGATGCACGTGCGGCTACTGCGCACACTATTCACAAACACAGAAAATATTTTATTTTTTTTAGCACTTGGGGGGAGCACCCCTGATGGACAGAGCACCCCCTGGACAACACTACAGCACCCCTTTAGGACTGGGACACTGCACAGGACTTTGGAGTGGACACAGCCCCTAGGACAACTGACTGCACAACACAGTCCAGCCAGCCCCTATGGACTTTGAAGTAGTGGACACAGCCCCTATGGACAACAGCAGCACAGCACAACACAGCCAGCCCCTATGGACTTTGAAGTAGTGGACACAGCCCCTATGGACAACAGCAGCACAGCACAGCACAACACAGCACAACACTACTCTGCACTACACTACACTACACTACACAGCCCAGCCAGCCCTAACTCCCACCCTCCCTCTTCACTGTCCACAGCCGAGTGAGAAAATGGCGCCGACGCGGGTACCTTATATAGGATCCAAACCCCGCGAGACCCGGAAGGCGGGATGATGACGTTTTGCCTCGATTTCAGATCCGAGTCAGGCGGGAAAAGTCGAGCCCGCTCACCCCTAATTATAAGGAAGTCTTAAAGTGTACAATCACAGCTGTAATCAGCGATTGTAACTTTATTTTTTTATTGTGTCACATATGGTCTTAAAAAAAATTCTAGCAAAGTCATAAAATTTAGCAAACTCAGAAACCACAAAAAAAAGTCTGCAACTTTAGTTTTTACAAATAAATAACAATTTAGTGCATTTAACACCATGTCTTTTAAAGGTTTTTACTATAACGACAAAATAAAAATCTAGACCGAGAGTAAATGAGATCTTCATCTTCTATGTTACATTGATCCAAGTAGGTGATGACTATATAATTAGCAATGCATGAGGTGGGGGTTACTTAGGGGTAAATTTACTAAGGTGCCGATTTCTATTCAATGTCATCCGAGATCAATCGTCCGTATTAATGCGTTTAATTTTTCTAACAGGTTTCTAAATTTACTAAGCTGCCGAGTTGCTATCATTCGTGTTGTTCAATGGTGTAATCATTCGATATAATTTGTATTATTCATTTCTATTTAGTGTTCGGTTTTGACTAACTAGAATGAACAGATGCATGCACGGATCAGGGAGATCCGTGATACATGCAACTGTGTGTAAGTAAATAAACACAGAACAGAGGGATTAGTGAGATCCTTCTGTGCTTCTGTGTTTAAAAAAATGTAAAACAGTGTAAAAATTAAAATGCTAAATACAGGGGACAAACGATGTAGGGGTCCCCTGTATTAAGCACAACCAGCATCAGGCTATTCAGAACCAGCCCTGGTTGCCAAAATACAGGGGACAAAAGACGTAGGGGCCCCCGGTATTTAGCGCAACGAACACTGGGCTCTGAGCTGGTCCTGGTTCTGGAAATACAGGTGAAAAAATGCGTAGGGTTCCCCTGTAAATTCTAGAACCAGCACCGAACTTTTTCTAGCGGTGGGGGGGGGGATGCCACAGCAAGGGGAACCCTTTCACCGGGTCCCCCAGCCAAAGCATTACCCTAACCACTAGTAAGCCCTGGCCGGGGATTCCTGGGGAGCTGGGGACCCCCCCAATAGAGGGGTCTCCCTCTCCAGGGCATCCCCGGCACCACTGGCCGGTGGGTGCCAGGTTGATTATGAAGTGGGGTGCGATTGATTGTAGTAAAAATATTGCCTTTTGCTGCAGAACTACAGGTACCAGCATGTGGGGTATAACGGGCCCGCTGGTACCTGTAGTTCCACAGCAAAAGAAAAAAAAACACAGAACACACACACTGTGATAGTAAAAGTTTAATAAAACATACAGGCAAACACACATGCACACTCACACTCACTAACTCATACATACTCATACATGTCCCCTTGTCCAATGGGAATCCATAGGGTACCTGTATTAAAAAATCCACACTCACCTCCTCCTATGCGTGGATCAAGTCCTCTTCTGTCCATGTAGGCATCCAGTGTCTTGGCAAAAAAACTAACCGACAAAACACAGACCATCGAACTTAGGGCTCGATTCAGACGCTTAGAAGCGTTCGCACTTAGCTGCCGATGGTTCGCATTGTGCGCATGCATCGCATTGCGCGTGCGCGAACAACTGCGAAAGATCGAGAAGCGTTAGTTTCCTTAAGCGTTTATACACTTCCCGGAGATGATGTGCGCTAGTGGGAGTCTTAAGACAGGCTGGTGGGTGTCTGCATACACAGGGTGATCGCACGCCAAGACATAGTGGGCGTGCTTATGGCTTGCCGCGCAATCGCCTGCCTTGCCGTCACTTAGCCGAATTTGCATATGCTGAGAGCAAGCGTACGCATCTAGCGAACGGGTCTGAATTGAGCCGAATAACTACTCCACCGCAAAATTTCACTATAGAATTCCCAGTGCTCAGCGCTCATTGGCTGAGAGAGGCGAGCCTTCCGCCTCTCAGCCAATGAACGGGTCCCACCATTGACTTTAATAGTGAGAACTGCAAAGCTAACTTGAGGTTACTATCTCCCTGATCCGTGCATGGATCTGTGTAGGTTGAGATGTGAAACTCGAATGGAAAATGGTGTTCTATTTGACATTTCTATTTGGGTTCTTTTTTGTGTCTTTTGCGGCCGACTTGCAGTATAATTCGGGCATTAAAACAAATACGAATCCTTAGTAATTTCCAGGCCCTATTGGTGTCTATGGCAAAAGGCTGCTGAGTTGTACCGATGGTCTATTTACAGGTATTTTCCGGCAGCGTTTCAGACATTGAATGGAGCAAAGACAGCAGAGTTTAGCCTTTAGTAAATTCCGAAAATATGCATTTAACGGCCGAATTTGCCTCATTCAATGTCATTCCACCTTAGTGAATTTACCCCTTACATTGACTTTAATACAACAGTGCAGAGATTTATGAATGTGCTATATTATGTGTACATGTCCATTTATCTTAGACTTTAGAAGTATATCAAATTACCTTCACTTTGTAAAAGAAATGTTCTCAGGGTTGGGTACATGTACACAGAGCCCCAGGCTTTATGGATTTTTGTGAAGTTTCCTTTGAAAAACTGTCTGACTTTATCACACATGAATAAAAGCACACAAAAAAATAATAACCTGCACAATATATATAATATGATAGGATGTGCTAGAGAGCAGGGCCAGTGCTAGGGTGTTTGGAGCCCCCCTCCTATAAATTTGTCCTCTTGACATGTCTCTACAATGTTTCATATTTTGAAATGTAACGTGTAATATCTTGTAAAATAAGTGATTTGACTCCTGTATCTGTACTCACATCTATTTCTATAATAAAAATATAATGTGCACCCCCCTTTTTTACATTTTACCATTTTATATACTTTACGTTTGTGTAAGAGGGGCAAGGGGTGGACTGCTGTGTGCGCCTGCTGCCGTGCAGGTGTGGCGGGGCACTTACCTCTCACACCCTGTGGCTCTCACCTTCAGGCCGCCTTGGTTTCTCCCACCGACGGTCCTGGGTCTTTCCGGTTCGACACAGCCGGGGACGGTCTAACCTGTAAGATAGGTCGGACACGCTGAGCCTATGGGCCGGACCTTGGTGCCACAGGACGGACTGACGGACAGGGGTGCGGGGACTAGAGGATGGTCATCATTGGCACTTGTGGCCTCAGACTGGTTTACACCCGCGTGCCAGGCACATGGGTGCAACCCGAACGGAAACGCCTGAAAAGGGGAAAAGGGGAGAGGGGACGACACACGACAATGATACGACACACAAACACAGAATGCGCTTACCGGGTATACCCCTTGTCTCTTTGCTGGGCGAGTAGTCCTGGTCTCCTATAAGAGAGCACGGCTGCCTGGCGCCGCCCTAG
The DNA here is from genome assembly GCA_031769625.1 of Taudactylus pleione. Lineage (NCBI taxonomy): Eukaryota > Metazoa > Chordata > Amphibia > Anura > Myobatrachidae > Taudactylus > Taudactylus pleione. The sequence continues at coordinate 3,870,915 of JAUIMM010000004.1, forward strand.
AACAATACCTGCAGCCTAACACCGTATGGTGATGGTGCAGTGGATATGCAGTAACCTAACACAGGGGTACAGTGGTCTCGGCCTAGCGCCGCACGGTGGTGGTACAGTGGGTACACAATAACCTAACACAGGGGTACAGTGGTCTCGGCCTAGCGCCGCACGGTGGTGGTACAGTGGGTACACAATAACCTAACACAGGGGTACAGTGATCTCAGCCTAGCGCCGCACGGTGGTGGTACAGTGGGTACACAATAACCTAACACAGGGGTACAGTGGTCTCGGCCTAGCGCCGCACGGTGGTGGTACAGTGGGTACACAATAACCTAACACAGGGGTACAGTGGTCTCTGCCTAGTGCCGCACGGTGGTGGTACAGTGGGTACACAATAACCTAACACAGGGGTACAGTGATCTCGGCCTAGCGCCGCACGGTGGTGGTACAGTGGGTACACAATAACCTAACACAGGGCTACAGTGGTCTCGGCCTAGCGCCGCACGGTGGTGGTACAGTGGGTACACAATAACCTAACACAGGGGTACAGTGATCTCGGCCTAGCGCCACACGGTGGTGGTACAGTGGGTACACAATAACCTAACACAGGGGTACAGTGGTCTCGGCCTAGCGCCGCACGGTGGTGGTACAGTGGGTACACAATAACCTAACACAGGGGTACAGTGGTCTCGGCCTAGCGCCGCACGGTGGTGGTACAGTGGGTACACAATAACCTAACACAGGGGTACAGTGGTCTCGGCCTAGCGCCGCACGGTGGTGGTACAGTGGGTACACAATAACCTAACACAGGGGTACAGTGGTCTAATACCAAGATACAAGGGCCTCACTGAGGGCTTACCTGAACTGCCAACTCGCGTTTGGGACTCCCTCCAGCGACAATCCGCCTGCTTCGAAGACTCCTCTGCGCTCTCCCTCCTGGCCGCATGTGGGTCTTTTAAAAACCCTCATTGGCCTGCCGCGCCGCCGGGTGATGACGCGCCCCAACACGTGGGCGTGCCCGGCACTGCGGGGTCCGGTCCTTACCGGCATCATGGCCGTGCCGCGTCCTTACCGGCGGCTTCTTGGGAGGGGGGGCGCGCGGCCCCGGACCTCCCACACTTGTATGCAATTGATATAACAGCTTAATGGTGCATACACACGGTCAGATTTTTCTTCAGATCTGAACGATAACAATTTCAAAAATCGTTCAATCGTTCATATCTGAAGAAAAACCTGACACATCTGACATGCCTGAATGACGAACGATGCTCGTTCCCAATGGTCAGATAACGATATCTGATATCTGATGTGTTTGTAATCAGACTTGGACGATTCCATTCATTTTAATGCAGTCAAAAATCGTTCAAATCGTTCAAATCTTTGGTAAAATCATTCAAATTGTTCAATCGTTCATCTGACAAATCTGACCGTGTGTATGTACCTAAAGCTGCATACACACACAACGATTTTTTGAATGATTATCGTTAATGATATAGTTTATCGTTCAATCATAAAAATCGTTCATGCACGTTCACGTTTGTAGTTTGTAGTTCAGTCAGACTGACCAACTGAACGATTTTCATTAAGGGAACATGCAAAAATCGTTTGTAATTGTTCATTACACTTTAAAAAATCTGACAGATAATCTGACAGAAAATCGTTCATAAAATAGTTCATAAAATCGTTGGTAACAAAATCGTTGTGTGTGTATGCAGCTTCAGACATAGGTGCTGGAACGGGGGGGCAATGGGGCAACTTGCTTCCCCCTGAACCTTTGAGAGAGGCGCTAGGCATAGTCGTAACTAGACATTTTGGTATCTTGTGTCAGAAAGTGCATTCTTGCGCCCGCCACATAAAGAGCTAGGCACACCGCTATTACACATTGTAGCGGGATTTGGAAGAGATAGTGGCCGTAATTAAACCAACGATGGTCATCCATTGCATAGTTGGTAAGCACTGATGGCTTTTTCTATTTTGCCATCGATGGTAATCACACCGATGGCCATCCCTACTGGGAGGTCAGTAAGTCACATGAGACACCACAAAAGATCAGAGAGGCTTGTGCTGAGCTCCGATTGGTGGAGCTCATCACATGCTTCTCTGACCCCTGAAGGAGATCAGCAGCAGCCTCATGGGAAGGATTCATCAGAGCCAGGCAGTAGTTCCTGCTGGGCATGTGTTTGCTGAATGCCCCCTGTAATGAACAGAAGCAGTGAGGCAGCAGTATGTTGGATACACATACTCACCTGTATGTTACATGTCTGATTTATTAGAGGATAAAGGTTAGGGATATTTATTTATTTTGACCATATTTGCCAACTCACGATACATACTAATCGTGGGCGTAACTAAGTACTACAAGGCCCCATAGCAAAAGTTTGTAAGGGCCCCTATGTACCACCCAATGGTAATAAATGTATAAGACACAAGTAACTTTGACAAAAAAATATGTGCCCCCCTCAGCTCTGGGCCCCATAGCAGCTGAAGTGTGCACCCCTTGCACCTATGGTAGTTACGCCCTTGATACTAATGACACCTCCTATAGTATTAGAACTTTTTGCTGTTGTTAGTTTATGGTCATTATAAGGTGCAGCCTGAGCATGTTGTTCTCCACTGGGTGTAACCAGTCCAGCATAGTGTGTGTAGTTGTGTCTGATAATAATTCCCATGTGTGGCATAGGAATGTAGTCGGCATCCCGACGTGCGGGATCCCAGCACCAGTATCCTGACCGTTGGTATCCCGAAAGTAAGTATCGGGGTGCATAGGGAGGGTAGCGTTAGCTAGCGGGGTTAGGCACTACGGGGAGGAGGGTTAGGATTAGGCACCAGGGAGGGGGTGTTAAGTTTAGGGTGTGGGGAGGGGGAGATTAGGTTTAAGCGCTGGGGTCTAGGGTAGGAGTTACAAAAACACCATTCACTCCTATGGCTGTCGGGATTCTGGCTGTCGGTATGCTGCTGTCGGTATTCTGACTAGCGGCATCCCGACAGCCGGCATATCATACCCAGCCTGTGGCATAAATGCAATGTGTACTGCACTAAACTTTTGCATTATTAGTTGTTGCATGGATTGCTGGATTGGAGGGATTGGGAATCCCTATGTCTGTATTTGGATGGAGTCTTACGTTGTAGTCACTATATGTGCATTGTCATGTGTGAACTGTACATAGGGCGGCCAGATGGCTAGGAGCCGGCCACAAGGGGTGCAAGATGCCGTGCCGTTTAACACCGATGCAACGGCAACTCACACCCTTTGCATGTAATGGGATTGACCCATTAGAGCAAGGTTCAGTGCACTGTAGCGATAAGCTCTTTTAACAACTTAACAAGGCAGGGGAACGAACTAGCTGCTCCTGCCAGGCCCGCCAATGACTCTGCTGCACTGACTGCCTCAGCCTGCCTGTCACACGAGCAGCGAGTGCAGCTGTAAAGGCGCTCAGGAAGCAAGCAGCAGGAATGGCGCCTCTCCAGCCAGGCGCCCCCCTGCAATGCTTACCCTGCCGCCTGCATTGCACCGGTCCTGCTGGAGAGAACCCTTGCAAACTGATCTTACCAATGCACTGGATCTGTGCAATCCTTCCTCCTTGATTGTGACAACATAAGATCTGATCATTCACCAATCACCAGTGGCGTAACTAGGGGGGGGTAGGGCAGGGTGCGTGCCCTGGGCGCCGTGGGACCGGCGGAGCGGGGGGGCACCGCCGGCCACGGTCCTGCCTGCCCTAGTTAGCCACCAGTGTAGCACCGACCGCAATGAGTGCGGTCAACGCTACACATTTACACAGGACCGGCGCTAGGCTTCCAGCGCCGGTCCTGTGCTGCACACCTGAGCCCGTTCCCTCCCCCTGAGCGCTTGCCCAATAGCGCCAGGAGGCGGGCTCAGGCTGTGCATAACACACGCATCACCGCCAGCGCTGGCGGCGATGCGTGTGTTAAACAGCAGCCAATGAGAGTCAGATAGACTCTCATTGACTGCTGCAGCACCCACTGCAAGAGCCGGACTTCCGTCCGGCTTCTGCAGTGGGTAATGGGACAGACGTCATGACGTCTGTCCCATTATGCTGAGCGCGCCAGCCCGGGAGGACTGGCGGGCGGCGGTGGGAGCGGCGTCGCGGACTGGAGGAGCAGCAGCGTGGATTCAGGTAAGTATGTCAGCACTACTGGGGGCACAATGGGGGTGGCTACCACTGGGGGGACCTCTACTGGGGTGGGGGAACAACGGGGGGGTGGCTACTACTGGGGGCACCATTATTAGGAGGACCTCTACTGGGGGGCTATTACTGGGGGCACCATTATTGGGAGGACCTCTACTGAGGGGGGGCTATTACTGGGGGCACCATTATTAGGAGGACCTCTACTGGGGGGGCTATTACTGGGGGCACCATTATTAGGAGGACCTCTATTGGGGGGGCTATTACTGGGGGCACCATTATTAGGAGGACCTCTACTGGGGGGGCTATTACTGGGGGCACCATTATTAGGAGGACCTCTACTGGGGGGGCTATTACTGGGGGCACCATTATTGGGAGGACCTCTACTGGGGGGGCTATTACAGGGGGCACTTAATCGAGGGGGGAACCTCAACTGGGGACCACTACATGGGGGGGAACTACTACTGGGGGCATTATAAAAGGGGCCTACTACTAGGGGCACTGCACTGGGGGCAATAACAGGAAGGACCACTACAGGGACCACTGGATAGGGGGGGTCACTACTGGGAGCCTGCATCAGGGGGACCACTACTGGGGGCACTGCATGGGAGGGGGGGGGACTACTGCTGGGGGCACTATATAAAGGGCACTGCATAGGGGGGGACTACTACTGGGGGCACTATATAAAGGGCACTGCATAAGGGGATACCACTACTGGGTGCACTGCATTGTGGTGACTGCTACTGGGGGCACTGCATAAGTGGGAACACTACATAGGGCACTGCATTTGGGTGGACCACTACTGGGGCCACTGAGTAAGGGGAACTAATTGGGGGCTGTATAAGGGGGACCACTACTGGGGATACTGTATAAGGGGCACTACTATGGGCCTGCATAAGAGGGACCACAACTGCATACTGGGGGTACTGTATAAGGGGTACTACTGGGGTTAAGGTGCATATGGATAGGAATGTTCAGCGTGAAAATAAAGGGGTGTGTCATGTTGACACGCCTCATTTTTAAGTGACCACGTCCATTTTTTTTCGCGCACATATTGGTATGTTGGCAGGGGGGGGGCTCCCTTTTCAAATTTGCCCTGGGCTCCAAATACCCTAGTTACGCCACTGCCAATCACACATGGCCAGCTGGGTAAACGTGTCCCCTCATGAGTAGATATGACCACTTCACCCTTATGTTAAACAGCCAGGTCTACATATAATTTGGACAATGGGACCAAATTGAACAGATCCTTGTTTTTGGTCTGTTGGGATGGCCAAATCTTATCGGGCTCAGTCGCTGTGATCAGGCGATGTCTAAAAATAAACTCAACGTCCGACTGAAAACTTTAGATCAGGGGTAGTCAACCTCGGTCCTCGTGAGCTACCAACAGTTCACGTTTTCCAGACCACCTAGCAGGTGCACAGGTGTATTCATTACTAACACATTTGAAAAGATCCACAGGTGGAGCTAATTATATCACTTGTGATTCTTTGAGGAGACCTGCAAAACATGCACCGTTAGTAGCTCTTGAGGACCAGGGTTGGCTACCACTGCTTTAGATCAACAACCAGTAGCTCCCAATAAGTTGTTGATAAGGACAGGGGCGTAACTAGGCAATTGAAGGCCCCATAGTAAAAGTTTGTACCACCCAATGGTGCAAAATGTACAGTATATAACACGTAACTTTGACAAGGAAGTTGGCCCCCCCTAAGCTCTGGGCCCAATAGCAGCTGCACCCCTTGCACCAATGGTAGTTACCCCAGTGGACATTGGATAAGGATTAGTGGTGAGTGGGTTCCCATACCGTACATGCTTCAAGTCCAAAGAGAAATGAGACAATTACAATATATACGAACACCTTAAGTCTGCACCCACCCTGCACTGATCTTTATTTATATTTCTATGGACATACAGGTCATAGATTTAGATACTTCCTTAGGTTAAGTAGAACAAAGATAAATTCTTGAAAGGTTGTGTAAATAAAAAGTGTCTGCTGGAACTATTAGAGAAGAACAAACATTACTATTTTATTTGAACTTTATATACAATTCCAAAACAATCTGTTTCCCCTTCTTACTGTATGGGGCTTATCTAAACAGGAAAAGCTGCATTGCTGTATAGTGCAATCATTAAAGCAGGAGAGAGAATTTCACAGCCATGATTAACAATGAATATATGGCAGTGTACAGGCTTCACATTAGTTCAATAGTAAAGATCAGGAACTCATATAAGTACAATTCCAACCCACAAACAAATCATTGTCACTTTATTCATAGAGTAGCTGTCTAATTCTATACCATGCATAGAAAGTGAAATCATGAAATGAAAACTTATCTGATGATCATGCAGTGGTGGATGTCGTTTGCAAAATTAAATTTGGACCTGCCATGCACCTCAATTTGCACTAGTTCACCTAAAGTTTTGCTAGGATACCTAGGGATATTTTTAAATAAAAAGAGAGACACACAGTAAAAAATTCAGCTCCAAGGAGGCATATATGCGGACTGCAAGGACAGTTTACTTGTAACTCTAAATTCTATTTTATTTTATTGTGCATGTGTAGAAATACAACAGAGTTTGGAGGACACTGGTGGACTTTCGTACAACTCTAAGAGGCCCATTTATTAAGATCACACCAAAGTGAAGATTCTCTATGCTCCTTGTCCTGAGATGTCGCTAGCTACCAGAGGTGCCAAGAGGATAGTGAGAAAGGTACCAAATAGCAGGACTCAGGGTGACTAAGGGGCCTGGTGAGGGCCTCATCAAGCCAGTAATGACCCCTCCTCGACGCGTGCTGCTGCTTCATAGTGGTGCTCATAATGTTATAAATCAGAGTTTAAATGAGATTGTGTCCGTTTTTGTCACACCCCGTTTACTACCCGAGTCCAGGGCTGGATTATCCATAAGGCAAAACAGACAGCTGCCTAGGGTCCGTTGGTCCCTTGGGGATCCACACGCCGCTGGACGATTTTGTTTGTTTTTTATCAAGCTTGGCTCCAGACTTTGGGAGAAGCGCATTAGGCAAGAGGCAGGTATAGGTGGGAGACACATCACTTACAGAGCAGCAGCAACTCCTTCTTGCAGCTCTATGGTGAGCTCCTGGGGTTAGAGGAGCGTGTGCTGAGTCCTGATTGGTGGAGCCCAGCACATGCTCCTCTGACCAAAGCAAGGGAGCTACAGCGTCATGTTCAGCTATTTTTGTTCTGTTCTTCCCTGGCAATATGGAGGAGTAGGAAAGAGCTGGGAGCTGCTGCTGGAAGTTCCACATCAAGGTGAGAGGTGCCACCGTCTGTGTATCTGTGTCTTTATTTGACCCCGTAGGCATGTATGTGTGGCTCTGCCTGTATACTGTATATATGTATGCCTGTGTGACCCTGCCTGTATGTATGTGTGACCCTGCTATATATATATATATATTAGAGATGAGCACCGGACCCGCCCGAACTTCACGATCCGGCCCGGGATCCTGATTCGGATTCCAAAATGAGGCAAAATGTCATCATCCCGCTGTCGGGATTGTCGTGGGTTTTGGATACTATAAAGGTACCCGGTCATCGGCGCCATTTTCACTCTGCTGTGTCCATCCAGGGCAGGGGCTGCTGTGTCCATCCAGGGGTTGCTGTGACCATCCAGGGGCAGTGGCTGCTGTGTCCATCCAGGGCAGGGGCTGCTGTGTCCATCCAGGGCAGGGGCTGCTGTGTCCATCCAGGGGTTGCTGTGTCCTTCCAGGGGCAGTGGCTGCTGTATCCTTCCAGAGGCTGCTGTGTCCATCCAGGGCAGGGGCTTCTGTGTCCATCCAATAGCTGCTGTGTCCATCCAGGGCAGGGGCTGCTGTGTCCTTTCAGGGGTGCTCTGTCCATCCAGGGTAGGGGCTCCTGTGGCCATCCAGGGGTTGCAGTGTCCATCCAGGGGCAGAGGCTGCCATGTTCATTCAGGAGCAGTGGCTGCTGTGTCCATCCAGGGCAGTGGCTGCTGTGTCCATCCAGGGGTATCTGAGTCCATCCAGGCGCAGGGGCTTCTGTGTCCATCCAGGGATGCTCTGTCCGTCCAAGGGTGCCCAGTGTAAAAAAAAAATAAACGCTAATAATATAATTTAAAAGATTTTTTTATTTTGTGCTGTACCCCAGTGTACTATATTATTTTTATTTTTTTAGTGTGACGCTGCGAGTCAGACCGCAGTGTAATATTCATAAATGTATTGTGACTCTGCAAGTTGTAGCGCAGTGTAATATTCATACACGTATTGTGAGTTGTGACACTGTAAGTGGAAGCGCAGTGTAATATACATGTATTGTGACACTGTAAGTGGTAGCGCAGTGTATTCATAAAAAATATTTTGACACTGTAAGTAGTAGCGCAGTGTATTATCCATAAAAATATTGTGACACTGTAAGTGATAGCGCAGTGTATTATTCATAAAAAATATTGTGACACTGTAAGTGGTAGGGCAGTGTTTTATTCATGAAAAATATTGACCCTAAGTGGTAGTGCCGTGTATTCATAAAAAATATTGTGACACTAAGTGGTAGCGCAGTGGATTCATAAAAAATATTGTGATACTGTAAGTGGTAGTGAAGTGTATCCACAAAAAATATTGTGACACTGTAAGTAGAAATGCAGTGTATTATTCATAAAAAATATTGTGATACTGTAAGTGGTAGTGCAGTGTATTATAAATTGTGACACTGCAAGTGGTAACGCAGTGTATTCATAAAAAATATTTTGACACTGTAAGTAGTAGCGCAGTGTATTATCCATAAAAATATTGTGACACTGTAAGTGATAGCGCAGTGTATTATTCATAAAAAATATTGTGACACTGTAAGTGGTAGGGCAGTGTTTTATTCATGAAAAATATTGACCCTAAGTGGTAGTGCCGTGTATTCCAAAAAAATATTGTGACACTAAGTGGTAGCGCAGTGGATTCATAAAAAATATTGTGATACTGTAAGTGGTAGTGAAGTGTATCCACAAAAAATATTGTGACACTGTAAGTAGAAATGCAGTGTATTATTCATAAAAAATATTGTGATACTGTAAGTGGTAGCGCAGTGTATTATAAATTGTGACACTGTAAGTGGTAACGCAGTGTATCCAAAAAAAATATTGTGACACTGTAAGTGGAAATAGAGTGTATTATCCATAAAAATATTGTGACACTGTAAGTGATAGCGCAGTGTATTATTCATAAAAAATATTGTGACACTGTAAGTGGTAGGGCAGTGTTTTATTCATGAAAAATATTGACCCTAAGTGGTAGTGCCGTGTATTCATAAAAAATATTGTGACACTAAGTGGTAGCGCAGTGGATTCATAAAAAATATTGTGATACTGTAAGTGGTAGTGAAGTGTATCCACAAAAAATATTGTGACACTGTAAGTAGAAATGCAGTGTATTATTCATAAAAAATATTGTGATACTGTAAGTGGTAGCGCAGTGTATTATAAATTGTGACACTGTAAGTGGTAACGCAATGTATCCAAAAAAAATATTGTGACACTGTAAGTGGAAATAGAGTGTATTATTCATAAAAAATATTGTTACACTAAGTGGTAATGCAGTGTATTATTCATAAAAAAATTGTGACACTGTAAGTGGTAGTGCAGTGTATTATTCATAAAAAATATCGTGACACTGTAAGTGGTAGCTCAGTGTATTATTCATAAAAAATATTGTGACACTAAGTGGAAATGCAGTGTGTTCATAAAAAAATATTGTGAAACTGTAAGTGGTAGCGCAGTGTATCCAAAAAAATATTGTGACACTAAGTGGAAACAGTGTATTATTCATAAAAAATATTGTTACACTAAGTGGTAACGCAGTGTATTATTCATAAAAAAATCGTGACACTGTAATTGGTAGCGCAGCGTATTATTCATAAAAAATATTGTGACATTAAGTGGAAATGCAGTGTAGATAAAAAAATATTGTGACACTGTAAGAGGTAGCGCACTGTATAATAAATGGTGACACTGTAAGTGGTAGTGCAGTGTATTCATAAAAATGTGACACTGTAAGTGGAAACAGTGTATTATTCATAGAAATATTGTGACACTGTAAGTGATAATGCAGTGTATTATTCATAAAAAATATTGTGACACTGTAGGTCATTCATACTGCAGTGTAATATTTAAAATTTGGTAATAATGATGTGTGTGCTGTACCCCGATTTATTCGCATTTGTTGATAATGAGAACGATCAGTTTAGAGAAGAGTAGGAACCACATACTAGCGCTGGAGCTGCTGCCAGTGCCACCAGTCATGATGATACTAGTCCGTCTATGTCATCTACTAAAGCCAATGGCCAAGGGCATACAGAGCTTAAGTCAGGGCATCTAAAATCAAAGAAGCAATCTTTTACAGTGGTAAACAAAAAAACATCAAAGGCAAAGTTAGCTGCAGAAAAACATAAAATTGGCTATATGTCTTTCACCACACGAAGTGGCAAGGAAAGGTTAAGACCTTGGCCTTTATTTATGACTGGTGGTTCTGCCTCTTATGATGATGTAAACCCTTCTCCCTGTAGACATTTCAAACAAAATAAAAATCGTTAAGGCACAGGAACCAACTGTGCGCTCAGAAATTTTACAAATTGCTGAGGAGAGTCTAGGTGTGTCGGCGGGTGCCATGTGTGAGCCTGACCTTTCCAAAAGAGTCTCCTTCCACCACTTGTGCGTCCTCTGCAAATGTGGGGATGAGCAGCACAAGTCAACATGCTGACATAGAAATCGAGGATGCTTCTATGGAAGTGCACCAGGATGAGGAGGATATTTGTGTAGCTGATGCTAATAAGGATGTTGGTGATGAGGATGTTGTTGATGAGGATGTTGTTTGTGTAAATCAGGCCCCAGTGGAAACAGTTGTTGCCCGTGATAAGGAAAAGTCCATTGTCATGCTTGGGCATAAAAAAAAAATTCCACTTCTTATGTGTGGAATCATTTCTATCCAAATTCAGACAATTGTCAAGTCATCTGTACACATTGTCATGCCAGAGTAAGTAGAGGTAGGAACCTTAACCATCTAGGAACCTCCTCCCTGTTACATCATTTACAGCGCATCCATCCAAAGTGTTTGCAAGATTCAGAAACTTTGGCTAAAGTAAAAACAAGCAGTCCAGTGTCAGCTAGCTCCCTTCTCTCTGCTAGATCCATGCACCTGTCATCTTCACCACCAACACCTTCATCAACGATATCCTCAGTCATGATCGGAACTAGTCCTGCATTCAATTTGATGAGTCTAACTCAGTCCTTCCCTATCTTGGATTCCTCTGAAGAATCCTTGAGCACTATGCCTGCTGTTGCGAGTGGATCTTCATCCCAGAAGGGGACCAGGAAGACTACTAGTAGTAGTTAAAAAAAACAATGGACTGTTAAGTTATCCTTTGCAAGGGGGAGCATGTATGACAGCAGTCACCCAGTTGCACAGCGGATCACTGACGCCATAACATCTATGCTGGTATTAGATGTGCATCCGATATCCGCCATTAGTGCAGTGGATTTTAGACAATCAATTAAGGTCCTGTTTCCCCGCTACCAAATCCCTTCTAGGTTCCACTTCACTAGAAAAGCAATTCCCAGCCTGTACAGGGACATTAAAAAAATAAAAAATTAGTGTCCTCCAAAATGTACCCACTGTCCACTTAACCACAGATATGTGGTTAAGTGGAACAGGGCAAATGCAAGATTACATGACTGTAATAGCCCACTGTGTAGGTATATTGCCTTCAGCGGCCCCAACAGCAACAGCATCTAAGAAACAGCAGCTCATTCAAAGGCAGTCTACTCTGTGTATCACCGGTTTCACTAAGAGGCATACCTCTGAAAACCTCTTAGAAAAACTCAGGTAAGTAATTGCAAAATGGCTTACCCCTCTTGGACTCTCCTCTGGATTTTTAGATTTCTGATAATGCCACCAATATTGTGAGAGCTTTACAGCAGGGTGAATTCCAACACGACACTTGTTTTGCTCACACAATGAACTTGGTAGTGCAAATTCTTTTTCTAAATCACAGGGCCATGCAGGAGATGCTCTCTGGGGGGCCGCAACATTTCTGGACATTTTTGCCGTTCAGCAGGTGCATGTAGAAGATTGCAGCACCTGCAAGAAATGTTGAATTTGCCCTGTCACCAACTGAAGCAAGTGGTAGTTACAAGGTGGAACTAAACCCTTTATATGCTTCATCAGGTGAAGGAACAGCAAAAAGCCATCCAAAGCTACACAACGAACTATGACATAGGAACAGGAGGGGGAATGTACCTAACTCAAGCTCAGTGGAATATACTTTCCTTGTTGTGCAAAGTGCTAAAACCCTTTGAAGTAATCACCTGTGAAGTGAGTTTAGACACTGCCAGCTTGAGTCAGGTAATTCCCGTAATTAGACTGTTGGAAAAGCAGCTTGAGAAACTGAAGGAGGAGCTGAACTAAGCAATTCCGCTAAGTATGTTGGACTTGTAGATCAAGTCCATTATTCACTTCGGAAGGATCCAAGGGTTGTCAGGATCTTACAATTGGATCAATACATTTTGGCGACCATGATGGATCCTAGGTTTAAGTCATACGTCGGGTCTTTCTTCCCAGCGGACACAGATCTGAAGAGATGCAAAGTGCTATTGGTAAGGAAATTGTCAGCTCAAGTGGTACGTGGCTCCTCCTTCAGTTTCTCCAGCAAGTGTGGCTGCCAGGAAAAAACTAAACTTTCCCAATGAAAGACCCACTGGTGATACAGATGAGTCAACACAACCAAGTTTTGACATCTGGTTGTGTCTAAAAGAATTGCCTACAATTAATGAAACCTCTACCATGACTCCATCTGATATGGTCACCATTCAAAATATGGTTGAGGACTATTTTAATGATAGCGTCCAAATAGGTATGTCAGACAGTCCGTTTCACTACTGGCAGGAAAAAAAGGCAATTTGGAGGCCCTTGCACAAACTGGCTTTGCTTTACTTGAGCTGCCCACCCTCCAGTGTGTACTCAGAAAGAGTTTTCAGCACAGCTGGGAACCTAGGATCTGATTCAGACCCGTTCGCTAGTTGCGGCCGCTCGCTTCCAGTGTATGAAAATTCAACTAAGTGACATCAAGGCATCCGCTCGCACAGCAAGACATAAGCACACCCACTATGTCTTGGCGAGCGATCACTTTGTGTTTATAGATGCCCACCAGCCTGTCTTTAGCCGCCCACTAGCATACGTCATCTCCAGGATGTATATACAACCATCTGTACTTCGGGAACCATCGGATCAGACAGCAGCACTTGCGGTTGACAGTAGCAAGCACTGCGAGCAGTTCTGTGTAAATCTACCAGGTGACGTGCCCTATGACGCTGCCTGTTATTTATGCATGCCTCTGAAACGGCATTGAAACACTCTGCCATGCCTGCGTCCGCAACTCCACTCCCCCGTTACTACTGCCCTGCCCCTGTTACCACCCTCAAACGGCCTCTCCTGTCACTCATTCCACTGGGCTGTCCTGGCAGGGCGAGCGAGCACATTCCGATCACTCATGCTCAGGGCCGGATTATAGGCAGGGCGGACGGGGCAGTCGTCCAGGGGCCCCCACACAGTAGGGGCCCCCACACTGTGGAAAACATTTCCCCATCTCTCTGCACCCTCCCTGGCCGGCTACCAGCAGCATTGCAGTATACTATATTATGTCCGTGATGATGCCGGGCAGGGCCATCATCTAGGGGGTACAGAAGTCATGTGCCCTTACTGATAGGGGGCCTGCCGGCAGCCCGGCATTGATCGGGGATTGTGGACTGCTGAAGTTGAACTCTGCTCCCAGCAGCTGCTTGATGACGTTGCAGCGATGCAGCCGCCTGTCAGAGCAGACTCAGAGGAGCCAGCGAGAGGAAAGACAGTGACTCAGAAGATACAGTGATGGGTGAGTACACTGTACATCTGGCGCTGGAGCACAGCATAGCCGGGGATAGAGAGGACATTGGAAGAGAGTTGCGTGTCTTGTGTGGGGGGAATACATTTAAATACATATAGAGGGTGGTGTAAGGGTTTGTGTGTAGCACATTTAAGAAGCAAATTAGGGGTGCAAAGACTGGGCACATTTAAGAAGTTGGGAGGGGTGGGGGGTATTTAACAAACATAGATTAGGGATGGTGTTTTTGGAGCACATTACTTAACTTACAGATGTGGCAATGATGAGCAGGGGCGTATTTACCCATTGGCCAGGATGGCACTCGCCAGGGGCGCCAGCCGAGGGGGGGTGCCGTCCGGCGGTGCCACCCTTGGCCAAGGGGTAGAATCAGACCAGGACTGCCAGGACTGGAGTCCCGGCTCCTGGGTACGCCCCTGGCTCCTACCCAGCGTCAGCAGCAGCATCTCCGTCCTCACAGCCGCTACCGCGGAGAGATACTGCCCGGACTCACACAAAGCCCGGCGCCCTGCTACTCACTGCAGGACAGACCCTTCCACCCATGACACTGCCGAGTATGGCGTGTGGCGGCTGCTGCCCGGGGATTTATACCGTGTGCGGGCCCTCGGATGTGAGTCTCTCTCTCTCACTGCTATTCTTGCTGTATGTGGCCACAGTGTGAGGAGGACACGGAGGGGAGGGGGGAGTGCAATGATCATACTGTATATATCCACAGAGACAGGAAATATTTCCCAGGGACTGTGACATTTATGCAGGCATTGGCTGAATACAGGGGCAGAGCATCCATGTAATATGTATAGAAGATGTTACCTCATCCCTGCTGCTGCTGCTGCTGCTGCTGCATACATCCTCAGTAACACTTCTTATTCTGTGTGTACACATGTAGGACATCTGCACTGCACACATATAACCTGACAGTATCTGTACTTACTCTGTATGTTGGACAACTGCACAGCGCCACTTTCCATATAATTTATGCAGTGCTCAGTATTTTTTATTATTCTGTAAGTGGGACAACTGTATAAGTTGAACACCTCTTATATCCTTTATGCAATGCTCAGTATCTGTATTTGCTCTGAATGTGGGGCAACTGCACAATACCGCTTCTCATGTTTTTTTATGCAATGCTCATTATACAGCGGGTAAAAATAAGTATTGAACACATCAACATTTTTCTTAGTAAATATATCTGTAATGGGGCTATTGTAATGACATTTTCACCAAATGTCAGCAACAACCCATGCAATCCACGCATGCAAAGTAATCAAACCCTAGATGTCCATAAATTAAGTTATGTGTAATAATGTGAAATGACATAGGGAAAAATTATTGAACACGCTACCTGAAATGTATTTAATACTTCATAAAAAAGCCTTTGTTGGTAATGACAGCTTCAAGACGCCTCCTGTATGGAGAAACTAGTCGCATGCATTGCTGAGGTGAGATTTTGGCCCATTTTTCCACACAAACAGTCTTCAAATCTTGAAGGTTCTGTGCAGGGGTGTACATACCCACTGGCCAGGATGGCACTCGCCAGGGGCGCCGGCCAAGGGAGGGCGACATCCGGCGGTGCCACCCATGGCCAAGGGGTAAAATCAGACCAGGACTGCCAGGACTTAAGTTCCGGCTCCTGGGTACGCCCCTGGCTCCTACCCGGGGCAGATGTTTAGGGCCGGGTAGCTGCAGGCGCTTGCTGGCGGCTGTCTGGTACAAGCAATTAATAGACTTTTTTTCTTTTTGGACACAAGGAGCCCGTGATGTCATGACGTCACATGCGCAGTGTTTTTGCACTCACTGGGGAGCCTCTCTGCCGCAGCCACAGCCAGCCCCAGAAGAGATGGTAAGTATCTGTGTGGGCCACGGGGAAGGGGGATGGCTGGTGACACAGAAGGGGAATGGCTAGGAAGTAAGAAGGAGGGTGGCTGAGGAGACAGAATGTAATTATTCAGAAAATATGGAGGGAGGGGGGCGCCAGTCCATTACTTTGCCAGGGGTGCTCAGAACCCTAGACACACCCCTGATGATGAGCAAAATTAAAATAGAGAGGGCACAATACAGAACATATAGTTAGGCACATATACACATAGGGGGGCCCATATACACACCCTGGATGCACAAGCACATACCACGTTTTGCCATTTTGTGTAGTGGAGGATGGAGCAGTGAGCTGGACAAAATAGGAAGACCGGAGCAAGAGAGCAAGAGAGGCTGCCTCAAAAGGTTCGCTGATCATTGGTGGTTGGACTTGGGAGAGTGGTCAGTAACCAGTAAGCAGGACTACCATCTGTGACTGGAGAGTCCAGAGACAAGGGGCATAGTAGTGACAGCGACGGGGCGTCAATTTTATTGGTGAGGTCCCCCACAATTTAGTTGCCCCGGGGCCCCCATAAGCATTAATCTGGCCCTGCTCGTACTAGTTTGCTCACGTGCACTGCGAACTATACTCATGCGCACATTAGCGAACATCGTCTGCAACGAGCGGCCGCTTGCTACCAAACGGGTCTGAATCAGGTCCCTCGTCAGCTATCGGCTTAGGAGACCTTTCTCAAAATGTGGAAAAGATGATGTTCATCAAAATGAACTACAAATTTCACGAGGAAGACCAATTACATCCAAAAATGACAGAGGCTGTAATGGTGGATTCCAGCGGGGACAAATGAATATTGTGTGAAGATGATGTACACACTGATGAGGGCGAGGAATCGGATGATGATGGCGACAACATCTTGCCTCTGTAAAGCCAGTTTGTGCATGGAGAGATCATTGCCAGGAATGTCAGCTGCCCGTTGGTAGCTTGTATTGTGGTGGCCCAAACAAACCAATGGCTTCAGCCACAGTTGGCAGTACCTGAAGTGATTGGTTTGATAAACTGTGCACGTCCTGTTTACTATATAGAACATAAGGTTGGGTGGAAGGACCCAAGGTCGATTCCATCTTGCACCTCTTTTCTTTGCATTATGTGCTGTTTGGGGCATATCTGCCTGACATTTTTAATTGTATTGTTTATTAAACTGCCATCCTGTCTGCCTCTGCAGTGCCACTCTGTGCCATGTTGGAAGCTGAACTGTCACATGTTAGTGCCGCCCACTACTGTCGCTTAGCTCAGCTAGCGCGATACAACCTTTTGGCCTAAACTGGATTAAATCAATATTGTGAACTGTGAGGTGGTCACAACTGACTGGAAATAAATATTGAGGTTAATAATACAGTAGGAACAAAAACAGGCCCATATTCTGTGATTTCAGCTGTTTTTATGATTTTTTTTTTTAAATAGAGATCCAAAACCAAAACACGCAACGATTGGTTTGTAAAATCAAATCCAGATCCAAAACCTTGAAGGAGATACAGATCCAACCAAAAGCAAAACACAGATGTCGGCGCCCATCCCTAATATATATATTTGTGTGTGTGATCCTGCCTATATGTATGTATGTATGTACTGTATGTATATGTATCCTGCTGTATGCATGTGTCTGTATGACCCTGCCTGTATGTAAATTATGTATGTGTAACCCTGCTGCATGTATGTATGTATATATGTGTGTGTCTGTGTGACCCTGCCTGTATGTAATTCAGTGACGTGCGTAAGTTAAATGGCTGGGGAGGCACTGGCTAGTATCAGAGCCTGATTTACACATACATATATGAACCGGACGGTTCAGGATGTCATTATACAAAGTGCAGCAGTAAACATGTATAGTGCTGGAAATTTGGGGAGGTTTGATCAGGGATGTGTGGAAAAGGCAGTCATACACATTTTACTCCAGAGTTTTGACTATAACAGATATTAGAACAATACAAAGAAGATATTTATAATATATTTTTTGTAATATTTCTTATAATTTTTATAGTCAAAACTCTGGAGTATACTCAAATATGACATGGAAGGCTCTGCCTCAGCTGACCACACATCACTGGTATGTATATATGTGTGTGTCTGTCTGATCCTGCCTGTATGTATGCATCTCTATATGTAACTATGCCTGTATATATATTAGGGGTGAGCGGGTTCGGATTTCTGAAATCCGAACCCCCCCGAGCCCCCCCGATCCGAGTCCGATCCGAGTCAGGCTCGACTTTTCCCGCCTGACTCGGATCTGAAATCGAGGCAAAACGTCATCATCCCGCCTTCCGAGTCTCGCGGGTTTTGGATCCTATATAAGGTACCCGCGTCGGCGCCATTTTCTCACTCGGCTGTGGACAGTGAAGAGGGAGGGTGGGAGTTAGGGCTGTGTAGTGTAGTGTAGTGTAGTGTAGTGTAGTGTAGTGTAGTGCTGCTGTTGTCCACTACTTCAAAGTCCATAGGGGCTGGCTGTGTTGTGCTGTGCTGCTGTTGTTAATAGGGGCTGTGTCCACTACTTCAAAGTCCATAGGGGCTGGCTGGACTGTGTTGTGCAGTCAGTTCTCCATAGGGGCTGTGTCCACTCCAAAGTCCTGTGCAGTGTCCCAGTCCTAAAGGAGTGCTGTAGTGTTGTCCAGGGGGTGCTCTGTCCATCAGGGGTGCTCCCCCCAAGTGCTAAAAAAAGAATATATTTTCTGTGTTTGTGAATTGTGTGCGCAGTAGCCGCACGTGCATCAACAAAGTAGTGCCAAGCGTGCGCCTGTGTCATAAGTAAAGGGCCGGCTGGCTTGACCGTTAAAGGGTGCTGTAACCCCCGAAAGTACACTCCAGTCCAAACCAAAAAAAAATTATTTTCTGTGTTTGTGAATTGTGTGCGCAGTAGCCGCACGTGCATCAACAAAGTAGTGCCAAGCGTGCGCCTGTGTCATAAGTAAAGGGCCGGCTGGCTTGACCGTTAAGGGTGCTGTAACCCCCGAAAGTACACTCCAGTCCAAACCAAAAAAAAAATTATTTTCTGTGTTTGTGAATTGTGTGCGCAGTAGCCGCACGTGCATCAACAAAGTAGTGCCAAGCGTGCGCCTGTGTCATAAGTAAAGGGCCGGCTGGCTTGACCGTTAAGGGTGCTGTAACCCCCGAAAGTACACTCCAGTCCAAACCAAAAAAAAAATTATTTTCTGTGTTTGTGAATTGTGTGCGCAGTAGCCGCACGTGCATCAACAAAGTAGTGCCAAGCGTGCACCTGTGTCATAAGTAAAGGGCCGGCTGGCTTGACCGTTAAGGGTGCTGTAACCCCCGAAAGTACACTCCAGTCCAAACCAAAAAAAAAATTATTTTCTGTGTTTGTGAATTGTGTGCGCAGTAGCCGCACGTGCATCAACAAAGTAGTGCCAAGCGTGCGCCTGTGTCATAAGTAAAGGGCCGGCTGGCTTGACCGTTAAAGGGTGCTGTAACCCCCAAAGTACACTCCAGTCCAAACCAAAAAAAAAATTATTTTCTGTGTTTGTGAATTGTGTGCGCAGTAGCCGCACGTGCATCAACAAAGTAGTGCCAAGCGTGCGCCTGTGTCATAAGTAAAGGGCCGGCTGGCTTGACCGTTAAAGGGTGCTGTAACCCCCGAAAGTACACTCCAGTCCAAACCAAAAAAAAATTATTTTCTGTGTTTGTGAATTGTGTGCGCAGTAGCCGCACGTGCATCAACAAAGTAGTGCCAAGCGTGCACCTGTGTCATAAGTAAAGGGCCAGCTGGCTTGACCGTTAAGGGTGCTGTAACCCCCGAAAGTACACTCCAGTCCAAACCAAAAAAAAAATTATTTTCTGTGTTTGTGAATTGTGTGCGCAGTAGCCGCACGTGCATCAACAAAGTAGTGCCAAGCGTGCGCCTGTGTCATAAGTAAAGGGCCGGCTGGCTTGACCGTTAAAGGGTGCTGTAACCCCCAAAGTACACTCCAGTCCAAACCAAAAAAAAAATTATTTTCTGTGTTTGTGAATTGTGTGCGCAGTAGCCGCACGTGCATCAACAAAGTAGTGCCAAGCGTGCGCCTGTGTCATAAGTAAAGGGCCGGCTGGCTTGACCGTTAAAGGGTGCTGTAACCCCCGAAAGTACACTCCAGTCCAAACCAAAAAAAAATTATTTTCTGTGTTTGTGAATTGTGTGCGCAGTAGCCGCACGTGCATCAACAAAGTAGTGCCAAGCGTGCGCCTGTGTCATAAGTAAAGGGCCGGCTGGCTTGACCGTTAAAGGGTGCTGTAACCCCCGAAAGTACACTCCAGTCCAAACCAAAAAAAAATTATTTTCTGTGTTTGTGAATTGTGTGCGCAGTAGCCGCACGTGCATCAACAAAGTAGTGCCAAGCGTGTGCCTGTGTCATAAGTAAAGGGCCGGCTGGCTTGACCGTTAAAGGGTGCTGTAACCCCCGAAAGTACACTCCAGTCCAAACCAAAAAAAAATTATTTTCTGTGTTTGTGAATTGTGTGCGCAGTAGCCGCACGTGCATCAACAAAGTAGTGCCAAGCGTGCGCCTGTGTCATAAGTAAAGGGCCGGCTGGCTTGACCGTTAAAGGGTGCTGTAACCCCCGAAAGTACACTCCAGTCCAAACCAAAAAAAAATTATTTTCTGTGTTTGTGAATTGTGTGCGCAGTAGCCGCACGTGCATCAACAAAGTAGTGCCAAGCGTGCGCCTGTGTCATAAGTAAAGGGCCGGCTGGCTTGACCGTTAAAGGGTGCTGTAACCCCCGAAAGTACACTCCAGTCCAAACCAAAAAAAAATTATTTTCTGTGTTTGTGAATTGTGTGCGCAGTAGCCGCACGTGCATCAACAAAGTAGTGCCAAGCGTGCGCCTGTGTCATAAGTAAAGGGCCGGCTGGCTTGACCGTTAAGGGTGCTGTAACCCCCGAAAGTACACTCCAGTCCAAACCAAAAAAAAATTATTTTCTGTGTTTGTGAATTGTGTGCGCAGTAGCCGCACGTGCATCAACAAAGTAGTGCCAAGCGTGCGCCTGTGTCATAAGTAAAGGGCCGGCTGGCTTGACCGTTAAAGGGTGCTGTAACCCACAAAGTACACTCCAGTCCAAACCAAAAAAAAAATTATTTTCTGTGTTTAGCCGCACGTATATATCAAATCGATATAACATAAATGGAGGACCAAACTTTCTCCGATAAAAATAAAATAGAGAAAGATCAAGAACCACTTCCTCCTAGTGCTGAAGCTGCTGCCACTAGTCATGACATAGACGATAACATGCCATCAACGTCGTCTGCCAAGGCCGATGCCCAATGTCATAGTAGAGGGCACATACAATCCCAAATGGCAAAGTTCAGGAAAATGACCTTGAAAAAGACATTTAAATCAGCTGAAGAGAAACGTAAACTTGCCAATATGCCATTTACGACACGGAGTGGCAAGGAACGGCTAAGGTCGATCCCTAGTATGTTCATGACTAGTGGTTCAGCTTCACATGACGATGGAAGCCCTCCTCCCACTAAAAAAATCAAAAGAGTTAAGCTGGCAAAAGCACAGCGAAGAACTGTGCTTTCTAAGAAGATATCACAAATCCCCAAGGAGAGTCCAAGTGTGGTGGTGGTTGCGATGCCTGACCTTCCCAGCACTGGACGGGAAGAGGTGGCTCTTTCCACCATTTGCACGCCCCCTGCAAGTGCTGAAAGGAGCACCCACAGTCCACTTGCTGATATGCAAATTGATGATGTCACTGTTGAAGTACAACAGGATGAGGATACTGGTGTAGCTGGCGCTGAGGAGGAAGTTGGCGAGGAGGATTCTGATGGTGATGTGGTTTGTTTAAATCAGGCTCCGGGGGAGACAGTTGTTGTCCGTGGGATGAAAAAGCCCATCACGGTCATGCCTGGGCAGAAGAGCAAACATTCCACCTCTTTGGTCTGGCAATATTTCTATCCAAATCCGGACAACAACTGTCTTGCCATATGTACCATATGTAAAGGTGAAATAAGTAGGGGTAGGGACGTCAACCACCTAGGAACATCCTCCCTTATACGGCACCTGCAGCGCGTTCATAAAAAGTTACTGTCAAGTTCAGAAACTTTGGCTAAGACCGTAAGCAGTCCAGGGACACCTAAATCCCGTTGTCCTGTTGTATCCAAGCGCCTGCAAACCACACCGTCAACTCCCTCCTCGTCAATTTCCTCCTTAGTCAGGATCGGAAGTAGTCCTGCAGGCCATGTCACTGGCATGACTGACTCTCCTATCCTGGATTCCTCCGGAGGATCCTGCATTGCTACGCCTACTGCTGCCGCTGCTGCTGTTGCTGCTGCTGGGAGTCGTTCATCATCCCAGAGAGGAAGTAGGAACACCACTACTTTTACTAAACAATTGACCCTCCAACAGTCCTTAGCGAGGAGGATGAAGTACGACAGCAGTCATCCTGAAGCAAAACGTATAACTGAGGCCTTGACTGCTATGTTGGTGTTAGACGTGCGTCCGGTATCCGCCATTAGTGCAGTGGGATTTAGACAATTGATGGAGGTAGTGTGTCCCCGGTTCCAAATCCCGTCTAGATTCCACTTCACTAGGCAGGCGATACCGAGACTGTACAGAAACGTCAGAAAAAGTGTCCTCAGTGTCCTGAAAAATGCCATTGTACACAATGTCCACTTAACCACGGACATGTGGACAAGTGGAACAGGGCAGACTAAGGACTATATGACTGTGACAGCCCACTGGGTAGATGTATCACCTTACGCAGCAACAGCAGCAGCGTCACCAGTAGCAGCATCTCAGAAACGCCAGCTCGTTACAAGGCAGGCTACGCTGTGTATCACCGGTTTCAGTAAGAGGCACACCGCCGACAACCTCTTAGAGAAACTGAGTGAAATCATCGCCCAGTGGCTTACCCCACTTAGACTCTCCTGGGGATTTGTGATATCTGACAACGCCACCAATATTGTGCGGGCATTACATCTGGGCAAATTCCAGCTTGTCCCATGTTTTGCTCACACAATAAACTTGGTGGTGCAGAATTTTCTGAAAAGCGACAGGGGCGTGCAGGAGACGCTTTGGGTGGCCCAAAAAATTTCTGGTCACTTTCGCCATTCAGCGACTGCGTGCCGAAGACTGGAGCGCCAGCAGACACTCTTGAACCTGCCCCGCCATCACCTGAAGCAAGAGGTTGTGACGCGGTGGAACTCAACCCTCTATATGCTTCAGAGGATGGAGGAGCAGCAAAAGGCCATACAAGCCTATACATCCACCTATGACATAGGCAAAGGAGGGGGTATGCACCTGACTCAAGCGCAGTGGAGAATGATTTCCGTGTTGTGCAAGGTTCTCCAGCCCTTCGAACTTGCCACACGTGAAGTCAGTTCAGACACTGCCAGCTTGAGTCAGGTCATTCCCCTCATCAGGCTTTTGCAGAAGCAGCTGGAGAAAGTGAAGGAGGAGCTAAGACGGAGCGATTCCGCTCGGCATGTGGGACTTGTGGATGAAGCCCTTCATTCGCTTTGCCAGGATTCCAGGGTGGTCAATCTGTTGAAATCAGACCACTACGTTTTGGCCACCGTGCTCGATCCTAGGTTTAAAGCCTATGTGGTGTCTCTCTTTCCGGCCGACACAAGCCTGCAGAGGTGCAAAGACCTGCTGGTGAACACACTGTCAGCTGAAGCGGAACGTGACACGTCAACGGCTCCTTCTTCATTTTCTCCCGCAACTGGGGCTGCCAGGAAAAAACTTAGGTATCCTAAGCAACCCGCTGGCGGTGATGCAGGGCAGGCAGGACCAAGTTTGGACATCTGGTCCGGACTGAAGGACCTGGCAACAATTTCTGACATGTCTACTGTCACTGCATATGATACTGTCACCATTGACAGAATGGTGGAGGATTACATCGGTGACAGCATCCAAGTAGGCATGTCAGACAGTCCATACCTGTACTGGCAGGAAAAAGAGGCAATTTGGAGGCCCCTGTACAAACTGGCTCTATTTTACCTGAGTTGCCCCCCCTCCAGTGTGTACTCGAAAGAGTGTTTAGTGCAGCCGGGAACCTTGTCAGCGAAAGGCGTAGGAGGTTGCTTCCACAGAATGTGGAGAAGATGATGTTCATCAAAATGAATTATCAGCTCTTCCAGGGAGACCAGCCTCCAGAAGGTACAGAGGGACCTGTGGTGGTGGATTCAAGTGGGGACGAGTTAATACTTTGTGAGGATGAGGATGTACACACTGAAGAGGGTGAGGAATCGGTG
>JAUIMM010000004.1:7030000-7402500 GCA_031769625.1 Taudactylus pleione
GCCTGATATAATCGGCCGGCCGGGAGGGTTCTGTAGGTCTTTATGTAACTTGGGGAGAAAATAAAAAGTTGGAATTTTTGGATTTCTTTCCCAAATGAAATGGAGTTCTTTTTTATTTAGGATTCCCATTTCTAACCCTTCGTTCAAGATTTCTTCTAGTTCTTTTGTGAATTTTCCAGTAGGGTCATTAGATAATAATTGATATGTTTCTGTGTCGCTCAATAGTCGTTCTGCTTCTTGTTTGTACTTTGATTTGTCCATAAGTACAATTCCTCCACCCTTGTCTGCAGGTTTTATAATTATTGAATTGTCCTTTTTTAAAGTTTCTAAACTTCTCTTCTCTTCCGTCGATAGATTCCTTTTTGTTTTTTGTTTCTTTGATAGGGTAGAGATGTCCTTTTCTATTAATTTCTGAAAGGTTTCAATGTGTGGTCCTTTACAATATGTGGGATTGAAAGTTGATCGTGTTTTAAAGTTAGTATGTTTGAAGTATTCCTCGGTTTTTGAATTCGTTAATGATTTTGTTTCTTTTGCATAAAACTTTTTTAAACAGAGTTTTCGAACAAATTTCTGGGTGTCAATGTATAAATTCTATTTATTTATAGATGATTGTGGAGCGAATTTGAGTCCTTTTTCCAATACTGAAATTTCAGATTGTGTTAAGATTTTTGAGCTCAGATTATAAATTATCATTTTGGAGTCTATATATTTCTCCTTTTGTTTCTTGCCTCCTCTTGTACCTCTTCTTCGTCCATGGATATTTTTCTTACTTTTTTGTTCTGTGAGGTTTGTATGAAATCCGGTGGTTTCTTTACACCATGGATTATTTCTAAAAAATTAATCTCATCATCTTCAAATTCATCCTCCTCTGAGTCCTCATATAGATTCCTTTTTTGAGAGTATTTCCTTGGTATAGTTTCAATTTTATCTCTATGGTTTTTCTCCGATATATTTTGTATTAACGAGTTGAATTCGACCCGTTCTTCTTTTAGGGCCATTTCTCTACCATTTCTATATGATTCTTTTATGATTTTATAAGGGTTCTCTCCAAATGTAAAATTTTGTTTGTTATATGGTTTATAATCTTGTCTTCCATTTCTAACTGTGGTGTGGCTTTGATAAGAGGTTCTTTCTTTTTTTGTTGTTGTTGATATTGTGTTTGTTGTGATATTTTCTTCGACCTATATTCTTTATGGGGGTTCTGATTGAAGATCCCTCTAGGTCCACTTTGTTTAAAGTTGTGCGATGGGTATGATATATGTTTTATATTCATCCTCTTTTCATTATTATTTTGTTTGTGTAATTCCAACTCCTCAATATCTCTCTTGAATTTTCGTTGTTTTTGCATGATTATTGTTTCCTCTAATTTTTCTATTTTTTCATTTGTCATTCTAATCAGATTCCTAAAATCTTCCATACCTGATAAAGCTTCAAATCTTTTTTCGTATAATTCTATATTCTCATTAGTTTTTTCTAATATTAATTTTTTATCTGCAATGATTAGTTTTATAAGTTCTATTGAACAATTATCTGATATATTGTTCCATTTTTTATAGAAGTCTGTTTGTATAGGTTGAAATGTCGCTACTTTATTAATTCTAAGACCTTTTGGAATCATGTTATTTTCTAGGTATTTATTTAAGGTGGTGATTTCCCACCATTGTTTAGCCTCCTGAATGTAATGTTTCTCTAATTTCAGGAATTTCTGTGCAATTTCGTTTTATTCGTCTAAATTGCCCTTCAGAAAGAAAGTGTCATTTTCCTCGATTTGGAAATTTATATCAAAGAAAACCAGTTACAATCGAGAACTCATATAAAGAATGTTAGTGGCAACAATGCCCTACCGGTATCAAGCAATCACCATAGACAGTGGATTAAGAACATACCTGAAGGGCAATTTAGACGAATAAAACGAAATTGCACAGAAAATCAGGAATATGTTAAACAAAGTCAAACATTGAAAACAAATTTCATCAGTAAAGGATACAAACCGAAAGAATTAGACACTCAAATACTTAAAACCAAAAAATTAGAAAGGAAAGAATTAATTACTTATCAAAATAAAAATAAGCCTACAGAGAACAGAATTTCATTTATTACACAGTACAACAGCAATATCACAACAATAGAAGATTTACTGAAGAAACATTGGCATGTTCTTAAACTGGATACTGATTTAAACCCATACATTTCTGAAAATCCACACATCATTTATCGTAAAGCGAAAAACATGCAACAGGAACTAGTAAAAAGCTTCATCCCTTTGGACCATGAGAAATCATTGAAGAACAAAGGATATCACTACTGTTTAAGCTGTGTAGCGTGTAAAAATCAAAAAACAATATCTACTAAACCTAAACATGAATTCAAATCTAATATAACGGGAAAAACGTATAAAATAAAAGAATTCATTTCTTGTGAGAGTGAAGAGGTGATCTATTTATTGGAATGCCCTTGCGGGCTCCAATATGTAGGCCAGACTAAACGAAAGATAAAAATAAGGCTAGCTGAACATATTTACAACATAAAGAGAGGCTTACAGACCCATAGTGTGTCTAATCATTTTGCCCTTGTACACCAAAGAAACCCTATGGGTCTGAAGTTTACAGCCATTCAAAAAATCCACAAAAATTGGAGAGGTGGCGACATTGTAGATAGCCTTAAAAGAAATGAAACCAGGTGGATTTATGATCTTAGAACATTACAACCATCTGGTCTCAATATCGATATTGAATTAAATGCATTTTTATAACTATATAACGTTCACCCCCTTTTATTTTTTCTCTTACTTTTAATCTTTTTAACAATTTCAGTGGCACCGTATTTATTTATTAAATTATAGGAGAATCCATAAAAATGGAGGACAAACATGTGGTTACCGCCTTTATTAAAGTGATTCCGGTGACAACTTCCTGTGTTTTAAACAATTAGTTAATAAAGTTATAGGTATATAAAGGACCTAAGATCAGCCCAATGCTATCCTTGACAAAGTACCGAATGGTACGAAACGCGTTAGAGGCATTCAGGTGATTGGTATCCGGCAGCAAGCTGACCTTCGTGGAAGCCACATACACTATCCGCACTGTCCCGCTGACGTCATCTATAGCAGCCGCACACGGCCAGATGCCGGCAGCACGTGGAGAGAGAGCTGAGGCCAGGCCGCTCTCCACCAACGTAACATCATAATCCAGACCTGTCCCGCTGCACCATCTCTATGAGGGCAAGGTAGGGACAGATTTTGGACTATTACAGTGCGATCCAACTTACGTGTTAAACCGGACCTCACCTTAAAACAATATCCTCATAAAGGAGCTATAAACACTACGTTTTAACAAATATTTTTCCACAGGTGCCACTAAAGTCTGCATGCAGCGCAGAAGCTGCAGTATTCGCAGATAGAATACAGGTAACAGCAGCAAATGGATAACTCTGTATGCAGCATAGAAGCTGCAGTATTGGCAAATAGAATACAGGTAACAACAGCAAATGGATAAGTCTGTATGCAGCGTAGAAGCTGCAGAATTGGCAGATAGAATGCAGGTAACATTAGCAAATGGATAAGTCTGTATGCAGCGTAGAAGCTGCAGTATTGGCAGATAGAATGCAGGTAACAGCAGCAAATGGATAAATCTGTATACAGCGTAGAAGCTGCAGTATTGGAAGATAGAATACAGGTAACAGCAGCAAATGGATAAGTCTGTATGCAGCGTAGAAGCTGCAGTATTGGCAGTCAGAATACAGGTAACAGCAGCAAATGGATATGTCTGTATGCAGCATGGAAGCTGCAGTATTGGCAGATAGAATACAGGTAATAGCAGCAAATGGATAAGTCTGTATGCAGCGTGGAAGCTGCAGTATTGGCAGATGGAATGCAGGTAACAACAGCAAATGGATAAGTCTGTATGCAGCGTAGAAGCTGCAGTATTGGCAGATAGAATACAGGTAACAATAGCAAATGGATAAGCCTGTGTGCAGCGTAGAAGCTGTAGTATTGGCAGATAGAATACAGGTAACAACACCAAATGGATAATTCTGTATGCAGCGTAGAAACTGCAGTATTGGCAGATAGAATACAGGTAACAGCTGCAAATGGAAAAGTCTGTATGCAGCGTAGAAGCTGCAGTATTGGCAGATAGAATACCGGTAAGAACAGCAAATGGATAAGTCTGTATGCAGCATAGAAGCTGCAGTTTTGGCAGATAGAATACAGGTAACAACAGCAAATAGATAAGTCTGTATGCAGCGTAGAAACTGCAGTATTGACAGATAGAATACAGGTAACAGCTGCAAATGGAAAAGTCTGTATGCAGCGTAGAAGCTGCAGTATTGGCAGATAGAATACCGGTAAGAACAGCAAATGGATAAGTCTGTATGCAGCATAGAAGCTGCAGTTTTGGCAGATAGAATACAGGTAACAACACCAAATGGATAAGTCTGTATGCAGCGTAGAAACTGCAGTATTGACAGATAGAATACAGGTAACAGCTGCAAATGGAAAAGTCTGTATGCAGCGTAGAAGCTGCAGTATTGGCAGATAGAATACCGGTAAGAACAGCAAATGGATAAGTCTGTATGCAGCATAGAAGCTGCAGTTTTGGCAGATAGAATACAGGTAACAACAGCAAATAGATAAGTCTGTATGCAGCGTAGAAGCTGCAGTTTTGGCAGATAGAATACAGTTAACAACAGCAAATGGATAATTCTGTATGCAGTGTAGAAACTGCAGTATTGACAGATAGAATACAGGTAACAGCAGCAAATGGATAAGTCTGTATGCAGCGTAGAAGCTGCAGTATTGGCAGATAGAATACAGGTAATAGCAGCAAATAGATAAGTCTGTAAGCAGCGTAGAAGCTGCAGTATTGGCAGATAGAATACAGGTAACAACAGCAAATGGATAAGTCTGTATGCAGTGTAGAAGCTGCAGTATTGGCAGATAGAATACAGGTAACAGCAGCAAATGGATGTCTGTATGCAGCGTAGAAGCTGCAGTATTGGCAGATAGAATACAGGTAATAGCAGCAAATGGATAAGTCTGTATGCAGCGTAGAAGCTGTAGTATTGGCAGATAGAATACAGGTAACAACAGCAAATGGATAAGTCTGTATGCAGCGTGGAAGCTGCAGTATTGGCAGACAGAATACAGCTAACAGCAGCAAATGGATAAGTCTGTATGCAGCGTGGAAGCTGCAGTATTGGCAGATAGAATGCAGGTAACAACAGCAAATGGATAAGTCTGTATGCAGCGTAGAAGCTGCAGTATTGGCAGATAGAATACAGGTAACAACAGCAAATGGATAAGTCTGTATGCAGCGTAGAAGCTGCAGTATTGGCAGATAGAATACAGGTAATAGCAGCAAATGGATAAGTCTGTATGCAGCGTAGAAGCTGTAGTATTGGCAGATAGAATACAGCTAACAGCAGCAAATGGATAAGTCTGTATGCAGCGTAGAAGCTGTAGTATTGGCAGATAGAATACAGGTAACAACAGCAAATGGATAAGTCTGTATGCAGCGTAGAAGCTGCAGTATTGGCAGATAGAATACAGGTAACAACAGCAAATGGATAAGTCTATATGCAGCGTAGAAGCTGCAGTATTGGCAGATAGAATACCGGTAACAACAGCGAATGGATAAGTCTGTATGCAGCGTAGAAGCTGCAGTATTGGCAGATAGAATACAGGTAACAACAGCAAATGGATAAGTCTGTATGCAGCGTAGAAGCTGCAGTATTGGCAGATAGAATGCAGGTAACAGCAGCAAATGGATAAGTCTGTATACAGCGTAGAAGGTGCAGTATTGGAAGATAGAATACAGGTAACAGCAGCAGATATACAGCGTAGAAGCTGCAGTATTGGCAGATAGAATACAGGTAACAGCAGCAAATGGATAAGTCTGTATGCAGCGTAGAAGCTGCAGTATTGGCTGATAGAATACAGGTAACAGCAGCAAATGGATAAGTCTGTATGCAGCGTAGAAGCTGCAGTATTGGCAGATAGAATACAAGTAACAGCAGGAAATGGATAAGTCTGTATGCAGCATAGAAACTGCAGTATTGGCAGATAGAATACAGGTAACAGCAGCAAATGGATTAGTCTGTATGCAGCGTAGAAGCTGCAGTATTGTCAGATAGTATACAGGTAACAACAGCAAATGGATAAGTCTATATGCAGCGTAGAATCTGCAGTATTGGCAGAAAGAATACAGGTAACAACAGCAAATGGATAAGTCTGTATGCTGCGTGGAAGCTGCAGTATTGGCAGATGGAATGCAGGTAACAACAGCAAATGGATAAGTCTGTATGCAGCGTAGAAGCTGCAGTATTGGTAGATTGAATGCAGGTAACAGCAGCAAATGGATAAGTCTGTATGCAGCGTAGAAGCTGCAGTATTGGTAGATTGAATGCAGGTAACAGCAGCAAATGGATAAGTCTGTATGCAGCGTAGAAGCTGCAGTATTGGTAGATTGAATGCAGGTAACAGCAGCAAATGGATAAGTCTGTATGCAGCGTAGAAGCTGCAGTATTGGCAGATAGAATACAAGTAACAGCAGGAAATGGATAAGTCTGTATGCAGCATAGAAACTGCAGTATTGGCAGATAGAATACAGGTAACAGCAGCAAATGGATTAGTCTGTATGCAGCGTAGAAGCTGCAGTATTGTCAGATAGTATACAGGTAACAACAGCAAATGGATAAGTCTATATGCAGCGTAGAATCTGCAGTATTGGCAGAAAGAATACAGGTAACAACAGCAAATGGATAAGTCTGTATGCTGCGTGGAACCTGCAGTATTGGCAGATGGAATGCAGGTAACAACAGCAAATGGATAAGTCTGTATGCAGCGTAGAAGCTGCAGTATTGGTAGATTGAATGCAGGTAACAGCAGCAAATGGATAAGTCTGTATGCAGCGTAGAAGCTGCAGTATTGGTAGATTGAATGCAGGTAACAGCAGCAAATGGATAAGTCTGTATGCAGCGTAGAAGCTGCAGTATTGGCAGATAGAATGCAGGTAACAATAGCAAATGGATAAGCCTGTGTGCAGCGTAGAAGCTGCAGTATTGGCAGATAGAATGCAGGTAACAACAGCAAATGGATAAGTCTGTATGCAGCGTAGAAACTGCAGTATTGGCAGATAGAATACAGGTAACAGCTGCAAATGGATAAGTCTGTATTCAGCGTAGAAGCTGCAGTATTGGCAGATAGAATACAGGTAACAACAGCAAATGGATAATTCTGTATGCAGCGTAGAAACTGCAGTATTGACAGATAGAATACAGGTAACAACAGCAAATGGATAAGTCTGTATGCAGTGTAGAAGCTGCAGTATTGGCAGATAGAATACAGGTAACAACAGCAAATGGATAAGTCTGTATGCAGTGTAGAAGCTGCAGTATTGGCAGATAGAATACAGGTAACAACAGCAAATGGATAAGTCTGTAAGCAGCGTAGAAGCTGCAGTATTGGCAGATAGAATACAGGTAACAACAGCAAATGGATAAGTCTGTATGCAGTGTAGAAGCTGCAGTATTTGCAGAGAATACAGGTAACAACAGCAAATGGATAATTCTGTATGCAGAGTAGAAACTGCAGTATTGGCAGATAGAATACAGGTAACAGCAGCAAATGGATAAGTCTGTATGCAGTGTAGAAGCTGCAGTATTGGCAGATAGAATACAGGTAACAGCAGCAAATGGATAAGTCTGTATGCAGTGTAGAAGCTGCAGTATTGGCAGATAGAATACAGGTAACAGCAGCAAATGGATAAGTCTGTATGCAGTGTGGAAGCTGCAGTATTGGCAGATAGAATACAGGTAACAGCAGCAAATGGATAAGTCTGTATGCAGCGTAGAAGCTGCAGTATTGGCAGATAGAATACAGGTAACAGCAGCAAATGGATAAGTCTGTATGCAGCGTGGAAGCTGCAGTATTGGCAGATAGAATGCTGTCGAAACCGAATAATTGGATAAGACAGAATCTGTTTGCCAATCAGGAAAACCTGCACGACGCCATCTTGTGAATGGCAGCAAGACTCCATTTTAGAAAAGAAAGCTTACACAGCGCCATCTTGCCAAAAATACATAATACCAACACACAGCGCCATATTGCTAAAAAGTCGCAATTTAGCTATTCAGTACTCAAAGTTGCTAAAAAGTAACACGAACAGCTTTTTAATAATCTTCCCCAACACATACCGACAGTTTTCAGCACACATAAAAATGACTTCCCAACATGATAAAATCTCACAGCACTATTTTGTAAAAAAAATAGATAGTCAGCCTTCCCTCAAACGCATGCAGACAGTGTTTAACACATAAACACTAACTTATTAGCATTTGGAATCCTATACAAAGCCCATCCTGGAGAAAATCCCTATACCATAACACGACACAATATACCGTGGTGCTATGAGCATTTTTACATAAGAATATATGAGCTGTGGCAATTGTAATGTAGCCTAGCTATGGAGCTACACAATTGAGTCCATCCCCACAACCAAAACAAGCAGAATAAAGAGTGGGGCTCCGACTGCACTGCTGGGAGCCTCCACCCTGTATGAGAACTAAATTCACTGTATGAACACATTTTGCAATTGCAGTTTAAAAACATCAGAAAAATGCATGTGTGCTTGTGTGTATATGTATGTATATATATATTAGGGGTGTGCACCGGCCACTTTTCGTGTTTTGTGTTTTGGTTTTGGATCTGGATCTTTCTTCGTGTTTTGGATCTGGATTGGTTTTGCCAAAACCACCCTTCCGTGTTTTGGGTTCTGGGTTTTGTGTTTTGGATCTGTATTTTTTTGAAAAAAAGCATAAAAACAGCTAAAATCACAGAATTTGTAGGTTTTTCTGCTCCTATGCTATTATTAACCTCAATAACCTTAATTTCCACTCATTTCCAGTCTATTCTGAACACCTCACACCTCACAATAGTGTTTTTATGTCCAAAAGGTTGCACCGAGGTAGCTGGATGACTATGCTAAGCGACACGAGTGGGCGGCACAAACACGTGACCCATCTAGGAGTGACACTGCAGTGGCAGGCAGGATGGCAGTTAGAAAAACTAGGCCCCAAACTGTACATAATGCAAAGAAAAAAAGAGGTGCAAGATGGAATTGTCCTTGGGCCCTCCCACCCACCCTTATGTTGTATAAACAGGACATGCACACTTTAACAAATCAATCATTTCAGCGCCAGGGTCTGCCACACAACTGTGGCTGAAATGATTGGTTCGTTTGGGCCCCCACAAAACAAGCTGGCAATTAATGTGTCCCTGCACAAACTGGCTCTACGGAGGCAAGATGTCATCCTCATCCTCCTCATCCACCGATTCCTCACCCTCTTCAGTGTGTACATCCTCATCCTCACAAAGTATTAACTCGTCCCCACTTGAATCCACCACCACAGGTCCCTCTGTACCTTCTGGAGGCTGGTCTCCCTGGAAGAGCTGATAATTCATTTTGATGAACATCATCTTCTCCACATTCTGTGGAAGCAACCTCCTACGCCTTTCGCTGACAAGGTTCCCGGCTGCACTAAACACTCTTTCGGAGTACACACTGGAGGGGGGGCAACTCAGGTAAAATAGAGCCAGTTTGTACAGGGGCCTCCAAATTGCCTCTTTTTCCTGCCAGTACAGGTATGGA
Organism: Taudactylus pleione; assembly: GCA_031769625.1. Classification (NCBI taxonomy): domain Eukaryota; kingdom Metazoa; phylum Chordata; class Amphibia; order Anura; family Myobatrachidae; genus Taudactylus; species Taudactylus pleione. Next base: position 7,039,648 of record JAUIMM010000004.1, read on the forward strand.
CTGTCTGACATGCCTACTTGGATGCTGTCACCGATGTAATCCTCCACCATTCTGTCAATGGTGACAGTATCATATGCAGTGACAGTAGACATGTCAGAAATTGTTGCCAGGTCCTTCAGTCCGGACCAGATGTCCAAACTTGGTCCTGCCTGCCCTGCATCACCGCCAGCGGGTTGCTTAGGATACCTAAGTTTTTTCCTGGCAGCCCCAGTTGCGGGAGAAAATGAAGAAGGAGCCGTTGACGTGTCACGTTCCGCTTCAGCTGACAGTGTGTTCACCAGCAGGTCTTTGCACCTCTGCAGGCTTGTGTCGGCCGGAAAGAGAGACACCACATAGGCTTTAAACCTAGGATCGAGCACGGTGGCCAAAATGTAGTGGTCTGATTTCAACAGATTGACCACCCTGGAATCCTGGCAAAGCGAATGAAGGGCTTCATCCACAAGTCCCACATGCCGAGCGGAATCGCTCCGTCTTAGCTCCTCCTTCACTTTCTCCAGCTGCTTCTGCAAAAGCCTGATGAGGGGAATGACCTGACTCAAGCTGGCAGTGTCTGAACTGACTTCACGTGTGGCAAGTTCGAAGGGCTGAAGAACCTTGCACAACACGGAAATCATTCTCCACTGCGCTTGAGTCAGGTGCATACCCCCTCCTTTGCCTATGTCATAGGTGGATGTATAGGCTTGTATGGCCTTTTGCTGCTCCTCCATCCTCTGAAGCATATAGAGGGTTGAGTTCCACCGCGTCACAACCTCTTGCTTCAGGTGATGGCGGGGCAGGTTCAAGAGTGTTTGCTGGCGCTCCAGTCTTCGGCACGCAGTCGCTGAATGGCGAAAGTGGCCAGAAATTTTTCGGGCCACCCAAAGCGTCTCCTGCACGCCCCTGTCGCTTTTCAGAAAATTCTGCACCACCAAGTTTATTGTGTGAGCAAAACATGGGACGTGCTGGAATTTGCCCAGATGTAATGCCCGCACAATATTGGTGGCGTTGTCAGATATCACAAATCCCCAGGAGAGTCTAAGTGGGGTAAGCCACTGGGCGATGATTTCCCTCAGTTTCTCTAAGAGGTTGTCGGCGGTGTGCCTCTTACTGAAACCGGTGATACACAGCGTAGCCTGCCTTGTAACGAGCTGGCGTTTCTGAGATGCTGCTACTGGTGACGCTGCTGCTGTTGCTGCGTAAGGTGATACATCTACCCAGTGGGCTGTCACAGTCATATAGTCCTTAGTCTGCCCTGTTCCACTTGTCCACATGTCCGTGGTTAAGTGGACATTGTGTACAACGGCATTTTTCAGGACACTGAGGACACTTTTTCTGACGTTTCTGTACAGTCTCGGTATCGCCTGCCTAGTGAAGTGGAATCTAGACGGGATTTGGAACCGGGGACACACTACCTCCATCAATTGTCTAAATCCCACTGCACTAATGGCGGATACCGGACGCACGTCTAACACCAACATAGCAGTCAAGGCCTCAGTTATACGTTTTGCTTCAGGATGACTGCTGTCGTACTTCATCCTCCTCGCTAAGGACTGTTGGAGGGTCAATTGTTTAGTAAAAGTAGTGGTGTTCCTACTTCCTCTCTGGGATGATGAACGACTCCCAGCAGCAGCAGCAACAGCAGCAGCGGCAGCAGTAGGCGTAGCAATGCAGGATCCTCCGGAGGAATCCCGGATAGGAGAGTCAGTCATGCCAGTGATATGGCCTGCAGGACTACTTCCGATCCTGACTAAGGAGGAAATTGACGAGGAGGGAGTTGACGGTGTGGTTTGCAGGCGCTTGGATACAACAGGACAACGGGATTTAGGTGTCCCTGGACTGCTTACGGTCTGAGCCAAAGTTTCTGAACTTGACAGTAACTTTTTATGAACGCGCTGCAGGTGCCGTATAAGGGAGGATGTTCCTAGGTGGTTGACGTCCCTACCCCTACTTATTTCACCTTTACATATGGTACATATGGCAAGACAGTTGTTGTCCGGATTTGGATAGAAATATTGCCAGACCAAAGAGGTGGAATGTTTGGTCTTCTGCCCAGGCATGACCGTGATGGGCTTTTTCATCCCACGGACAACAACTGTCTCCCCCGGAGCCTGATTTAAACAAACCACATCACCATCAGAATCCTCCTCGCCAACTTCCTCCTCAGCGCCAGCTACACCAGTATCCTCATCCTGTTGTACTTCAACAGTGACATCTTCAATTTGCATATCAGCAAGTGGACTGTGGGTGCTCCTTTCAGCACTTGCAGGGGGCGTGCAAATGGTGGAAAGAGCCACCTCTTCCCGTCCAGTGCTGGGAAGGTCAGGCATCGCAACCACCACCACACTTGGACTCTCTTTGGGGATTTGTGATATCTTCTTAGAAAGCACAGTTCTTCGCTGTGCTTTTGCCAGCTTAACTCTTTTGATTTTTTTAGTGGGAGGAGTGCTTCCATCGTCATGTGAAGCTGAACCACTAGTCATGAACATACTAGGGATCGACCTTAGCCGTTCCTTGCCACTCCGTGTCGTAAATGGCATATTGGCAAGTTTACGTTTCTCTTCAGCTGATTTAAATGTCTTTTTCAAGGTCATTTTCCTGAACTTTGCCATTTGGGATTGTATGTGCCCTCTACTATGACATTGGGCATCGGCCTTGGCAGACGACGTTGATGGCATGTTATCGTCTATGTCATGACTAGTGGCAGCAGCTTCAGCACTAGGAGGAAGTGGTTCTTGATCTTTCTCTATTTTATTTTTATCGGAGAAAGTTTGGTCCTCCATTTATGTTATATCGATTTGATATATACGTGCGGCTAAACACAGAAAATAAATTTTTTTTTGGTTCGGACTGGAGTGTACTTTGTGGGTTACAGCACCCTTTAACGGTCAAGCCAGCCGGCCCTTTACTTATGACACAGGCGCACTCTTGGCACTACTTTGTTGATGCACGTGCGGCTACTGCGCACACAATTCACAAACACAGAAAATAATTTTTTTTTGGTTTGGACTGGAGTGTACTTTGGGGGTTACAGCACCCTTTAACGGTCAAGCCAGCCGGCCCTTTACTTATGACACAGGCGCACGCTTGGCACTACTTTGTTGATGCACGTGCGGCTACTGCGCACACAATTCACAAACACAGAAAATAATTTTTTTTTGGTTTGGACTGGAGTGTACTTTCGGGGGTTACAGCACCCTTAACGGTCAAGCCAGCCGGCCCTTTACTTATGACACAGGCGCACGCTTGGCACTACTTTGTTGATGCACGTGCGGCTACTGCGCACACAATTCACAAACACAGAAAATAATTTTTTTTTGGTTTGGACTGGAGTGTACTTTCGGGGGTTACAGCACCCTTTAACGGTCAAGCCAGCCGGCCCTTTACTTATGACACAGGCGCACGCTTGGCACTACTTTGTTGATGCACGTGCGGCTACTGCGCACACAATTCACAAACACAGAAAATAATTTTTTTTTAGGTTTGGACTGGAGTGTACTTTCGGGGGTTACAGCACCCTTAACGGTCAAGCCAGCCGGCCCTTTACTTATGACACAGGCGCACGCTTGGCACTACTTTGTTGATGCACGTGCGGCTACTGCGCACACAATTCACAAACACAGAAAATAATTTTTTTTTTGGTTTGGACTGGAGTGTACTTTCGGGGGTTACAGCACCCTTTAACGGTCAAGCCAGCCGGCCCTTTACTTATGACACAGGGGCACTCTTGGCACTACTTTGTTGATGCACGTGCGGCTACTGCGCACACAATTCACAAACACAGAAAATAATTTTTTTTTAGGTTTGGACTGGAGTGTACTTTCGGGGGTTACAGCACCCTTAACGGTCAAGCCAGCCGGCCCTTTACTTATGACACAGGCGCACGCTTGGCACTACTTTGTTGATGCACGTGCGGCTACTGCGCACACAATTCACAAACACAGAAAATAATTTTTTTTTGGTTTGGACTGGAGTGTACTTTCGGGGGTTACAGCACCCTTTAACGGTCAAGCCAGCCGGCCCTTTACTTATGACACAGGCGCACGCTTGGCACTACTTTGTTGATGCACGTGCGGCTACTGCGCACACAATTCACAAACACAGAAAATAATTTTTTTTTAGGTTTGGACTGGAGTGTACTTTCGGGGGTTACAGCACCCTTAACGGTCAAGCCAGCCGGCCCTTTACTTATGACACAGGCGCACGCTTGGCACTACTTTGTTGATGCACGTGCGGCTACTGCGCACACAATTCACAAACACAGAAAATAATTTTTTTTTTGGTTTGGACTGGAGTGTACTTTCGGGGGTTACAGCACCCTTAACGGTCAAGCCAGCCGGCCCTTTACTTATGACACAGGCGCACGCTTGGCACTACTTTGTTGATGCACGTGCGGCTACTGCGCACACAATTCACAAACACAGAAAATAATTTTTTTTTTGGTTTGGACTGGAGTGTACTTTCGGGGGTTACAGCACCCTTAACGGTCAAGCCAGCCGGCCCTTTACTTATGACACAGGCGAACGCTTGACACTACTTTGTTGATGCACGTGCGGCTACTGCGCACACAATTCACAAACACAGAAAATAATTTTTTTTTGGTTTGGACTGGAGTGTACTTTCAGGGGTTACAGCACCCTTTAACGGTCAAGCCAGCCGGCCCTTTACTTATGACACAGGCGCACGCTTGGCACTACTTTGTTGATGCACGTGCGGCTACTGCGCACACAATTCACAAACACAGAAAATAATTTTTTTTTGGTTTGGACTGGAGTGTACTTTCGGGGGTTACAGCACCCTTTAACGGTCAAGCCAGCCGGCCCTTTACTTATGACACAGGGGCACTCTTGGCACTACTTTGTTGATGCACGTGCGGCTACTGCGCACACAATTCACAAACACAGAAAATAATTTTTTTTTAGGTTTGGACTGGAGTGTACTTTCGGGGGTTACAGCACCCTTAACGGTCAAGCCAGCCGGCCCTTTACTTATGACACAGGCGCACGCTTGGCACTACTTTGTTGATGCACGTGCGGCTACTGCGCACACAATTCACAAACACAGAAAATAATTTTTTTTTAGGTTTGGACTGGAGTGTACTTTCGGGGGTTACAGCACCCTTAACGGTCAAGCCAGCCGGCCCTTTACTTATGACACAGGCGCACGCTTGGCACTACTTTGTTGATGCACGTGCGGCTACTGCGCACACAATTCACAAACACAGAAAATAATTTTTTTTTTGGTTTGGACTGGAGTGTACTTTCGGGGGTTACAGCACCCTTAACGGTCAAGCCAGCCGGCCCTTTACTTATGACACAGGCGCACGCTTGGCACTACTTTGTTGATGCACGTGCGGCTACTGCGCACACAATTCACAAACACAGAAAATAATTTTTTTTTTGGTTTGGACTGGAGTGTACTTTCGGGGGTTACAGCACCCTTAACGGTCAAGCCAGCCGGCCCTTTACTTATGACACAGGCGCACGCTTGGCACTACTTTGTTGATGCACGTGCGGCTACTGCGCACACAATTCACAAACACAGAAAATATATTATTTTTTTAGCACTTGGGGGGAGCACCCCTGATGGACAGAGCACCCCCTGGACAACACTACAGCACCCCTTTAGGACTGGGACACTGCACAGGACTTTGGAGTGGACACAGCCCCTATGGAGAACTGACTGCACAACACAGTCCAGCCAGCCCCTATGGACTTTGAAGTAGTGGACACAGCCCCTATTAACAACAGCAGCACAGCACAACACAGCCAGCCCCTATGGACTTTGAAGTAGTGGACAACAGCAGCACTACACTACACTACACTACACAGCACTAACTCCCACCCTCCCTCTTCACTGTCCACAGCCGAGTGAGAAAATGGCGCCGACGCGGGTACCTTATATAGGATCCAAAACCCGCGAGACTCGGAAGGCGGGATGATGACGTTTTGCCTCGATGTCAGATCCGAGTCAGGCGGGAAAAGTCGAGCCTGACTCGGATCGGACTCGGATCGGGGGGGCTCGGGGGGGTTCGGATTTCAGAAATCCGAACCCGCTCACCCCTAATATATATATATGTATATATGTATGTATTTATGTATGTGTGTGCATGTGGCCCATCATGCATGGACTTATGTGTATAATATCACACACAGACTTATATTTGAAAAGTAGCAAAATTCCCTGCAACTCATACACACAATGTTAAAAAGAAAACAGTCAGCTTTTTAGTGATCCTTCCCAAAATTACACTGGCATGGCCACACACACACATAGATGCCCTTCCAGCTTAGTGCTGCTCGCTGAGTGCCCCACCGACCCTCAGACGCACAATGCAATTCAGTGCTGTTTCTCCCCGCATACATACATTTAAAAGCAATGGTCCCGTAATGCAAAAAGGATAATTATTACTTGGTTTAGTCGCAATGCTAGCATATAAAGAAATTAATGTTTTCTGTAACTATGGCTTAGTAAATGACAATTGGACCGTGTTTGGTGCCGTACTGATCTACTTTGTTCCCACAGCGTTCCGGTGGCATCGGTGAGAAGATCAGAACATGCGGCTATGAAATATGAATGTTAGAGAGAATAACTTCTTGAAATGTTGTATGCCATAGTTAGATTAGATTTATTATGCAGCGGTAAGGTGAACACAATCAGGCTGTTAGAGGCTGGGTTGTGTCTTTGCACTGACCTATGAATTGTACCGTAATGGAAGAAGCAAGAAGAGGAACCAATGAGAACCTGCCAACGTATTCTATTGTATTGCTTATCCCAGTACGGGTATATATGTGAGTGCTCTGAAACAAGATGCCAGTCTGCGGTGTTCCTGTTATGCTGTTCGACGAAGGTCTCATTATTGATGCCGGTATCTGGTCCCAGAGCACACGCGTATGTATTGACTGTACCTTATGACCTAATATTTGTACAATTTATTTTGCGCTCATTGTTAGATCATAGCGTGGTAACATCTGTACTTTTACCTGAATAATAATCTTTAGCGCGTTGGACCGCTATTCAACTGTCTTAGAGTTTTATGAATGGTATAAATTAAACACAACGCTAATTAGCGACATCTTGTGGTTTTAGAAGGTATAGGCAGGTTTTGCCTTAGAGGTTCTAGGCAGGTGAATCTTAGAGGTTTATAGGCAGGAATGTACTAAAGGTTTATTTACGATTCAGCAATGCAGGTAACAACAGCAAATGGATAAGTCTGTATACAGCGTAGAAGCTGCAGTATTGGCAGATAGAATCCAGGTAACAACAGCAAATGGATAAGTCTGTATGCAGCATAGAAGCTGCAGTATTGGCAGATAGAATGCAGGTAACAGCAGCAAATGGATGTCTGTATGCAGCGTAGAAGCTGCAGTATTGGCAGATAGAATGCAGGTAACAGAAGCAAATGGATAAGTCTGTATACAGCGTAGACGCTGCAGTATTGGCAGAGAGAATACAGATAACAACAGCAAATGGATAAGTCTGTATGCAGCGTAGAAGCTGCAGTATTGGCAGATAGAATACAGGTAACAACAGGAAATGGATAAGTCTGTATGCAGAGTGGAAGCTGCAGTATTGGCAGATAGAATACAGGTAACAACAGGAAATGGATAAGTCTGTATGCAGCGTAGAAGCTGCAGTATTGGCAGATAGAATACAGGTAACAACAGCAAATGGATAAGTCTGTATGCTGAGTGGAAGCTGCAGTATTGGCAGATAGAATACAGATAACAACAGCAAATGGATAAGTCTGTATGCAGCGTAGAAGCTGCAGTATTGGCAGATAGAATGCAGGTAACAACAGCAAATGGATGTCTGTATGCAGCGTAGAAGCTGCAGTATTGGCAGATAGAATACAGGTAACAACAGCAATTGGATAAGTCTGTATGCAGCGTAGAAGCTGCAGTATTGGCAGATAGAATACAGGTAACAACAGCAAATGGATAAGTCTGTATGCAGCGTAGACGCTGCAGTATTGGCAGATAGAATACAGGTAACAACAGCAAATGGATAAGTCTGTATGCAGCGTAGAAGCTGCAGTATTGGCAGATAGAATACAGGTAACAGCAGCAAATGGATAAGTCTGTATGCAGCGTGGAAGCTGCAGTATTGTCAGATAGAATACAGGTAACAGCAGCAAATGGATAAGTCTGTATGCAGCGTGGAAGCTGCAGTATTGTCAGATAGAATACAGGTAACAACAGCAAATGGATAAGTCTGTATGCAGCGTAGAAGCTGCAGTATTGGCAGATAGAATACAGGTAACAGCAGCAAATAGATAAGTCTGTATGCAGCATGGAAGCTGCAGTATTGGCTGATAGAATACAGGTAACAACAGCAAATGGATAAGTCTGTATGCAGCGTAGAAGCTGCAGTATTGGCAGATAGAATGCAGGTAACAGAAGCAAATGGATAAGTCTGTATACAGCGTAGAAGCTGCAGTATTGGCAGATAGAATACAGCTAACAGCAGCAAATGGATAAGTCTGTATGCAGCGTGGAAGCTGCAGTATTGGCAGATAGAATGCAGGTAACAGCAGCAAATGGATAAGTCTGTATGCAGTGTGGAAGCTGCATTATTGGCAGATAGAATACAGGTAACAGCGGCAAATGGATAAGTCTGTATACAGACTACAGAGTGGAAGCTGCAGTATTGGCAGATAGAATGCAGGTAACAGCAGCAAATGGATAAGTCTGTATGCAGCGTGGAAGCTGCAGTATTGGCAGATAGAATACAGGTAACAACAGCAAATGGATAAGTCTGTATGCAGCGTAGAAGCTGCATTATTGGCAGATAGAATACAGGTAACAGCGGCAAATGGATAAGTCTGTATACAGAGTGGAAGCTGCAGTATTGGCAGATAGAATGCAGGTAACAGCAGCAAATGGATAAGTCTGTATGCAGAGTGGAAGCTGAAGTATTGGCAGATAGAATACAGGTAACAGCAGCAAATGGATAAGTCTGTATGCAGCGTAGAAGCTGCAGTATTGGCAGATAGAATACAGGTAACAACAGGAAATTGATAAGTCTGTATGCAGCGTAGAAGCTGCAGTATTGGCAGATAGAATACAGGTAACAACAGCAAATGGATAAGTCTGTATGCAGCGTGGAAGCTGCAGTATTGGCAGATAGAATGCAGGTAACAGCAGCAAATGGATAAGTCTGTATGCAGCGTGGAAGCTGCAGTATTGGCAGATAGAATGCAGGTAACAGCAGCAAATGGATAATTCTGTATGCAGCGTAGAAACTGCAGTATTAGCAGATAGAAAACAGGTAACAGCAGCAAATGGATAAGTCTGTATGCAGCATAGAATCTGCAGTATTAGCAGATAGAAAACAGGTAACAGCAGCAAATGGATAAGTCTGTATGCAGCATAGAATCTGCAGTATTAGCAGATAGAAAACAGGTAACAGCAGCAAATGGATGTCTGTATGCAGCGTAGAGTTTACAAGGCTGATCTGGAAACCCGAGGGAACCGGTATCTAATGCCGCGGATCTATTACCGGTGGACCAAATACCGACACTGGAAGCCTGAACAGTGCAGATCCTAAGGCTGGTAAGTACCCTAAACCTCCCCTCTACCCCGCCAACCCTCCCTAAGTGGTGCCTATCCCTTACCTCCCACAAGTGGTGCCTAACCCTAACCCCCCCTTCCCGCACCCTAAACCTAACCCTGCCCGGGGGATGCCTAACCCTGTCCCCGGCAGTGGCAAATGCAGAATTTCTAGAGGGGGGTTTCCAAATGCTTGATTTTAGAGTGACTGTGGCCAGTCCATGAATAGAGCATAATTACCACTTATCCAGCTTTAATATGCATCAAACAAATTGATGTGTCATAATTCCAGAATTTATAGGACCAGAGGTCACAGTAAGCCATTAAATATGGCAGTAGGGCCTTCCTGTCTGAGCTGAATGTTTTTATTTTAGATGTGGGCACCATTTGAGGGCATGGAAGCAAGTCCAGGAGTCTGGGGGAGCAGCAGAAGAACTTTAGCACTTCCCTGGACATATATGTAAATATTGGGCTCTGTAGCAGGACATCCCTAACAGTGCATGTTTTCCAAATCCCCTAATTGGTGCACAGGTTATTTATTACAGGCTGATACATGTTAAAAGATCCACAGGTGGTGCTATTTTTTTCATTTATGATACTGAAAAGAACATGCAGCGCTAGTAAAATTCCATTGTATTACTATTTCTATTGTGGTCATGGTGTGGGCTGGGGAGGGGGGTTTCCAGGCAGACGGAAACCCCCCTGCATTTGCCTATGCCCGGTGCCTAAACCTAACCGTCCATCATGCGGCTAACAGCTAGAAAGCGCCGGTTTACCTTCGTTGGGGATGCTGGGCGTTATGTTAACCGCATCCCCAACCCTAACCCAACCCTTAGTGGATGAATGATATCAAAGTTTTAATTAAATTGTGGTGAAATGAGAAATTAAGAGTGCAGGTAAATTGGAATGAAGGAATTCAAGGAAAACTGAAATTGAAATGAGAAATAAGGTTTGGAGTGCAATGCAGGGTTATCTTAACAGCAGTGTGGGCCCTGGGCAAAGCAATGCACTGGGGCCCCTACCCACCCATTCACGGGAAAAAAATTAAACCCTTCTGCATGCCATTAGACCTCCCACACATGCAGAGAGGCTCTGTCTGACTGGTCTGAAGCCGTCGGATGAAGTGAAATGGGGAATGAGGCGAGTATTTTTCACTGGGGGGGGGCATGGGGTGGGAGAGGTTAAATCAGAATACAGAGCACCGGCGGCTGGCTTATAAAAATAATACAAATTTACCAACTGGCCGGGCTGCAGGGGGGGTGGATTGGTGGGCCCCTGCAAGGTTCGGGCCCTTGGGCAACTGCCCAACAAGCCCAATGGAAGAGATTGCCCTGGTGCAATGAAAATGTCACTGATGTGCAAAGACTATAATGTGGAACTTTATATGTAACTCACCGCATGAGTGTCGGCCAGTGACGAGCAGAGCCAGCAGGACCACAACAATGTGCACGGACATTTCCTAGAAGTGAACATTGATTGAGACATTTGTAATGCAAGTTTAGTTACTCCATCACTTGGCTGTATAGTGAGCAGTGAGCAGGCTCTTACCATTCCTTCACTTCTTGTCTTCTGGAATGATAATGAATGTTCTGAACGTTATGTTTTACCCTTCAGTTTATAACCACCCACATTCCATTGGTAAATGTACTAATATATTAGGCTGCTAACAAACTATCACTGACTATCACTATCTATCACTGGCTATCACTGACTTTATGTGTAAGCTATTCATTGCCTTTGGAAGATCTTGTTTTCTGATCTTGAGACATACAGTAGCTAGTATTTAGGTCACAAGATGAAAAGAGCGTTTGATTATTATGCAATGCTTTTGCTTGCCATGCATATCTCACAATAACAACCTTTGTACACACCACACATCAGACAATCCAAAAACAACAGCACCTTAATCCAATAAATGGCTTTAATTAAAAAAGACACTATGGGGTATATTTATTAAGCATCGGTATTGGCTTTTCCGGTGGATTCCTGATGGTTTTGCAATCTGCTAATTTACTGAAGGCAAATCTGGCAGGAATCCGACATCAATTCAGACTTTAGAACACAGTTAAACATCAGGTCACCATTGATTGTTTTTTCAGTAGAAGTATAGAATCCCCGGATTTACAGGGTTTTAAAGCCGCTGCAAAGCCACCCAAATAATAGACCTGCCACTGGCAGGCAAGTTTGTGACAAGCAATGAACAGATCACTATGATCTGTACAGGCTTTTATTTGTTTACATTGTAAAATGATAACCAGCCCGAGCGTGAGGTCCCCTTGCCATAGTCGCAACCAGTCCCAGACGTGTTAGCCAGGGCTGGAATCACTAGGGAAGTGGAGACCCCGTCAAAAAATGGGTTCCCCCCTTCTTAAGGACCAACAGCCCTGGGCTTTCAGCTCAGTGCTTTTCTCCACATCCCTTGTAGTTTTGGGTGGAGAGGTAATAGTAACTTTTAGTTATAAATAACATTATTCTTTACAGGTGGACTACAGGTCACGGCAAACCTGCCAGGGCATGATGACATTTGGCAAGGACCCACTAGCACCTCTAGGCCCACCTGTAAAAAATGTATTACAAAAGTATTTTATTAAATAAACACTCTGCAGCACACTCTCCTTTTGTTATTTATTACTCACTCAGTCCACAGGGAGGACTCCTATTTGGCCCATGTAGCATCCTGGATTCTTTGCAAATTTTAAAACCCTTATGGACGACGTGACTGCCCTTTAAGGAGCCCCGATGAGAATGAGAGGCCATTCGCGGACACGCTCCATGGAATATATGTATCTGGAAACCAGCGCTTGTAAATATTTATAAATTGTTTAATCAAGCAAATGATTAGCTCAAAAACGGATGTATAAAAGATCAAATAAAACACATTTATTGCATAGCATAGATAAAAAAAATGTATATCGGCAATTACATGTAGAAGCATAATATATATAATGAAATTGGTGCTTAGATAGCTATTTATAGGAGGACTCACAAATCCATGGATTAGGTTATGTAGACACTAGCTGTGATATGGACCCATTTCCAAAGGTAGTTCCTTTAGAAATCATACACAGCAAATATTTACCAAGTGGTATAGTCTTGTGTCACAGTCCTATTAGCGATGACCGCAGATGATAAAGACCGGATCGATAGTCCACTGATAGCTGTATCCTGAGGTAGGTGAATAAAGGAATGTCCATACAGCAGTAGTTCTGTGTCTAAAGATCCTATACAAAGCAGGAGTTGCATCCAAGAATAGTGCAGCAGTATTCAGGAAAACTTAACGCGTTTCGCTGGATAATTGGTGTCCAGCTTCTTCCATAGAATAACTGTGGCTGTGCTGATTGGTCAGTTTGAGGCAGTTCCCATGCTGGATTCTGCTTAACCACATACTGTAACTAGGGGTGAGCGGGTTCGGATTTCTGAAATCCGAACCCCCCCGAGCCCCCCCGATCCGAGTCCGATCCGAGTCAGGCTCGACTTTTCCCGCCTAACTCGGATTCTGAAATCGAGGCAAAACGTCATCTTCCCGCCTTCCGAGTCTCGCGGGTTTTGGATCCTATATAAGGTACCCGCGTCGATGCCATTTTCTCACTCGGCTGTGGACAGTGAAGAGGGAGGGTGGGAGTTAGGGCTGGCTGGGCTGTGTAGTGTAGTGTAGTGCAGAGTAGTGTTGTGCTGTGCTGTGCTGCTGTTGTCCACTACTTCAAAGTCCATAGGGGCTGGCTGTGTTGTGCTGTGCTGCTGTTGTTAATAGGGGCTGTGTCCACTACTTCAAAGTCCGTAGGGGCTGGCTGGACTGTGTTGTGCAGTCAGTTGTCCATAGGGGCTGTGTCCACTCCAAAGTCCTGTGCCGTGTCCCAGTCCTAAAGGGGTGCTGTAGTGTTGTCCAGGGGGTGCTCTGTCCATCAGGGGTGCTCCCCCAAAGTGCTAAAAAAATAATATTTTTTCTGTGTTTGTGAATTGTGTGCGCAGTAGCCGCACGTGCATCAACAAAGTAGTGCCAAGCGTGCACCTGTGTCATAAGTAAAGGGCCGGCTGGCTTGACCGTTAAAGGGTGCTGTAACCCCAAAGTACACTCCAGTCCAAACCAAAAAAAAATTATTTTCTGTGTTTGTGAATTGTGTGCGCAGTAGCCGCACGTGCATCAACAAAGTAGTGCCAAGCGTGCGCCTGTGTCATAAGTAAAGGGCCGGCTGGCTTGACCGTTAAAGGGTGCTGTAACCCCCAAAGTACACTCCAGTCCAAACCAAAAAAAAAATTATTTTCTGTGTTTGTGAATTGTGTGCGCAGTAGCCGCACGTGCATCAACAAAGTAGTGCCAAGCGTGCTCCTGTGTCATAAGTAAAGGCCGGCTGGCTTGACCGTTAAAGGGTGCTGTAACCCCCAAAGTACACTCCAGTCCAAACCCAAAAAAAAATTATTTTCTGTGTTTGTGAATTGTGTGCGCAGTAGCCGCACGTGCATCAACAAAGTAGTGCCAAACGTGCACCTGTGTCATAAGTAAAGGGCCGGCTGGCTTGACCGTTAAAGGGTGCTGTAACCCCCAAAGTACACTCCAGTCCTAACCAAAAAAAAAATTATTTTCTGTGTTTGTGAATTGTGTGCGCAGTAGCCGCACGTGCATCAACAAAGTAGTGCCAAGCGTGCTCCTGTGTCATAAGTAAAGGCCGGCTGGCTTGACCGTTAAAGGGTGCTGTAACCCCCAAAGTACACTCCAGTCCAAACCAAAAAAAAAATTATTTTCTGTGTTTGTGAATTGTGTGCGCAGTAGCCGCACGTGCATCAACAAAGTAGTGCCAAGCGTGCTCCTGTGTCATAAGTAAAGGCCGGCTGGCTTGACCGTTAAAGGGTGCTGTAACCCCCAAAGTACACTCCAGTCCAAACCAAAAAAAAAATTATTTTCTGTGTTTGTGAATTGTGTGCGCAGTAGCCGCACGTGCATCAACAAAGTAGTGCCAAACGTGCACCTGTGTCATAAGTAAAGGGCCGGCTGGCTTGACCGTTAAAGGGTGCTGTAACCCCAAAGTACACTCCAGTCCAAACCAAAAAAAAAATTATTTTCTGTGTTTGTGAATTGTGTGCGCAGTAGCCGCACGGGCATCAACAAAGTAGTGCCAAGCGTGCGCCTGTGTCATAAGTAAAGGGCCGGCTGGCTTGACCGTTAAAGGGTGCTGTAACCCCCAAAGTACACTCCAGTCCAAACCAAAAAAAAAATTATTTTCTGTGTTTGTGAATTGTGTGCGCAGTAGCCGCACGTGCATCAACAAAGTAGTGCCAAGCGTGCGCCTGTGTCATAAGTAAAGGGTCGGCTGTCTTGACCGTTAAAGGGTGCTGTAACCCCCAAAGTACACTCCAGTCCAAACAAAAAAAAAATATTTTCTGTGTTTGTGAATTGTGTGCGCAGTAGCCGCACGTGCATCAACAAAGTAGTGCCAAGCGTGCGCCTGTGTCATAAGTAAAGGGCCGGCTGGCTTGACCGTTAAAGGGTGCTGTAACCCCCAAAGTACACTCCAGTCCAAACCAAAAAAAAAATTAATTTCTGTGTTTGTGAATTGTGTGCGCAGTAGCCGCACGTGCATCAACAAAGGAGCAGCGCCAAGCGTGCGCCTGTGTCCCATAAGTAAAGAGCCGGCTGGCTCATTTCTTAAAGGCTGGTGTAACCCACAAAGTGCACTACTCTCCAGCAAAAATAAAAAAATATTTTCTGTGTTTAGCCGCACGTATATATCAAATCGATATAACATAAATGGAGGACCAAACTTTCTCCGATAAAAATAAAATAGAGAAAGATCAAGAACCACTTCCTCCTAGTGCTGAAGCTGCTGCCACTAGTCATGACATAGACGATAACATGCCATCAACGTCGTCTGCCAAGGGCGATGCCCAATGTCATAATAGAGGGCACATACAATCCCAAATGACAAAGTTCAGGAAAATGACCTTGAAAAAAACATTTAAATCAGCTGAAGAGAAACGTAAACTTGCCAATATGCCATTTACGCCACGGAGTGGCAAGGAACGGCTACGGTCGATCCCTAGTATGTTCATGACTAGTGGTTCAGCTTCACATGACGATGGAAGCCCTCCTCCCACTAAAAAAATCAAAAGAGTTAAGCAGGCAAAAGCACAGCGAAGAACTGTGTTTTCTAAGAAGATATCACAAATCCCCAAGGAGAGTCCAAGTGTGGTGGTGGTTGCGATGCCTGACCTTCCCAGCACTGGACGGGAAGAGGTGGCCCTTTCCACCATTTGCACGCCCCCTGCAAGTGCTGAAAGGAGCACCCACAGTCCACTTGCTGATATGCCAATTGAAGATGTCACTGTTGAAGTACAACAGGATGAGGATACTGGTGTAGGTGGCGCTGAGGAGGAAGTTGGCGAGGAGGATTCTGATGGTGATGTGGTTTGTTTAAATCAGGCTCCGGGGGAGACAGTTGTTGTCCGTGGGATGAAAAAGCCCATCACGGTCATGCCTGGGCAGAAGACCAAACATTCCACCTCTTTGGTCTGGCAATATTTCTATCCAAATCCGGACAACAACTGTCTTGCCATATGTACCATATGTAAAGGTGAAATAAGTAGGGGTAGGGACGTCAACCACCTAGGAACATTCTCCCTTATACGGCACCTGCAGCGCGTTAATAAAATGTTACTGTCAAGTTCAGAAACTTTGGCTAAGACCGTAAGCAGTCCAGGGACACCTATATCCCGTTGTCCTGTTGTATCCAAGCGCCTGCAAACCACACCGTCAACTCCCTCCTCGTCAATTTCCTCCTTAGTCAGGATCGGAAGTAGTCCTGCAGGCCATGTCACTGGCATGACTGACTCTCCTATCCGGGATTCCTCCGGAGGATCCTGCATTGCTATGCCTACTGCTGCCACTGCTGCTGTTGCTGCTGCTGGGAGTCGTTCATCATCCCAGAGAGGAAGTAGGAACACCACTACTTTTACTAAACAATTGACCCTCCAACAGTCCTTAGCGAGGAGGATGAAGTACGACAGCAGTCATCCTGAAGCAAAACGTATAACTGAGGCCTTGACTGCTATGTTGGTGTTAGATGTGCGTCCGGTATCCGCCATTAGTGCAGTAGGATATAGACAATTGATGGAGGTAGTGTGTCCCCGGTTCCAAATCCTGTCTAGATTCCACTTCACTAGGCAGGCGATACCGAGACTGTACAGAAACGTCAGAAAAAGTGTCCTCAGTGTCCTGAAAAATGCCGTTGTACACAATGTCCACTTAACCACGGACATGTGGACAAGTGGAACAGGGCAGACTAAGGACTATATGACTGTGACAGCCCACTGGGTAGATGTATCACCTTACGCAGCAACAGCAGCAGCGTCACCAGTAGCAGCATCTCAGAAATGCCAGCTCGTTCCAAGGCAGGCTACGCTGTGTATCACCGGTTTCAGTAAGAGGCACACCGCCGACAACCTCTTAGAGAAACTGAGGGAAATCATCGCCCAGTGGCTTACCCCACTTAGACTCTCCTGGGGATTTGTGATATCTGACAACGCCACCAATATTGTGCGGGCATTACATCTGGGCAAATTCCAGCATGTCCCATGTTTTGCTCACACAATAAAACTTGGTGGTGCAGAATTTTCTGAAAAGCGACAGGGGCGTGCAGGAGACGCTTTGGGTGGCCCGAAAAATTTCAGGCCACTTTCGCCATTCAGCGACTGCGTGCCAAAGACTGGAGCGCCAGCAAACACTCTTGAACCTGCCCTGCCATCACCTGAAGCAAGAGGTTGTGACGCGGTGGAACTCAACCCTCTATATGCTTCAGAGGATGGAGGAGCAGCAAAAGGCCATACAAGCCTATACATCCACCTATGACATAGGCAAAGGAGGGGGTATGCACCTGACTCAAGCACAGTGGAGAATGATTTCCGTGTTGTGCAAGGTTCTCCAGCCCTTCGAACTTGCCACACGTGAAGTCAGTTCAGACACTGCCAGCTTGAGTCAGGTCATTCCCCTCATCAGGCTTTTGCAGAAGCAGCTGGAGAAAGTGAAGGAGGAGCTAAGACGGAGCGATTCCGCTCGGCATGTGGGACTTGTGGATGAAGCCCTTCATTCGCTTTGCCAGGATTCCAGGGTGGTCAATCTGTTGAAATCAGACCACTACATTTTGGCCACAGTGCTCGATCCTAGGTTTAAAGCCTATGTGGTGTCTCTCTTTCCGGCCGACACAAGCCTGCAGAGGTGCAAAGACCTGCTGGTGAACACACTGTCAGCTGAAGCGGAACGTGACACGTCAACAGCTCCTTCTTCATTTTCTCCCGCAACTGGGGCTGCCAGGAAAAAACTTAGGTATCCTAAGCAACCCGCTGGCGGTGATGCAGGGCAGGCAGGACCAAGTTTGGACATCTGGTCCGGACTGAAGGACCTGGCAACAATTTCTGACATGTCTACTGTCACTGCATATGATACTGTCACCATTGACAGAATGGTGGAGGATTATATCGGTGACAGCATCCAAGTAGGCATGTCAGACAGTCCATACCTGTACTGGCAGGAAAAAGAGGCAATTTGGAGGCCCCTGTACAAACTGGCTCTATTTTACCTGAGTTGCCCCCCCTCCAGTGTGTACTCCGAAAGAGTGTTTAGTGCAGCTGGGAACCTTGTCAGCGAAAGGCGTAGGAGGTTGCTTCCACAGAATGTGGAGAAGATGATGTTCATCAAAATGAATTATCAGCTCTTCCAGGGAGACCAGCCTCCAGAACGTACAGAGGGACCTGTGGTGGTGGATTCAAGTGGGGACGAGTTAATACTTTGTGAGGATGAGGATGTACACACTGAAGAGGGTGAGGAATCGGTGGATGAGGATGACATCTTGCCTCCAGTTTGTGCAGGGACACATTAATTGCCAGCTTGTTTTGTGGGGGCCCAAACGAACCAATCATTTCAGCCACAGTTGTGTGGCAGACCCTGGCGCTGAAATGATTGGTTTGTTAAAGTGTGCATGTCCTGTTTATACAACATAAGGGTGGGTGGGAGGGCCCAAGGACAATTCCATCTTGCACCTCTTTTTTTTCTTTGCATTATGTACAGTTTGGGGCCTAGTTTTTCAAACTGCCATCCTGTCTGCCACTGCAGTATCACGCCTAGATGGGTCACGTGTTTGTGCCGCCCACTCGTGTCGCTTAGCATAGTCATCCAGCTACCTCGGTGCAACCTTTTGGACATAAAAACACTATTGTGAGGTGTGAGGTGTTCAAAATAGACTGGAAATGAGTGGAAATTAAGGTTATTGAGGTTAATAATAGCATAGGAGCAGAAAAACCTACAAATTCTGTGATTTTAGCTGTTTTTATGCTTTTTTTCAAAAAAATACAGATCCAAAACACAAAACCCAGAACCCAAAACACGGAAGGGTGGTTTTGGCAAAACCAATCCAGATCCAAAACACGAAGAAAGATCCAGATCCAAAACCAAAACACAAAACACGAAAAGTGGCCGGTGCACACCCCTAACTGTAACACATTTAAAAGGCTGCTAAAGTCATATTTACACTAATGTCCTCCAGGTATAAATATGTGATTTTATATCTGCCTGTATATACAGTATTTCATTTTACTTTTAGAACATGTTACTTGTTAATTGTGCATTATGAGGGATTGTGAACAACAAAGCATTGTATACATCAGGAATTTGGCCCATACATGACTTTTGCTAGGTCCACATGTTAAAGAAATAAATACAGATTGTGCAAAGAAAGCAGATATTTTACATAGCTGGTTGTTATATTGGTATTTATATCATCATTGAGCATTTTTTTACATACTGTAAGTGATGAAGAATAGAGAAAGGCGCTAGAACATGTGAGATGAAGGTCAAAGTGAGGTGTGGGGGTAATTGAGGGAGGCAGCAAAAATAAGAGCCCAGGAGTGGAAAGGATGGGTAACATTTTGTCCCCACACTACATATACATTGTACTATCCACATTCACAGGAACAGGCTGGTCCCAAACACTTTTTCGAACAGTTTTTTTTTTCTTTTTTTAATCTTGGAGGAGATGTATCATGTATCACAGGGGTGTATTAAGAGAGGACGGGGGTCCGTGTTCACTCCCCATCTGGTGCCCCCTCCTCTCTCCTTGGGTGCCGTCAGTGAACTGACAGCAGCGGTAGACTCTGCATGCATGCGCAGATCACAGGGAAAATGGTGCGGCAGTAATTTTTCTGGTGATTTCCTACTGCGCATGAGTAAAACGCCAGGAAAATGGCCGCAGTGGTTATTTTCCTGGTGTTTTCTGTAGCCCTATTCCGTGGGATATCGGAGAGGTAAGTATAAAAAAAAAAAAGTATGGGTGAAGGGTGTGCTGTGCGGCCCCCCTCCCTGGACCCAGGAGCCTGTGTGCACCGCACACCCTACACCCATTATAAATATGCCCCTGATGTATCGAACAGGGAAAAGAGTGGAGAAGTAGACCAGTGAAAAAGTTGCCCTTAACAACTAATGGTTGATGTCCTATGTAAAATGACTCTTCTTCCCTTTCTGTGGTCAAATTGAGAATTTTTGGAATTAAGTTATACACATCTCTCTTCTTCTATATTACATGGCAAGAATTTTTTTACATTACTAGAATTTGCTTTGTTCGGACTGTGAAAGGGTTAAACCCAAATTACACATGAATGGATATATTAACATTTCTTTTTACAGGCATTTAACAAAGTTGTAAGATACACAGCTGCTCTCCTTTGTATTTTCTTTTTAGGTCCTGCTTTGGAGTAGTCGCCTACAGTATTTGCCATTTTCTTTTTTTCCTGACATTTGTTATCCTTATGGCTATCATTTGTTTGCTGCCAGCACTGACCACATAATGTTTAATGTTATTTTGTCTTTCTCCAGCCCATGACCTTGGAATGTACAATTGGATTTGTTTCATAATTATTAGGTTGGATTTGGCCGTTTATATGAATACTCTATCTGCACTCAGACATTATTATACATTAATGTTATCCTTTATATTCAATAAGATTATACATCAGTGAGGTTTCTAATATAGTTACCATTACTGGGTATCCAAATTTGGAATATATAACTGTAATCCACCTGCAGATTAACATTGACTGTTGCTTAACCACATACCATTTGTACACTAATAGATATTAGTATAGTGGATAAGGTCAAGTGTTACATCTTATAACACCTAGAAGACCTAGTTAGTGTCCTTTCTACCTATAAACCACAAAAATATCTCATTATTGATAAGCCTTTACTAGCTAGATTTGAAGTCTTTGGGCATTAGAGTTCCAGTAACTGTGCTCAGGTTTAAAAAAGGAATATTCTTGCTATAGGTTAAAATCTCTATTTTTTGCAAACCAGAGATCTGCTCCATCTGATCAGTTCTGGTGGTGCAGTCTCTCTATCACTACCACATCTGGTTGCTCTGCTGTCCTTTACTCCAGGCATGGTGGCTGCTTCCTCTCTTGTTGGCTGGTCTTGGTGTTGCCACAAGAACGCCCTCTAAGGCCAGGCACATGACATTGTGTATGGTATATTGTGACAGTCAGGGGATCACTGCCATCAAAATGGCACCAAATTTGAATCTCGTTGCCCATTTAAACTAATACTGCACAGTGCCCGAGCATTAGGTATTTCCCATTGATTCAGCTCCAGTATATTTCCTATGTTGAACCTGTGTAGGAACAGTCCCTTGCCTGTCTTACCATCTCTGAACCTTGTCTGTGCCACTAACCTTCCAGCTTGTCCTCCACTTCAGAAACATTGCTTGTGATACCAACCATTGGCTCTGTCTCACTTTCCTTTCATATATACCATTTGGTTTTGACTTCTACACCCATGTTACACTAGGAACCCACTCAAGAGGTAGGGACTTGCGTATCTGGCAAAGTGAAGCCAAAATATTTTTGTGAGGGTACATTGTGAAAACCACTGGTTACTAGAGATGAGCGAGTTCAGATCTCTGAGATCCGAACTCACCTGAATTTAGCAGATCCGAGTCAGATCGAAGCAGGCTCGATTTTTCCCGCCTGACTCGGATCTCAAACCGAGGCAAAACTACAGAGTCTGAAATCTGGTGGTTCGCGAGCTTCATCTTAATGATCAGTGTACAGTAGTATATAAGGGACCACGCGATGGACGCCATTTCACTCCGGCTGTGGAGACTGAACAGGGAGGGTGGGTAGTGTTGGGCTGCGGAGGTGCTGTCTGCTGTGTCTTGGGCTGGTGCTGATCCATTCTGGGCTGGTGCTGTCACTGTGCTGTCTGCTGTGTCCATCTGGGCTGTTGCTGAATCCATCTGGGCTGTCTGTGCTGTCTGCTGTGTCCTGGGCTGGTGCTGCTGATCCATTCTGGGCTGGTGCTTTGCTGTCTGCTGTGTCCATCTGGGCTGGTGCAGATATATCTGGGCTGGTGCTGTGTCCATCTGGGCCCAAGTTCTGGACTCAAAAAAAAAATATATATATAGTCAAAAAAAAATATCAATCTAAGGGGTAAATTTACTAAGAATCGAGTTTGGTTGTGTTTAAACTCACTTTGCTTCACCAAAACTCAGGAGAGTTTTCCCTTTTAAAACTCGCAAATTTACTAAGAAGTGAGTTTAGCTGAAAGTGAGTTTTCCGATGGTGAAGTGAAGTGAGATTTTTCCCCAAAATTGCGAGTTTAGATGAGAGTTTAGATGAGATTACTTACTGGAAGCCTGCACATACCAGTGAAATATGTGAAGGCTGCTTATGTATTGAACCTGTAAAATAATTGTTAAAGTTAGTAAAAAAAATAACATAAGGTCCCCCCCCAAAAGCATAACCAGCCCCGGACTAGCCATCCAGTCCTGGTTCCAAAAATTACGAGGAACAAAATGAGTAGGGTTCCACCGTAAATTAGGTGCCAGCAACAGGATGCAGGGCCAGTCCTGGTTTATATTATAGGGGTAAAAAATTTGCATAGGTGTACCTCTAAAATTAAAACCAGCACTGGACCCTTTCTAGTGGGGGGCTGATGCCACAGCCAGGGGTGCCCTATCACCAGGCCCCCCAGCCACAGCATCAGCCCTGACCGCTAGTCAGCTCAGGCCAGGAATCCCTGGGGAGTTGGGGACTACTCCAATAAAGGGGACCCCCCTCTCCAGGGCACCCCTGGCCTAGGCTGATAGTCCGTGGCTATCCCCGCCACCCCTGGGTGGTGGGTGGTGGGTTGATAGTGTACATGTAGTGTTAAAAATTGAATTAACAACATTGTCTTTACAGTAGAACTGCAGGTCCCAGCAAGCCTCCCCCGCATGCTAGTACTTTGAGAACCACAAGTACCAGCATGCGGGGCATTACAGGTGAACTACTGGTACCTGTAGTTCACCTGTAACGAAATGTGTAAAAAAAAACAAGACACACACACCGTGAAACTAAAGTTTTATTACATACATACATACACATACATACTCACCTGCTCCCAGATGTTCATGTCCCCTTCTCAACATAAAGTATCCAATGGTTGTACCTGTAAAAAAAGATCCAATACTCACCTGTTGTCCCACAATGTTCTCCGCAGTATTCCAAAGAGGGCCGGGAGACACTGTAACAAGACGCTACAGCATATTGTTACAGTATCACTAATGACCGCTCCGGGCTTGAGCTATCATTAGTGCTGGGGAGCCAGCCAATCAGCGGCGGCTTCCATTAGCGGCCGCTCATTGGCTGGGACTCACGTGGAGGAGCCGCTCATTGGCTAAGCCCACGTGGGTCCCAGCCAATGAGTGGCCGCTAATGGAAGCCGCCGCTGATTGGCTGGCTCGCCAGCACTAATGATAGCTCAAGCCCGGAGCTGTCATTAGTGACACTGTAACAATATGCTGTAACGTCTGTCTCTGGGGCCCTCTTTGGAACACTGCGGAGAACATAGTGTCTTTTTTTTGTCAAATTTCTTTTTGTGCGTGTGTCTGCCACACCTGGCTGTCACTGCCATCGGCGTAGGTGCGCAGGAGTGCTGTGCTCCTGTCTGTCAAGGGGCTGCTGCCCAAAATAATAAATAAACAATTTTTATTGTGTGTGTGTCAGCCACACCTGGCTGTCACTGTCATCGACGTAGGTGTGCAGGGGTGCTGTGCTGCTGTTTGTCAAGGGGCTGCTGCCCAAAATAGTAAATAAACAATTTTTATTGTGTGCGTGTCAGCCACACCTGGCTGTCACTGTCATCGGCGTAGGTGTGCAGGAGTGCTGTGCTCCTGTCTGTCAAGGGGCTGCTGCCCAAAATAATAAATAAACAATTTTTATTGTGTGTGTGTCAGCCACACCTGGCTGTCACTGTCATCGGCGTAGGTGCACAGGGGTGCTGTGCTGCTGTCTGTCAAGGGGCTGCTGCCCAAAATAGTAAATAAACAATTTTTATTGTGTACGTGTCAGCCACACCTGGCTGTCACTGTCATCAGCATAAATGTGCAGGGGTGCTGTGCTGCTGTTTGTCAAGGGGCTGCATGAAAACTTTATTTTTTAAGTTATTGGGTTACAAAAAGTTTTTTTTTTTTTATCTTAAACATAGCAGAAATGTTATCCTAACAGCTTATATAGTTATATGCTCTAAAAAACTAAAGCCTATATTTATTTACAAACCTATATAGAGTAGACATCCTAAATTCTAAAACTGTTCTATTCAAAAACGTAAACAAAAGTCAGGATAGGCCTCAGTGAACATGAAAAAAGATGCTCTAGGTGCTGAACTTCAAGCGATTTCTCCATCATGTTCTGCAGTGTGGAAAGGTTTCATTCACATGTTTTCTATAAAGCAGTTCAAAGTTACAGCCTTCAAAGTGTCTGGCTATAACACCCAGGAATTACCAAAGATTATTACAAGCAAAGGATTCATCTGTCCGGAATCTGTCTGGGAATTCATGGATCGTACTTGGCCTGAATGCACTAAGACATCCAGTGATTCTGTCACTGTGTACTGTAGCCGACTTTATTCCTACCTGAATCGCAAACTGAAATACAGAATAGTAAGCACAGACAACATGGAGGCCTTTGTTATTCCGCTGCCTGCATGCCAACCAATACCTCCCAGACTACACCCACTGGGGGGACCAGGTCTTGATAATGACCATCCCCATCTGTTGTTAGGCCTTCTTCTTCCAAACCATCCATCCTGGACTTCCTGTCCAAAAAGGGTGAGCAGGGTACAGAAAGAGGAGCTAAATGTCCCCGATTAAATTTTTTTTCATCTATAATAGATGATGTGGAGCAATAAGAGCTTCAGATGTTGGAACAGGGGCTCCCACCTATTTGGCTTCCCTCCAGAGAACAGAGCTCTGTTCCTCAGGAAGTGTATATGCCTGAGCTGATAGGTAGGTAGTCTCTGTCTGTTGGTAAACACCCTTCAGGAGATGGCAACCCTAAATAACAACAACTATAATAATGTGTCCACTGATAACCAGCCTGATCCCTTAACAGCAACATACCCCATATTGCCAACTTATAACATGACACCCAGTTGCAGCCTCCTCTTCCTTATGACACTAATCCAGTCACCATGGTTGATCAATCAGCCATGTGTGCTCCACCCAATTTTTGGCCTTCTACATTCTAACATATTCACATATCTAAGAAGTGGACAGTGGCAACAATGGCAATTTTAAGGCCACTAACTAACTCTGGGCCTGATTCTGACCCGCTCGCGCTGTACGCTCGCAAGCGGGTCAATGGTGCCTAAGTGCGCATGCGCGAGACCCGGCGAGCGACGGGGAATCCGTCACTCGGGGTCTCGCACCAAAGGGGGCGTGCTGTCGATGGTGAGTTACAGCACGCCCCCTTTGGTGGGCATGGCTGCCAGACAGAGGCATTCCCATGGGAACGCCTACCGTCTGGGGTCGGCCCCACAGACATCAATAGTGATGTCAGTGGGAGTGATTTTGGCTCTGATAGAGCCTAAATCACTCCAGGGCTTGAGGCAGCGAGACCCTACCGCAGGGTCTCGTCGCAAGCCCGATGGTCGCGATGGTCTTGACCATCGCGACCATCATCATGGCCACTCGCATAGGCTGTGGGTGGTAACCCACAGCTATGCGAGCGTCCAAGAGGCCGCTCCATTTTTAGGTAGGAGGGCCCTGATTCAGAGCGAGCGCTCTGGTCAGAGCGTCCGGCTCTGAATCAGGCCCTCTGTTTTTTTAATGTGTCTGTACAGGTTGGGAAATTCCATTACAGAACAGAAGGTTTGCAAAGGATTATTTAAGTCAATTGTTTTTTTATTTTTGGAAAGCACACTTTTTGGTCCCCTTCTGGGATAAAAAATCCACTCCCAGCAAGCAGGCATGGCGCTCAAGAAAGAATTCCCAAGAAAGACACAACGTAAGACTTAAACCTTAAATCTGAAATGTTGCATTTGCTGCTCTGTTCTGCTTGTTCACATATCTCATATGGTTAAGTGGACAGTGGGAACAACTGCAGTTTGAAGGCCACTATGGGAAATGCCTTTATAGAAGATTTGCAAAGCATTATTTGTCAATTGTTTATTTTTTTTTGGAAAGCACTCTTCCTGGTCGCCTTCTGGGATGAGAAAATCAACTCCCAGCAGCAGCCGCCTTGCTCAAGGATTCTTCTGTGGCAAGGACTGATGTAAATGGTACTGTATAACATTTTTTTGTAAAAGCCTCCTCCCCTCCCCTTCTCCCTCATACATTTTCTTTTGAATCAAAAAACGAATTAAACTTTACTACCAATCAACCATTCCTGTCCCTGCCCTTACCTTCAACTACATACATACTCCAACTTACTCAGGCCTCTCTTGAATAATAAAAGTGTTTCCTGATGTGCCATGTTTGAAGTTGAACTGCCATGTGTTTGTGCCGCCCACTGCTGCAGCTTAGCTCAGTCAGCCAGCTTTCTTGGTGCAAATTTTGGGCCTAAACAAGATGAACAAATCAATATTGTGAGCTGTGAGGTGGTCAAAATTGACTGGAAACGAGTGGAAATAAATGTTATTGAGGTTATTAATACTGTAGGAACAAAAAAAGGCCCATTTTATGTGATTTTAGCTGTTTTTTTTAAATAAAAAATCCAGATCCAAAACCAAAACACGAAAGCAAAACACGGAGGTGAGGTTTTGTCAAAACCAATCCAGATCCAAAACCAAGGGAGATCCAGATCCAAAACCAAAACACGGGGGTCGGCGCACATCTCTACTGGTTACTGAGCTGCCCATTGTTATTGGATGAGCTAATCCTAGTTGAAAGTAAGAATCCATATAATCTGCACTAAAGATGTGACATATTAGTGGTTCTAGAGGTATCACACTTGTCTTCAGGTATTATTCATAACAATATGGTTATCTATTTATATTGTGTAATGTAATGAAGATTCTGTATGTATGTGTTGGAAGGAAATGTTATATATCGTGTATATGATTAAGGGGCCTATTCATCAAACAATAAATGGCCCGGTAATTATGCAGAAATGCTAGATTCCGCATATTTAAGTTACCAGGCCATCATCATCAGGGGTCCGATAGGACCCCCTGGTATTCAGCAAACTAGAGAGAAATACTAGAGAGAAATAGAAGAATGATGGAA
Source organism: Taudactylus pleione (assembly GCA_031769625.1). NCBI lineage: Eukaryota > Metazoa > Chordata > Amphibia > Anura > Myobatrachidae > Taudactylus > Taudactylus pleione. Next base: position 7,066,694 of record JAUIMM010000004.1, read on the forward strand.
TATTAATGGTTGTGCAAATCAGCAAAGGTTCATTAATAGCTGAGTGAAAGAATTGTTCTTACTGACCAGGTCTGGGGCATAAACTGGGGAAATCTGGGACTTAGGGGCCTATTCATCAAACGATAAATGGCCCGGTAACCATGCGGAAACACTAGTTTCTGCATAATTATGGTAGCAGGCCATCCATCATCAGGGGTCTGATAGGACCCCCTGGTATTCAGCAAACAAAACTGAAAGTTTTCAGAGTTTGTTGCCAAGGACAAGCGCCATCTTCAGACGCCACTCGCTCTCGAAGCTCTGCTCCTTCCTATGGGAAGGAGTTGCAGGGAAGCAAAAAGGGATCCCTCCGCCACCTCCTTACTACCTCCCCCGCAGCTGTGCGCATGCATGACCTGAGGTCACGCATGCGTAGTCGGACCGACGGGGAGGAGGTAAGTAGCACAGCTACTTCTGTAGCTGCGATACTAACCGAGGGGACAGCTGCTTTTCGGAGCAGTTGTCCCTTCACCGGAGCAATGATGAATTGTTCCGGTGTAATCTATCCCCCACTGCAATACTTCATCATCGGAGGCCATACGGCCTTCAATTATGAATAGGCCCTACAATCTCACATCTAGGATGGCTGCTATGGTATGACTATAAACAGTATGTGATTAGGGTATACTATATAGTGATACAACTTGTAACAGAGTTCATTTAGATTACAATATAAAAAGCATGCCCTTGGTTTTATAGCCATGCAGTGCAAAAACAGGCAAGATATGTATACAAATGTTAAGTGCATGCCTGATGCATACTACAGTGCTCTGTTCATGTGATCATTTTTCATTGTGTTAGTATAATGTAATATTCTAAATCTTTAATATTATTTGCTTGTACAGTAGTATCAGTACTGCACGCTTAGGTAGCTCTTATTACACATTACAAAAGTCATACAAATGTCACTAATTTGTTCACCTCACTAAAGACTGTGCCAGGAAGTAAAGTACTAAAAGTATATACACTCATCACACTGTTATCAATGCAATGACTCGGGAGAACAGCATAAGTCTATATAAAAATAAGTACATGTTTGTTATCTATACATGACAAGTTCCCAAGTGATGACCCTTCCGATGAAACCACTGAAATAAAGAGGTGGAGAAATGCGTTAAGTTACGTGATTGGCAGTCCAGTGATCAATGCTATATTGTTATTGTATGGTGCAAGTTACCCAAAGAGTACAGTACATTTTCTTCATTGCCAATTTCAGATGGTTATTATGTGGATGGACTTTACTAATATGTGAGGAATGCTTTCTTAAGTTCAGTGAGACCGATTATCTTCTCTCAATGCTGTGAAAATGGGACAACCAGCAGTTGAAAGTATGTAGTATGGTGGAGGAATTGTTTAATTTGCTTACAACACCTTGTTGTTATGCTTGTTTTACATATACGCTACTAGTTACATAATTGAATCTTGCTTATTGAAGTACAGATATGCTTTATTCAACAACTAACACTCCATCTTAGCTAACCTGCATTACTAATGAAAGACTAACCTCTTTTGCTTAGATTCTTTTCTATCAACTATCCTGAAGCCTCTTATTAAAGCATCCTAACTGTTCCATTGAAAATGCAATAAACTATATAAAAACATTTACTGTTCTTATAACCTCATTCTCAATATTGCACTGAAAATGAACTCCATATAAACCAATATATTCTATATGAAATCGGATTATATTAATTATTCTGTCGCAACAGAAATTTACCAGTTGTTCCAAATTTTTATTTTTTTGGAACAACTGCAGCTATTTCTGATAATGATATATTATTAGATTTATTACATTGGCTTTATGTCCATATACCTTTGTGTACTAATTATCTCTTATATAATGGGCTTTGGTGTCAGTCGAGCAGTGAGTGACAAAGGGAGGCCCACCCTCTTCACAGGTCTAACTAGCTGCTGGGGACAAGATGGAGGGAGACCCTGCCCCCTGCTAACAGTTTGCTTTAGCCCTATCTAAGGCTACATTAAAAATGAAGTGCTTTACTGACTTTTTTACATGTGGTATTTTTATATATACAGAGTATTTTTTCCATCAAGCAAAGTGCATAGTAAGGGCTGGAGGGACTGGGAGGCCCCACTATCTTCCACCCCTCACAGCTCTCACTGGCTGCCTGATGCCAGGACACATCCCCACATCCCCACTTCTTCCAGCAAACTGAACCCCCCCCTCTCCCCGACTCAATTCAGAGAAGAAGGTTTCAAACCAGACTGTCACACCCCACTCTGTGATCATGTAGATTAAAATCTGAGGTTTTCCTGCAACTGCCCTTACAGGGCCATCATAACCTGCCATCTCAATGACATAATGGCTGGCACAATGTACTTAATTTTAGCCTGAGGATGATAACAGAATTCTAAGGAAAATAACATCTTATTGTCATACTGTCACCAGGGTGTAGCCACCTAGAAATATCCCTAATACATGTGATTTTGTTTCTGTGATGTTGTCCTTGTCAGATTAAGAATACTGTTCTATTCTCTATCTAGCATCTGTGAAAAAGCATAGTCATGCATGTGTTTAGTCAGAGGCATGTCAAGGTTCATTGCCGGCTATAAATTATTATTGACAAAACGGAGGACCTCCCTAAAGGACCTGGGAACTCACAGTTCCACCCCACACCAGTCCTCTCACAATTCAAAATAGTCTACAATAAAGTTAAATATCTTGGTATATATATTCCCCATGGATTGCTGTATTAATACAAACAAAATTATATGAGAGTCATCTTTAAACTGGAAAAATTTGCCCATGACTGGAATAATTCGGCGTAGTAGGTTCAAATCCCGACAGCAGCAGCCCGGCAAGGGTGAAGATCCCGATCGTCCCTAAGGTAAGTATCGCTAACCTAATTCTACCCCCTAAACCTAACCCTCCCTTAGGGGTGCCTAACCCTAACCTCCCCCCCAAGTGCTTAACCCTAACCCCCCCCCTTCCCCGGTGCCTAACCGTAATCTCCCCTCTAAGTGCCTAAACCTAACCCCCCCTTCCCCGGTGCCTAACCCTAATCTCCCCTCTAAGTGCCTAAACCTAACCCCCCCTTCCCCGGTGCCTAACCCTAAGTCCCCCCCAGGAGCCCTAAACCATAGGATTAGAGAGTCTGGAAGCTGGCAGTCGGCATTTAGACCGTCGGCTTCCAGACTACATCCCGAATAATTTACCCCTCTCTCTTTTGGGCAGAAATGCAGTCATCAATTCAGTATTATTTCCTAAATTAACTTACATCATGCAAATGCTCCCTATCAAGATGTATGTAACAAAATGTATGTAATACCGCCAGATGTCAGCCCGGCGGTTGAAATCCTGACACCGGCAGATGAAGATCCCAACAGGGGAGGTAAGTAGGCTATCTCTACCTCTCCCCCCCCCCAAGCCTCCCTTAGCAGTGCCTAACCCTAACCTCCCCCCCAGGGGTGCCTAAACCTCACCCCCTTCCCTGCACCCTAATCCTAACCCTCCCAGGAGGGGTGCCTAACCCTAACCTCCCTTTCCCTAGCCTAATCCTAACCTTTGCAGGGGGGTGCCTCACCCTAAGTCTCCCCGGGAGTCCCTAAACCTAACCCTCCCCCCCTGCGGCTAAGAGCTCCCGAAGCTTGGCTTACCTACGTTCGGAATGCCAGGTGTCGGGATTTCGGCGTGGGGCTAATGATAGGCGTCAGGATTTCTATGCCTATTTTTAGTCCCCTGCCGGGCTTTCACAGTTGGGAAGTCAGCGGTCAGAATTTAGACCGCCAGCTTCCTGACTATGGGCCTCATTCAGAGCCGCTCGTGAGCGATGTTCGCACAACTGCGAATGCGTACGGATTGTAATACGCATGCGCGAACCAGTCAGTGCGGCCGAAAATCGTTTGTTCGCTATATAGCTATATAGGGGAAGGTGCTTGAAAACGGGGAGTGGAATTCAGAACGCAGGCGTGCTTAAAGGTCAAAACGGGTGTTTTATGGGTGTGCATAATTAATACAGCAGCGTCATTGACCACGTCACTTGGTTGTTTTAGTCAGAACTGCTCGCAAAATAGCGGTTGGAAAAACCAACCACAAGAATAGTGAGCAGTTCATACGCTGTTCGATGTACTCGATTAATCTAATAAATAGCGGACATGACGTATGGTGCGAGCGGCAAGGGGGCGTATTTTTCAAAATTTCGACCGAAAGTTTTGCTCGCTCGTTCAGACTTAGAGGCGTGAACAGACCGCAAAGTGCGAACGGTTCATTTGAATAGCCACCCCCTTTTTTTAAACGAACAACCGCAAATAGCGAGCGGCTCTGAATCAGGCCCTATATCCCGTTGAGACAGCCAGGGTTTCTATACCCAGATTTAGAAGAAGTCTTTTTGTTCAACCTTACTCCTCTGAGGCTCTGTTGCAGTCGTCAAAGGCTGACCTGCCACCCTTGTTGTTACATTATGTCATTTTTAGAGATACGTATTATGCATGGCTTGCTATTAAGAAGAGATTAAATAGAACCACCATAATGACTAAATAGTAATACATGAGCATCTGGGGTAATCTGGGTATTCTGCCGGGCCTGTTTAATTCTTGTTTCCTTAATTCTTTAAAACAGGAATCAAACAGGCCAAGCTGGACACTCAGATTACCCCAGATGCTCATGTATTTAGTCATTAAGGTGGTTCTATTTAATCTCTTGTTAATAGTAAGCCATGCATAGTACGTATCTCTAAAAATTACTTTATGTAATAACTAGAGTGTGCCCAGAGTCTACTGAGCATGCGCAGATTGCCGGGGAAATGGCGCGGCCTCCATTTTCCTGGCGATTTCCTCACTGCACACGCAAAAAAGGCCGCCACGGTAATTTTCAGGTGTTTTGATAAGTGCTGAGACACTCGATCCGGAACCTCGGAGAGGTACGTTTTAGATAATATGGGTGTAGTGTGTGCGGTGTGGGCCCCCCTGGACCCAGGGGCCCGTGTGCATCGCACACCCTGCACCCATTTTAGATACGCCCGTCTTTGTCTATTAGATGTAAGATTTTACTCCTCATCCCTGAATTGAGAATCAGCCCTCTTTGACAAGTACTACTTTGTATATACTGTATTTATGTTTGCATGTCTAGTGTGTGTTGTAGTGGTTAGACTAACCTTATACCCCAGAGCAGTCGGACCCCCTTTTTTATTTCTATTTTTGTCCTTTTCGTTTATTGTGAACTCTTTTTTTTTTCCATATATTTACCAATGTAGTTTTGCTTCTTTTACACTGATCATTAACACTTTTACAGTGTAATGATATAGCTATTGAACTTATTGTACAGCTGTGTTATGGCAGTTTTCCATTGGCCAGTTGCTGTTCATTACCATCCTTTTCTGTTTATTCATGCTTTTTGAAACTCAATAAAAACAGAATAAAAAAAAAATAGAATAGTTTTCTAAACCAGGAAATCTATGAAGGGAGACCTTGAAATGATGACGCACTTTAAGAAAACCAATGCCAACAAGCAGTGCCGTAACCTTGAGTTACATCGCCCGGTGCCGCCACGCACCCCGCAGCACATGACATCATAATGTCATGCCATGGGCATGGGGTCATAAGGGACCAGAACAACAGCGCTGCCTGGAGCATTCAAAGGGGCATATTCATTTGGGCGCGAGGTTTAGCCAAGTAAAAAACCTTGTGCGCCTCGCACCCAATTTTGGAACACCGCGGGTATGCACGCTCCCGATACCCACGGTATCCAATTTAAAAAAAGTGGTCATGGGTTTTTCAGACCTGAAAACACTTACCTGTCCAGGGGTCTCTGGTGGTCTCCACGGCTCCCTGGGCCTCCCCTCTATCTTCTCAGGAGGCTGTTGGGAGTCCCGGGGGCTGCTGGGAGGCTCCAGGGGCTGGTAGGAGGGGCAAGGGCTGCTAGGAGATGTAGCTTTCCCAGCGCCCATTCCAGGGGGGGCCACACAGACACTGGGGGGTCCACACAAACCGGGGGTTATACACACACTCACTCATAAACACTAACAAACACTCACACACTGACATACTCACCCTGCTGCAGAAGACCCGGCTTCCGACGCTGGAGGAAGAAGACACCGCATCGGAAAGTAAGTAATTAAGGACTAATTAAGCTAATTGGAAACCTCTAATTGCTTAATCAGCCCTCAGGGTGGGTACCGCCGGGGTGCCAGACCAAGCCCCGGTGTTTTTACCTTAAATCACCGACAGCTCTGGAGGTGCGAGAAAAAAATCTGCACCTATTTGAATAGCAAAAAACCCCAACCTGCAGGAAAAACCTTGCAGGTGCGTTTTTTTTTGGCTATTCTCGCACCCAATTGAATATGCCCCTTAGGATGCTCAGGGCGGCTGTTATGGCTGCAGTCTGCCTTTCAGAGCGGGCGGCACTGCATCTGCGATTCTGCCTGCAGGGTGCCGGTCCAGGCACCCTGCTAGCAAGATACAAGAACCATGGAAGGTTGGCGGTGCTGCCCATATAGCTAGTTACGACTCTGCCAGCAACTACTTACTTCCTACCAGCTGCCAGGATCCAAAATATTCCCAGATAATTAAAAAGAATTGCATAGACCCAAAAGTTTTCCATGAATAAGCTGAGTTATTAAAACAAAGTATTGTGGTCCACTTACCAGTTTACTCTAGTCAGAACATTTGTAAATAATTCTTAAATATTAGAACATCTTTTCCAATCTAAATAACTAAAAGCCTGGTCCCTACTCTTGAAATTATGATGAGGTCCATGTATGAAGAAGGACCCCCTCCATCCTGGCTTCAATAAACTCAGGGGAACCCTTATGTGAAAGAGGGGTCCTCTCTAAAATGTATTCAAATCCTAAGGGCAAGTGAGCATACATCATGAATTTTGGGAATTTTAGTGATGACCCACTGGGAGTTTGGCACAAAATAAATATGATTTGATCCCCATAGTGACAGTTTTTCCTTATAGTTAAAATAACTTTTCACATCTATACACAGAGTGACCCACAATATATATTACTTCTTTTTTTCTGGCTCATGCTGGGCAATAGTGTAAAAATATTTAAAAAAATAAAAAACAAAGCAGAATTATGTTTAAATATGAGTACGTTGAAAAATCAATGTTAACTTCGGCTAATTAAAGTATAATTCACAAAAATACATTGAAGACATGCAATTCAGAGTTTTTGCCTTATGATTATTATATTTTATTGTTATAGTACCAACAGTACATTACACAGAATGTTTATTTCTCTACCACGAAATTCAAGTACCTGAAAGAAGGCTACATAAATACAGGGAGAGAACATATACTCTTCTCACAGATAGTGCTGTAAATGAAATCGTAGTGGAACCCATGGTCTTAGTGGTAAGACACAACAATGCTTACCCCTATGCCACTGTGCTGCCCCATACATATTTAATAAAATATATAGTTATATCAAAACCACATTGTCACTTCCTTGGGGAGAGATTCTCAATCTTTGGAACTTAAAGTATCATAGCCTGGCACATGTGGTGTGCATTTCCTTAATGTTTTGGTAAAACTGGGAAGTAGATGATACTGTAGTTTGGAAGTGCAGCTTCTATGGATTATGGGGCTCATTTTTGTGCTTCAAATCATTGATTTTGTTTTGTGATGCATCAATGAGTCTGATAACACAATAAAATAGATATCTGGTGACCCAAAAATCTCTATACAGCCCCAATTATTTCTATTGAGTATGGTGATGCCATGTTCTGCCCCATCAGGTACAAAGCCTTCCTGAATGTTATGTAGCAAGAGAGTTAATTAAAGGCAAATACAGTATGTTTGAATTATATCTCTGATTTTGTGATAGTTTAAAGGATGAAAAGATAGCGTCCCCTCTGTTCTTACATGTTTCTGTATTCATCTAATATCCAAAATAGCAGGTAGATCAGTGGTAAAAGATTAGTACAGCAGCCTCAGTAATATCCTTGCTACTACTCCACCCAGTGTGTGTACCATATCCATCCCAGTCAAATGCTCCGAAGTCTCCGCACTGTCTGGGGTTCCCCTCAGGAATGTAGCCTCCTCCACCAATGCAGTGCTGTAACATTAAAATAGAGATTCATACTTTAATAATTAAAGTTTGAGGCAAAAATGTGTCATAAGGAAAAAGAAAACTATGATAGCAAACCTTTTTCCAAAAATAGAGCCCATTCTAAAATGAAGAGGTAATTACCATGCTTAAGATTGCTTTTATGCAGGCTCTGCACTACTATTAGGCAGCTTTAGGCAACATTTGAGGGCATCCCTGAATGTACCAGTCAGCAGGAATGTCCCACCAGGCCAGTGTCTGAAGACTTAATTAAGGGTGCAGCTAGATGCCCAACAACTACAGTGGTGACAAAGCAGTGTGTGGGGGCCTTTCTGCTGCTCCATCTCAATCTCAACTTCACATGAGACACACTGCAGGTAGATTCTGTGCAGCCATGGCGGATAGTCAGGTAAGTAGATGGAGCAATTTCGGACAAATTGCTGGACTGAAGGTTATTTGATGGAAAAGCTAGTAAGCAGGATGCATGTGTGGGAAAAGCTGTTGTGCAGTGGGTCATATGAGGGAAAATCTGGGGGCAAAAGGGCATGTGATAGAAAAACTGGTGGACAGTGTGGCATTTGAGGTAAAATTTGATGGGGAGATTGATTATGTGAGCAAAACTCTGGTGAACAGAGTGGTATGTGAGGAAGAGACTGGTGTGCAGAGGGGCATGTGAGAGAAAAGCTGGAGGGCAACAAAAAGCATGTTACAGAAAATCTTGTAGATAGGGGTGGCGTGTGACAGAAATGATAGTGGGTGGCATGTGAGAGGAATGATAATGGTCAGGGGTTGATTTGTGAGAGAAATGAGCGGGCAGGGGGGTGACATGAGAGAAATGATAGTTGGCAGAGGGTGGCATGTGAGAGAGGAATGATAATGGGCAGGGGGTGGCATGTGAGAGAAATTATAGTGGGCAGGGGGTAGCATGTAAGGAAAAAGCTGGCAAGCCAAGGAGCATGTGAATGAATAGCTGGTGGGTAGGTGAGCATGTGTGGGAAAAGCTGTCAGGTAGGTACATGTGAGGGAAAACGTATATTTAAAGATTTAAAAACACACAGTTTAGATCTAATAGAGGGTTGAATGATCTGTCTTTTGTGGAAAATATTTTGCATATTTTTGGCTGTGCTGAATCAAGTGCATGAAAGTTTGAACAAAACAGATTTGTTTGCAATTCAGTCACAGCTCTACCCTGCAAATGAAGGTTTGTAACTTGACTGTAATGTGGTGTTCTCACAGAGGCAAAGATCAGAAAGGCATGTCAATGGATGCAGAATTTCAGACTTTTTGCACCTTGTTTCTACATGTGCGCACTGATGATGATGATGACAGGTATGAAACCTATCTAGGTTTGGATAGGCACAGCCTGGCCACACAGACACATATGAATCTGGGCATATACTATATACATTTAGTTCTGTGCAAGAATCCAGGAGCAATAACGACCAACTTTCAACTTTGATTTGCAGTTCTTTTAAATTAATAATACATAATATAGAGAAAGTATTTTTTTTTATTTTGATGAGCTATACACTGCAGCATGCTGGGTTTGAAAATATACTGTAGGTATTTTGCAGATTTTTCAACTGGTTTGCCAGTTTTCTCAGTGCTTCTCTATTGAATCTTATGGCAGTAACCCACCTGGGAACTGTCATATCGGAGTTAGCACTGTACATACTGTACAGCATGTACGTTCTGGGCTCGAGTCACTGGGTTTTATTGGTTTACTAAGACCCGTAGACTTATAATAGAGAAAGGTACGAAAACATCCAAGGAGTAGATAAGTAAGAAGTGTGAGTGTGTTAAAACAGTTGGTGGCCATGTCCTGTCATTATTGTAATATTTAATATTTTCATCACAGTGGGTCTACAGGTACCAGCAGGCCCTTAATGTCTGTTCTATAAGTGCCGGCATGCTGGGGCAGGCTTGCTGTAGTCCCACTGTAAAGAACAATATTAATTCTATTTTTACACCATTAATTAACTCTATTCTTGGATGCAGGGATTGGCCCTGGGCTTTCAGTCCAGGACTGGTAGATCCTCGGGAGGTGGGACCCCAATTGATTTTTGGGGTCCCCACTTTCTGGGGATTTTCAGCTCTGGACTGGCCAGATTGGGGTTGGTTTTATGTGATGGCAGGGGGACCACATGTTGTGTGTCTCCCTTCTCTGGCATAATCCCCCACCTGGTTCAGCCTGGTGCTGGTTAATGGAAAATAGGGGAAACCCTACGCTGGTTTTTCCCCCAATTTTCCATGACCAAAACAGGCTGATATACATGCGGATGTTACAGTCGGAAGACCCGTTGAATAATAATAGTAAATTTACCACTTTGTCTCTCAATCCTCCCCAGTTTGCATAAACCCCATGTTTTCATTAGGCTACCCTGTCAGCTTATTTCTTACTCGTTCCACATAGATTCCTTTCTTCAGTTTTTTTTTTAAGTGCCATTATTTTTATGTTCAGCCTTTGGGAATTTGTCACCTACATGGTTGATTTTAGCTTTATTGTCATCAAATTGCAATTGCACCCTTGACCACACATCTTGTCTACCCACACCATTAATAATTTTTTTTAGCCCCCTGGTGTGCCTGTTGCAAATCTTTGTCATCTGCAAGATGGCAGAATTTACCTTCAATTACACCAATAAACATATGGAAGAGCACTGGTTCAAATATAGATCCCTGGGGTACTCAGTAGTAACATTTCACATCTAGAGGCACTTCATTTACTACACCTGTCTGCTGTCTATCCTCTAATCAACACCTTATCTGTAATAGTCCCCTATATAGTTTCCTTTCCAAACACTTATATTACTCGGATCCGAGGACTTGCTGTCAACTCAAGATGACCGTTGCTGAGGAACTAGGCCCTGCCCGCTTTAGGCACTGACAGCCCACAAGTCACATCACTTGGTTTGCAGTTTGACAAACCTTTTTCTTGTTTCAGCATATGGGGCACACTGTTTCCCTTACACACTCATACCTCACCTTTCTCCAGCATCCAATTCCTCCCCATCGTGCTTCTTTTCCCTCTTTTCCTTTCCATACTACACTGCACCACTAGACTGTCCAGCTTCTCCTACCATCCACCACTCTCTCTCTCTCTCACATTACTTGCTGAATCACCCTAATTATTCACATCCTCCTACCCTATATGTCTTCTTCACCCTTCCTTGTCATTTTTTTTCTACTTGTCCCTAAAGCCCTCCAGCTAATTTTCCTCTCCTTGTTACACCTTAGATGTCTCACACCTGCTCCTATCTCTAAAAGCGTTCTCCAGCATCCCCTCCAAGAACATCTTCCACTTTGCTTTGTTCCTTCTGATCCTATTCCTCCATCCTAAATGCTGCCTCCCACATACCAGAATTCTGCCAAAGTTATCCACATCTCCCTATTTCTCTCCTCCTCTCTGGAATACCAGATATGCCTGCAATAAACTATCCTCCATTCACAATTTCTTAATTTCCAACTCCCTCAAATTCCTTACTGTCTCCAACACCTGCACTGTCTTATGTGGCTTTTTCATTCTGTCACTCTTGAGACCTGGAGGCTGACAAAGTGGTGGCATGCACCTCCTGCTCTCTCCGTGTTGTGCCACCAGCTTTTCACTCATCATCCGGGTTATTCCCCATATTCCCTTTCTTTATCCTCTCCCCAACAAGTCCACCCTAATGTTGGGGTCATCTACTGTCCCATTTTCTGAATTCATTACTACTGCGGACATAGGACCTCATTCAGAGCCGCTCGCTATTTGCGGTCGTTCGTTTAAAAAAAAGGGGTGGCTATTCAAATGAACCGTTCGCACTTTGCGGTCTGTTCACGCCTCTAAGTCTGAACGAGCGAGCAAAACTTGCGGTCGAAATTTTGAAAAATAAGCCCCCTGGCCGCTCGCATCATACGTCATGTCCGCTATTTATTTGATTAATCGAGTACATTGAACAGCGTATGAACTGCTCGCTATTCTTGTGGTTGCTTTTTTCAACCGCTATTTTGCGAGTAGTTCTGACTAAAAAAAAACCAAGTGACGTGGTCGCTGGCGCTGCTGTATTAATTATGCACACCCATAAAACGCCCGTTTTGACCTTTAAGCACGCCTGCATTCTGAATTCCACTCCCCGTTTTCAAGCACCTTCCCCTGTTACCACCCACAAACGCCTCCTCCTGTCACTCAAAATAGCAGACATTCGCTATTTTGCGAACAAACGAGTTTCGGCCACACTGACTGGTTCGCGCATGCGTATTAAAATCCGTACGCATGCGCAGTTGTGCGAACATCGCTCAGTGCGATCGAGCGGCCGCTTACGAGCGGCTCTGAACAGGCCCATAATGTGTAATTGGCACTACTACTGTGTGGCGTAATCTGTAAGGGGCACTACTACAGTGTGGTCATAATGTGTAATTGGCATTACTACTGTGTGGTCATAATGTGTAAGGGACACTACTATGTAGTGTAATGTGAATAAGGGGCACTACTGTGTCTCGTAATGTGAATTGGGGGTACTATAGTGTGGCCACGCCCTTTCCTTATGAGACCACGCCCTTTTTGCAGCCGTGTGCCTATGACGTGCACTATCCCTGTTTACAATATGGGAGAGGGGGGTACCAATGCACTGCTGGCACAGGGCACCAAAATGTGTAGTTACGGCTCTGCTCTCATGTCACAAATAAGGGTCTTAAGCTGGGTACACACGTAAAGATTTTCTGTCCAACCATCCAACTAGTTGATTGGTTGGAATGAAAATCTGGTAACGTATGGGAGTAAATGATGATCAGCAATTTGCTCCTAAATGCCAGAAAACAGATGAAAATGGTTGTCAGACAAGTTTGTTAAATGTTTGATCTAAAGAATTTGTTCAAACAGCAGTTTTTGTCCATTTTCCGGCGTTTGGGAGCAAATTGCTGATGGTCATTTGCTGTCATGCCTTACCAGATTTTCATTCCAACCAATCAACTAGTTGGATGGTTGGACAGAAAATCTTTACGTGTGTATGCACCTTTGGAATCCCTTTTAAACTCAGACATTCATTTATTTCTGTTTCCAAGACATCCCAGGAACGCCTCCCTGTGATTAACTAATGCACCTGTGTTCTCACCTGGTCAGCTAGACCAATGGTTATTCACTACCTCCTATTTAAACCAGTTCCTGTTAGCAACTCATCGTGTTCCTTCCCAGGATAGTTCTAGGCTCCAAGCTTACTCCTGTATCCTGTGATTGTGACTTCTGAGGCTCTATTTACTACTTTGTGGATTCTCGCAATTTACCATCTGAGCTGAGTATCATCACCTGCCGGCATTGCAGCTTCCATGCTGAATACTGACTTGCTACTTCCACTTCAGTCAGCTAGTGAGTTTACTACCATCAGCTCTGTAACGTCACTTGTCAGCGCTGCAGCTTCCAAGCTGCACACAGACCTGTCTCCCATCTGCCGCCGTGCTGTTACCTGTCAGCACCGCAGCTCGCGTGCTGCATACAGACCTGCTCCAACCACTTCACTTCAGCCAGCAAGTATACTGCTTTCCATCTGCCGCTGTGTACTATTACCTATCTGCTCAACAGTTTCCACACTGCATACTGTACCTACTTGTTACTCATTACAGAGCCAGAGAGTGCCGCCATGGTCTTCATTCCATCATACCACTGGGACAGTGCATGCAAGTTACTTATGCTGTTTTACGTCATGCTTAGTGGTTGTCCAGGTTTGCAGGTCATACTATTGTCCTGACTTGTATTGGTTTCCCTGTACTGGGTGCTATAGCTTTGGGCTGGTACAGAGAAGGGTGCTGGTTCCAAGGCTAAGGTTAGTGTGCAGTATACGGCCTGTACACTGAGGTGTCCTGTAAGCTGTATTTCTTATCCTGATTCTCAGTCCCTGAGTTCCTAACTGGTTCCAGTTCCAGGTCTTGCGTCAGAGCAGTATCAGAGTTACAGCTTCCACTACTACATAAGACTCCGATCCTGGTGTTCCTGTCTACAAGTACTATGCAGTTCTGAGTTCCAGGGACCACCCTTGTTCTTGGAGTATATTCCTGGTCTTACTGGCCTTCACAGGTCACTAGGCGAGGGGTTGCCCAGTGGCGAAACCAGGGGGGTCAAGCAGGGCACGTGCCCTGGCACCGTGGCAGGCCCAGCAGATAAGGACACCTCTGACCAGGGCATTGTACCTGCACCGACTGCCCACCTGCCTGCCACTGTTTCGCTGCAACCGTCCGTCCCCATTGCGCTGCAGAGCATGGTGATCAGTGGCGTTACTGCAGTACAGCAGTATGGCCCACTATTGGGGCTGCTACCGGGAACATGACTGCAACGCCAGCGTCACGCTCCCTGGACCCGGAGCGTCAGCCTGCTGTGGCGCTGCCTGACCTCACCATCCCCGCCGGTTCCCGGCTGACGGTAAGTAGAGGAGGAGAGGGAGGGAGAGAGACCCGGGAGAGACAGAAAAGTGGAGGGTGGGGCGGGGGGGGAGACCAGGGAGAAACAGACACAAATGAAGGCAAGGGGGGTGGGAGGAGGAGAAGACACACAGTCGGATATAGATATAGATATATATATATATATATTTGGGTTGCCTGGAATATTGTACTTATCCTGATTCTTGCTTGTTTGTCTACTATTATCATCAGGTAGACAACACCATTTGGTGAGAGGCCATTTCCCCCTACCTTTTATATAATCTTTGTTATGTGTTGTTTTGGATGTCTTAATAAATGCAGTATTACACTATGGGATCCCCCTCTTTCTGAATTTATTTTTTATATAAACTGGATGGAAGAAAGGGTGGAACAGTAAGAGGATATTTATCTGCTCCTATATATGCCTTAGGGCCTGATTCAGAGCCGCTCGCTCTGAATCAGGGCCCTCCTCCATTAAAATGGAGCGTCCTCCCGGACGCTCGTATAGCTGTGGGTGACCACCCACAGCATATACGAGCGTCCAAAAAGATGGTCGCGATGGTCTTGACGATCGCGACCATCGGCCTTGCGACGGAAACCCTGCGGTAGGGTTTCCCAGCCACACACCCTGGAGTGATTTTGGCTCTATCAGAGCCAAAATCACTCCCACTGACATCACTAGTGATGTCAGTGGGGCCGGCTTCAGAGGGTAGGCGTTCCCATGGGAACGCCTCCGTCTGGCAGGCACGCCCACCAAAGGGGGCGTGCTGTCAGTCACCATCGACAGCACGCCCCCTTTGGTGCGAGACCCAGAGCGACAGCTTGGCTGTCGCAGTCCGGGTCTCGCGCATGCGCACGACGGAGCTCCCTCCGTCGTGCGCATGCGCAGTGGGGAACATCGACCCACTTGCGAGCGGGTCTGAATGACCCCCTTAGTGTCTACGAACCTATGTAGACCACATCTCCTGGTAGGCGGAATAATACAGAGCGTATGATAATTGTACCATTTGCAATATCAGGTTACACTATTGTGTCATTTTTTTGAGTCCATATTTAGATTCCTCATGCATGGAGTCAGGGCTGTACTGAAAAAGAACAATAAGGCTTTGTGAAACTAGTTCAGCGCCGCAGGATCCTATTGGTGATATTATTTTGTTTCTGAATTGTTTTTGGGAGTGTAAGGTGAACACTACTGCACCAATAAGAATCCATTGGCAGCTCTATAAGGAACACACTATTTAGAAACACAGGGGCCTATTCATCTTTACTAAAAATTCTTAGGAGGTAATTAGGTTTAGAACTCGCATGTTCTACCTAATTACCAGAGGAATTCATCATTCCTCCTCTCCATAACTAACTATTCCGAAAAGCTGTCATTTTTGCCATGACAGCTTTTCGTGAGATAGATACTTTTCCCTACCTGCCTGCACATTTCACTGCCGTCCTCCGTGTCGCCCAGGTCCTTTACCTCTGTCCCCCGGCGGCATGTCTGGCTCCCTCCCCCGCTGTCCGCTGCATAAACTATTCCCGGCTGTACTCAGCCGCTGGCGCCAAATGGGTTGTCAGTTGTGGGCGTCTTTCAAAGGACGCGGCGGCAGGGATATGTGAGCTGGGCAGAGGTGTTGCAATACCTACCTCTGTTCACCCCGTCACCGCATGCTGCAGGTGCCGGGACGTCTCCCCTCTGTTCCCCTGGCAGTGTGTCCGGCTCCCAGCCACGCTGTCCGCTGCATCAACTATCCCCGGATACCCACCATGCCGGCCAGTTCTTCCCGGCTGTTCTGAGACAGAGCCGCTGGTGCCGACTGGGCTGTCACTTGTGGGCGGCTTTAAAAGGACGCGGCCGGCGGGGAGATGTAAACTGGGCAGAGGGGCTGCTATACTTACCTCTGTTCTTCCCGGGCCGTCACCACATGCTGCTAATGTCGGGAGAGTCTCCCCTCTGCTCCCCGGTGACACTTATAAGTAGGGATGTGCGCCGGACCATTTTTGCCGGATTTGGATTTGGTTCTAATTCGTCGTCCGGCTTTGGATTTGGATTTGGATTTGCCAAACTGCGGTGACTGGCTTTGGATTTGGATTTGGATTTGGATTTTTTTACAAAAATTGACAAAAAAAGCTAAAATCACATAAATTGGTCTATTTTTTCTTCCTAGAGTATTATTACCCTCAATAACATAAATTTCCAGTCAATTTAGACCATATAACAGCTCATAATATTGTTTTCAACATTATTGGCCAAAGGTTGCAGTGAGCTGACTGGTTCCTAAGCGATAGAGCAGCGGCACAACGACACAGACACCACAGTATAAAGCACATCTATGACACATTGCCACACAGCAGTGGCAGAAATGAAAAGTAGTGCACCCACCCAGTGGGGTACGGCCAGCAGAGTCACAGTACTTGTTTACATAGTGGGCTACGGCCCAAGGAGTCACAGTGCACAATCTTATTCACATTACACCGCACGTAGGGCCTGATTCACATTACACCATAAAGTAGTGTCTCTTATTTATGTTACGACACACAGTAGTGCCCCTTTTGCACAATGCCCACAGTAGTGACCCTTTTACACAATGCCCACAGTAGTGCCCCTTTTACACAATGCCCACAGTAGCGGTGTTCTTTACACAATGCCCCCAGCAGTGGTGCCCCCTATGCAGTCCCCTTAGTAGTAGGGTCCCCTATGCAGTGCCCCCAGTAGAATGCCCCCCAGTAGAATGCCCCCCATTAGCAGGCCCCCCCAGTAGTATGCCCCCCATTAGCATGCCACCCAGTAGTATGCCCCCCTTTAGCAGGCCCCCCCAGTAGTATGCCCCCCATTAGCAGCCCCCCCCAGTAGTATGGCCCCCCAGTAGTATGGCCCCCCCAGTAGTATGCCCCCCCCAGTAGTAGGCTGCCCCCAGTAGCAGGCCCCCCTCAGTAGTAGCCCCCCCTGTAGTATGGCCCCCCCTGTAGTATGGCCCCCCAGTAGTAGTAAGCCCCCCCAGTAGTATCCCCCCCAGTAGTAGTAAGCCCCCCCCAGTAGTATGGCCCCCCCAGTAGCAGGCCCCTCAGTAGTATGGCCCCCCCAGTAGCAGACCCCCCCAGTAGCAAACCCCCCCCAGTAGTATAGCCCCCCCCAGTAGCAGGCCCCTCAGTAGTATGGACGCCCAGCGCCCAGTAGCAGACCCCCCCCAGTAGCAGACCCCCCCCAGTAGTATAGCCCCCCCACAGTAGCAGGCCCCTCAATAGTATGGACCCCCAGTAGCAGACCCCCCCAGTAGTATAGCCCCCCCAGTAGCAGACCCCCCCAGTAGTATAGCCCCCCCCAGTAGCGCCCCCGAATCTTTGACAAGTAAAAAAAATAAAATAATAAAACTTACCTGATTCCCCGCTCCCGCGCCGTCCGCTCTGCTGTCACACGCTGCGGAGGGAGCCGGAAGACGGAGCTCATGTGTGAGCTCCAGCCGGCTCCCTCCGTACAGCAGCCAATGAGAGTCTGTGTGACTCTCATTGGCTGCTGTGACAAACACACAGCTGCCGCTGGCGGCTGTGTGTCTGTGTCTGTGTAGGGCAGAGCGCTATCACAGCGCTCTGCTCTACACGCGAGGAGACCTGATGTCGGATTCTCTAGTGAGAATCCGACATCAGGCGGCCGCCGTTCGGCCCCGAACGGGGATCCGAGTCAGGCGGTGAACACCCGAACAGGGTTCGGGTGGACTCGGATCCCCAATGTTCGGAGCGGTTCGGATTCCACAGAATCCGAACCGCTCATCTCTACTTATAAGTTCTTCAATTTACTGTTTATAGTAAATAAACAGTTAATAGAAGAAGCACTTACAAGTTCACCAGGGAGCAGAGGGGAGACTCTTCCGACAGCAGCAGCAGACAGAGGGGTGAACACACAGACGGAGCCGGAGAAAGACCAGCAGGTAAGTATATACTGTACCGCTGCTACACAAGCTGCCGTGTAAGCGGCAGTTTGTGTAGCCTTACAGGGGCTATTCGCCATCTGAACTTGGCATAGAGCAACACCATCAAATTCAGAAAATACTTCATTTTCGGAATTTGATGAACAGCCTAATTTCTACATCCCCATACTAAAGTATGGGAGGTGTGGAAATTAACACAGACGGACTTAACCAGGAGATATCAGTGATATCTCCTACGTTAAGTGTCTTCATGAATACTAAAAAACGGTAATTAAGGAAAAATGTCCTAAAAACCGTTAATTTAGTGTTGATGAATAGGCCCCACAGTCTTGTATTGATCTCCGCCCCTTTGCTTAACTTAACCTTCTGTACTTTGCTGCCATGGATTATCCCAGGGATAGGCAATGTCCAGCATGCCACCTGATGTGGAACTACACATCCCAGCATCCCTGCTATTATTTTAGCATGAACTACCAGCAAAATTGTGGCAGGGCGTGCTGGGATGTATAGTTATACTGCAACACTACATGTTGCCTACCCCTGGACTACCCTAGCATCCTGCACATCCTTCACTGACACTGTACTCCCCTGGTTCAACCACTTACATTTCATACTGCTCCTTATCTGTTTATACTGAATGTGCCACATATGTCACTTCAAATTGACAGAGATCTGGCCTTTGGACATTTGGGCCATTTAGCCGGAATCCAGTGACAGCATGTGTGGAGATTTTAAGTACAGTTGGATGATAATAGCATTTATCTGAGGTAATTTTATTTCCACTATTACTACCATGTATTATAAGGGGTATATTTATTAAAGTGAGAGTTTTTAGAAGAGGAGATGTTATCCATAGCAACCAGATTCTAGCTATTATCTTCTAGAATGTGCTAGTTAAATGTTAAGCAGAATCTGATTGGTTGCTATGGGCAACATCTTCATTTCTAAAAACTCTCACTTTAGTAAATATACAGTACCCGTCAGGATCAAATTGAAATGTGTGAATTAATATCACTCAGGGATTTGCTGTGGTATCAAACATGCTGTGTTATTTGACCTATTGTCCAATATCTCTGCCGATATCTAACTACCTGTCGGCAGTAATTGCTTTTCTAACTTAGGGGCTGCTTCAAGGCGCAGTCCCGATTCGGTCACTACTGACCTATGTTTTCGTGACTGCATCAGAGCCACACTGTGCATGTTTCGGGATGCTGCTGCGGCCCCTGATTGACTGGCTGAAGGCATAACACGAAGCATTGCGGAAAATGGGAGGAGTGTCTGCCCTGTTCTCTTGGCATGCTGAAGCCAGTAACTGCGTCATGAGCTGCTTTTTTCCTGACCCCGGCAGCTCAGTTGTGTCAGCCATTCTGAGGGTTACTCAGAGGTTCGATGCTGCAACCAATAGTCATGATGTGTTGATGCAATGCTGGACGCAGGCAGAAGATCAGAGAAGCCGGCAGTGGGCGTCTTTTTACACAAGACTCCTCCTGCGGCATTTGCATATAATTGCACAGCCGCGGCAGCGGCATTTGTGTCCATCTCTGAATTGGCTCCTTATTCATGTGGTTAGTTACTATTGACATAGTTTCACCTATTTCTCTATGACTGTCAGCAACTTACAACTTCCACATTACATCCATTGGTGATTTTCATTCCGGGGCATAAGGCCAGTGCTGCTCTTTCATTGTTAAACACACGGAATTGGATAAACCCAGCAGTGAATTCTTCTGCAAAAGAGAATTTAAGGTTTCATTGTCTCATATTATTTATACAATGTAAATGTAATACACATAACAACTGCAACACGGAGGTTATTTACTGAGGACCTGATTCAGACCCGCTCGCTAAGTTGCGCTCGCTCGCTGTAAGCAATTTTCGCCCATCTGCGCATACGTATAATTCACAGTGCACGTGCGCAAGCCAGTCTTTGCGATCTGTTTTTGGTTGTTCGTAAGCCACTATCAGGTCGCTACTTTGAGTGACAGATAGTGCCATTTGTGGGTGGTAACAGGGGAAGGTGCTTGTGAACGGGGAGTGGTGCCTGCGAACGCAGGCATGTCAGGCCGCCAAAATGCCGTTTAAAGGGCGTGCATAATTAGCAGCATAGCGTCAATGTACACGTCACCTGCATGTATTGCAGCCAGCACTGTTTGGGCCTGTAAAATTTCTGTTTATTATCATTCTCACTTGTAGCTTCCTCTTATTGCATCTCCTGGCCTCTCCTATCTCTTCCTTGGCCCTTCCCCATGAAGCCATGGCCTTTTTGGGGTGCATTATGTCCCTTTGAAAAATGAGGGGGGCACCAATGCTCTTTCTGGCACAGGGCACCGAAATGTCTAGTTACGTCTCTGGCCACTAGTATGCTATCTGTTTTATTTGGCAGCCTTTTGATGCTCTCTGTATTATGTGATGGTCACTAGAATGCTCTCTAACTTTTAAATAGTTCTTAAGATTACTCTCTCTATCATTTAGAAATCAATAGAATTATTTCTGTATTGTTTTAAAATTACTACAATGCACTCTGTATTGTAGATCTGTCATTAGGATGCTTGTACACTCTTAACCAGAATGTTATCTGCATTACATGGTGGTCATAATAATGTTTTGTTTCTTGTGTAGTGGTCATTAAGTTGCTCTCTGTATTGTAAGGTGACCACTAGAATGTGCTCTCTATATCTGCCATGGGATACGTTCAATATCCCGACAGCGGGGATTCCAGCTGTCAGAATGCCGATGCCATAATCCCGACATTTATCCGAATACCAACCGCCGGAATCCCAAGTAGCGGGGTTGGGGGGAGGGTTAGGGTTAGGCACTAGGGGGAGGGTTAGGTTTAGGCACAGGGTGGGAGGCTTAGGTTTAGGCAGTAGGGGGGTGGTTAGTTTTAGGCACTGGGAGGGAGGGTTAGGGTACAGTTAGGGGTTAGGCTAGGTATACTTTAGGCAGTAGGGGTGGTGGTTAGGTTTAAGCACTAGGAGGGGGGGTTAGGGTAGGGATAGGAGTTAGGCTAGGTATACTTACCTCGAGCCGTCAAGGTGGTAACCTAGTCAGGATGCTGGCATCGGGATTCTGCCTGCCGCGGAACCCAACCCATCTGCCACTATAATACTTGTATGTGGTCAGGAGAATGCTCTTTATTGTATGGCAGACACTGGGTTCCCATTGTATTGTGTGATGATCACTAGAATATTGTCTGTATTGCATAGAGGCCAATATAATTAAAGATATGTGTGCACCCCCAGGTTTTGGCTTTGCTTCTAATTCATAGTCGTGTTTATAAAAATAGCTTCAATTATGTAATTTGGACATGTTTTTGTTCCTACAGTATTATTACTACAGTATTATTCTCAATAACATTAATTTCCAGTCAATTTTTTTTCACCTCACAGCTCACAATATTGTTCACTAATATTGGCTGGCTGGCTAAACTAAGCAACAGAGCAACGGCACAAACAGAACAAAACCAGGAAGATAATGTTTTGCCTTGTTTTGAGATTAAAACATAGCAGGAAGACATGAGCCTCGACTCAGTTTAACATGGAACCCCTAAGTTCAGGTGTTCGTATTTCAGGAATCCGAAACTGTACATCTCTAAATATAATGCTCTCTGTATTGTGTATCTGTTACTTACTAGTATGCTCAGTGTATTATATGATGATCAAGAATGTTCTCTACATTGTATGGTGGCCACTTGGATGCACATGTATTGTATTCTGTTCACTAGAATGTACCGTAGTCTGAATTATGCGGTGGTCACTAGAATGCTCTCTATATTGACTGGTTGTCATTAGACGTTCTCTGTTTGTATGGCTATGGCTCTCAAAAGAATGCTCTCTACACTGTATGGTCACTAGAATGTTCTTTGTATTGTACTGGGTCACTAGCACTGTTCCATTCCTAATATTTGACAGGCTGCTGTGAACATGTGCACAAATTTAAACTTTTGTGTCCAAAAAAATCACAGCAGAATTTTTTTATTTTTGCATGCACAGCCTAATAATGTCAAATGTAAAGCATATAAATTGCTAGGACTGGATATGACTCTGGCCCTGATTCAGAGCTGGACGCACAGCTATAGCGAGCGGCCAGGAACATGGTCGCGATGGTCAAGACCATCGCAACCATCGGGCTTGCTACGAGACCCTTGTGGTAGGGTCTCGTGGCCGCAAGCCCCAGAGATATTTCGGCTCTAACAGAGCCGAAATCTCTCCCACTGACATCACTCGTATGTCAGTGGGGCCGCCCCCAAACGGAGGCGTTCACATGGGAACGCCTCCGTTTGGGCAGCCACTCCCCCGGCCCGGCCACCAAAGGGGGTGAGCTGTCACTCAACATCGACAGCTCGCCCCCTTTGTTTTGCGAGACCCGGAGCGACGGAGTGCCCATCGCTATCCTGATCTCCCGCATGCGCACTGGCCCACCATCGACCCGGTTGCGAGCGCACAGCGCTTGCGACTGGGTCTGAATCAGGCCCTCTGTCCCTAAAATTCTGTCTGTGACTCCACCCACTTAAATGTAATTTCCATCTGTAGTTTTCTGTCTGCTTCAAGGGATTGTTGTGCTGTTAAGAATAAATGTGAAAAGCTTGGGAGCTGTTTCTACATATGTTCTGGTGCCTAATGGGTCTATTTACTAAGCTTTGTTATGAGATAAAGTGAACGGAGGTAAGGTACCAGCCATTCAGCTCCTAACTGTTATGTCACAGGCTGTGCTTGAAAAATTGACAGTTAGGAGCTGATTGACTGGTTCCTTATCTCCGTTCACTTTATATCCTAACAAAGCTTAGTAAATAGACCCCCTAAATATCCTGTCGATATCATATTGAATGGAGATGAGGCTTGTTTGCTTAATCAGGACTGAGTCAGACTGAAAAACTTGCCCATAGCAACCAATCAGCTTCGATGTAGCATTTATCAAGTGACCACTAAAACAATAAAATGGTCAAATAGAATGTTTGATTTTTTCTTTAAATGGTATTTAATTGTTCAAAACATCAGCATATGTTCCAGAGACTAGAAACTAAAAACTTACTTCTTCCATTTGGTGAGTAATAATTTGCTGCCTTTTCTGCATTTCCAAAATCATACACAACAGGTATTGCAGGTCCATTGTTTGCTGGGCAGCTACCACCATTGTATATGACTGGGTATTTCTGAAAGCAGACAAGGAAGGTGCAGTTATACTTTGGAATCTTTACATATTTTTGTAATCACCAGGCTCATCATTATAGTGTAATTTCTTAATAAAATAGTATATTATCACTTAAACATAATCTAATAGTGAGGAGTTCTCTATCCCTGATATGGTAATTCCATATGCTGTTTATTATTTACATGAGAAGAAGCCAAATGGGTGGAGTTTCCATGAAGGTGCCTACTGTAATCGAGTGACACCTATGTAGGGATGGCCATCAGTAGTGTTACCATCGATGGTTACCTATTCAATGGATGACCATCGATGGTATCACCAACCGATGGTCATCCCTGTTTTTTGAGTGACTGGCCCGCAGGCCAATCAGAATGTGGGGGTGGGGCTTCACAGGTGCCGGGGGGCGGAGCTATGCTCTGAGTCCTGACACCTTGAAAAACAAAACAAAAACATTCGGTTATGCCACTACTGGGGGCACTGTATAAGGGGGGCTACTACTGGGGGCAATGCCGCATAGGGGGGGCGCCAGTCCATTACATTGCCAGGGGTGCTTGGATCCCTAGATAGACCCCTGGATATCACTAAAACCTGGACTGTTAGTGTGCCTTGAGGACCGAGGTTGGGAAACACTGGTCTAGACTGAAATCCAGGGGTCAGAATGTGCCCTGGGGATCCTCCATCTTTCAGTACCCAGGAAGTACAACTTGGCAGTGTGGGCAGCAGTCACTATACTGATTAATTATGTTAAACTAAAAACTTTAAAAAATTGTCAATCTGAGTTCACATTTTACCTTGTACAGATAAAAGAGGTTTCCACCTTCATTAGACAGGAAGCCATTATGTGTGCGATATCGTAGAAGGGAGGAATCTCTCCATTTGGATACTGGAGTTTTGTTTGGCACATGCCATATTCCCACGTCATTAGCAGATATATCATAATAGCCGGGATTCTGATCACATAGGAAATATAATTTTCATATGTTACGTGTTAGAGAAACATTAATTCCTCCAGATAATAGGGTAGCAATAATTCTCACCTGCCACAATAGAAAATAAATATAATACAAAATAGCAGAAATCCTGACCGGCACGATCATTCTTACCTTGTAGTCATCACTGGTGGCTCCATCTGGTAAGCCAAATGTGGCATAGTTTGCCCAGTTGCCATCTCCTTCTGGTATCTTAATATTGTTTCCCTGTTGGCTGGTCCAGCGGTCGCCAATTGTGCACTTTCCAAGAATATTGTTTTCATGGACACTGGCTACCAAAGTCCAACCTCCTCCATTGGTGGTCATGTCACAGAAGGTCTGATAGGACACCCCATCTTCACTGGTTAGTGTGTAGATTCCATCTGTAATAAAAGCACATTAATAGCTATTATCCTTCAAATAAAGTATGTGGTGTACAGATAAAAGCATGTATTACAAATTGAAATAAAAAGTAATATGTAATAATCAGAGTTTTTCTGTAACATATATCTACATACTGCCAGTACTATATACAGTGTACACCATATTGACCTACAGAACAAATCAATAGGGGGAAGCTGTAAAATATGCAATTGACAATACTCTAGTGCTCAAGCTAATAAAAGAAGTTTATTCTATATAAAATATTTAAAACTATAATGTTAGACAATAACACACAAAAAATAACTAATAAAAAAGTAATAATTAGTATTTGTGCAATAATGAAATGGCTAAATGACTGGAATCAATACACTGATACCTTATGGCATGTTCACAAAATGTCATTGCATACGATTAATTAACCAGAATAACTATAACATGTATCTGTGATCTCAGTAGTTCTTTAAAAAATGTGATCAAACAGTGTGGTCTCAAAAAGCAGGGAAACATACAGTTTTTATAATAATCTTAATGTTAATGAACATCTGATATTGGTCTTGGTCAGCACAGGCAATACATGCAGTCAGACTTTGATCACATTTCACAGCTTAGTATACGGTCATCATTCAATCTGCTGCTTTGGTCACATGTGTATGTACTGTACAGCACTGCATGACTTGTGTATGTCAAAGTTAATACAAAGGATCAGGTTACTTTTTTAGGATGTTAGTTTAATCCTAACAACTCCTGGCGCAAAATGTAGTAGGGTCCGTGCTAGTCAGCCCATGCTAGGGATCTCTATGATTGGAACCGCAAGGTTAATAGAGGTGAACCTTGCGGTTCCCATCATAGGATACAATGTAGCAGTTCCCACCATAGACTTCAATGGCGCTTTCCCACCACTGAAGTCTTTGGGGAAAGTTTGACACACTAGCTGACCGCTCAGAGCCAATCAGCGGGCAGCTCCTACGGAGGCACCCGCCGATTGGCTGCCAGCTCTTGTATTCACACGGAGATAGTGTATGTGTTAATACATACACTTCTTCCTGTCCACCTTAGATCGGGTATAGGGTTTTTTTTGTTTTTAACCCCTTGGATGTCTACTTGGAATGAAGAGGACCTGATCTACACTAGGAATAGGGGAGTATGGATTTTTTTATTTTACAGGTTTAATGGAAGCTACAAGTGGGTGTGAATGGCTACAGGGATTATAGGTGAGTATGCATTATTATTTTTTATTATTACATTTTATTTATAGGGTGCCACAAGTGGTCCGCAGCGCCGTACATACAGTAAAGGGTACACAGAACATTACATTACAATACAGTAACCAAAATATAAACAGAACACAAGTAACATCAACACAATTCTCCATACACAATACAGCTCTGAAGGTGAAGGCTGTCATAGAAGTGCTAGAGAAGAAGGCTGTGAGACAGTGGGGAGGAGGACCCTGCTCCTAGGAGCTTACAATCTATGCATGAATGTGAGTGTGCATATATGTTTTAATAAAATTATACTTTCACAGCACTGGAGTGGAAGCATAGGAGTGCAAATACAGATTAAATGATTGAAAGTAAGAGATGGTCTGGTCCACAATTTATTCCAACAATTTATTGTGCTGCACTGCAGTCTTCATACATCTGTACCAATACCTATGTCTACATCTTGTGACTTTGCTGTTAAATCTGCATGTGCGGAGACCCCTTATTCCCCCACAGTCCATGAGCTGTCTTGGGTAGAGGAAAGTGACTGAGAAGAGTTGCACTAGCTACATAGGCATCTAACAACACATGCACAGTGACCGCGTTACAAAATGTATGCACCTTATATAATGATGTATTCCACTCATGCACAGTACAATAGGCTTAATGATGACGATGGAGGTGTCACATTATGATTATGAGATAGCATTTGATTGCATTCCAGATTATATAACGTGTGTGTATATCTCGAGGAATATTACTCACCTCTGGCACCAGACTGTGACTGCTGAATTTCTTTGCAGCTCCTATACTTGTAGCTATTGTCCACAAAGTTGTTTGATGGACTGAAACAATTGGAATCATCTTTCCAGCAGGCCAATAGATTCAGAATGCTCAACTTCTTCTCATGAAGCGATGGATCTTCTGAGAATATATAGAAAATGTTAGCTATTACACATCTTTTAATTTAGTGTGGGCAGTGTCCTTTCTTTATTGAAATAACATTGTTTTTTCTCTCATGTTTATTCTCTAACTTCCAACTGTAATGCATAATAGAATACACTTGTGCTATAAAAGTAAAACATAAATTCCTTTTTTTGGATATATGTGTAATACCCTACTATGCCAGTGTTATGATACACCTGCCTATTTTGCATAAGCCCTCTAGAACCATATGCTGAGGTCTTCTTCCTATAACAACTGTCATTCCCTTAGAGATTGATACTCTCACTGGTACTGAGATGCTGTTAGGCCTTAAAGAAGTTTATACAAAATGACAGGTGATCAGATGATAAAAGCTGGAGTAGTAGAAAACCATTTGCAATACAATGAGACTGAATGGTTCAATATGTGTGTAGATAATCACAGCAGAAACTTAGTAACAACAGACTGTAACAGGTGATAGCAAACAACAATGTCATGGTCCAAAAGTAATTAAGGTGATACTTAGCAATAGGTGTTTTGCAGGAAGCATGAGACCATAGAGCAGATCAGCTAGGCACACAGTGATAAAATAATCCAACAGCACTGACTAGACAACAGGATCAGCAAGCTAACTCCAACGTAAGAAGCTATAACCAGCAATGTAGTGAAAGGCTGGCTGCCTTTTAACTAAAACATAGGCCAATCATGAGTCTCCACAAACACAGGCCCTCTAATGAAAAATCTGATCTCCACCAGCATCCTGGGTGCTAGGCAACAGCCAGGACCAAGAAGCTCCGTGGCTGTCAATAGTCCCCATCGTTGTTACGATCCTCTAGCAATTGCTAGGACCAAGATGGAGGTGTTGGAGATACGTGGCACATCGAAGAACAGACACAAGAAGAACGTTTAAATCATGGCAGTTTACTAAATAAATGATATGATGGACTAGCGAAAACACAACATGTCAATGGTGCAATAAGGAGCTGAAACCATAGGACAGTCAATAGAATATACTGTAGGTTTACAGTCCAAACTAAAGTTGTTAAATGGCCAGGAGGCCTAGTAGACAGCAATGCTTGAAACGTGGTGAAGAAGCAGGATTGCTGGAGGGCCTAGCAGACAGCGGTACTTGAAACGTGGTGTTGAAGCAGGATTGCTGTATGGCCTGGAGGACCTAGTAGACAGCAGTGCTTGAAATGTGATGTTGAAGCAGGATTGCTGTAAGGCCTGGAGGGCCTAGTAGACAGCGTTGCTTGAAACATGGTTTAGAAACTGGATAGCTGTATAGCCTGGAGGGCTCTGTAGACAGCAGTGCTTGAACCATGGTATAGAAGCAGTTTAGCTGTATGGCCTGGAGGGCTCTGTAGACAGTGATGCTTGAACCGTGGTATAGAACCAGGATAGCTGTATGGCCTGGAGGGCTCAGTAGACAGCGTTACTTGAAACGTGGTATAGAAGCAGGATAGCTGTATAGCCTGGAGGGCCCTGTAGACAGCGTTGCTTGGACCCAGGGTACTTGGGTCACTTAGAAGGTGGTGAGCAGAATACACGCAACACATACAAATTATAGCTGGAAGTCTGGATGCACAGAGAGCAGTGTCATAACCAAAAGTTCCACATGAAAACTCTATAGCCGACAGGGCGGCGACACTAGGAGGAAACCTATGAAATCCTCTGACGTCTGGGTCTCCTAGCAACCGGCAACCTAGAAGCATGGTCAGGAGCAGGAGGAATACTGGCAGGAGACAAGTCCTGGACTGGACTTGTAACAATCGTCTAGCAACCATCGGCCTGTGTAGCCTGCATGATGTGATGTCCTAGTCACCATGCAATGACTGGGACCTGCCGAGAAGGTGAGCCTTGGTGGCAGCTCGTCCAGGAGGACGCTCCAGAATTATGGAGGGCGGCCCTCATTCAGAGCGTGCGCTCTGCTCAGAGCGTACGGCTCTGAATGAGGGCCATAGTATCCTACTTGTCATACCCATCTAACTCTTACTAATATGGGCATAAACCTACTTCAAACTACTTTATTGGTTAACTACTGATAAGGACTTTCTAAAACTTAATGCAAGCGTACATCGCAGTAGACAACGCCTTGTGGATTTATGGCCTGTCTGCTTCCACATTCCTGTACCATTTCATGCCTGATACACCACCTCATGTCTGATACACACATAAGAACCATGAATAGAAATGGCTGTCAGTAGCCATTTTGCTATCCCAATACAACATTGTAACTAATTTTGAAGATATTGCCATCTGCTCTATAACCCATTGGGGTTTATGCTGAATTTTAATGCATTTGCTTTAAACTTCACAGTAAAATTCATATACTAAAAACACAGATTCCTGCATATGCTAAATTGCAATGATTACATGATGCATTGCCAAACTGCCCTCTTCTCTGGTCCCTGTAGTGGCCCCACCCCTGCAACTATGGTAGTTCCATTACAATTTGTAACCTTAATTTAATCTTTCTGGTGATTAGGTATGTTAAAGATATCTTATTTATACATTTTCTCAAATAATTTCCTTTGCTTTGCCTGTAGTAAGAAGGGTGCTTTAAACATTAGAACTGTTATGCTTGTTAATCAGTTAATGAGAGTCAGGTGATCCAAGTGTAATTCTTATTTATTTAAAGTAGATATGTGACCGGACCCCGTATTCTACTGTAAATCTTCGTTGTGTTTTCGTTTTGGCAAAACCACCCTCAAATGTCTTTTGGATTTCTTTAAAATTGATAAAAACAGTTAAATTATTTAAGTTTTGAACAGTTTTTATTCCTGCAGTATTATTAACAACAATAACATTCATTTCCAGTCGATTTTGACTACCTCACAACTCACAATATTGTATTCACTCATATGGGCCAAAAGCTGCAGTGGACTGACTGGCTAAACCAATCAAAGAATATAGCACATCTATGAAACATAAAAGAATATCAGTGGCAGACAGGATGTTTAACAAACTATAAAATCTTACAGAATGTTTTCATTAATCAAGAACTAGATCAGAGGCCTGAAGCCAGCACAAGCAATGGAGGTTTGAGTATTTAGTGGAAGCAAGGTTAATCATTAATTGATTGATTATTAACCGTACTGTAATAACTATCAAGAAAAACAAATTGGAGACATGGAAAAAACAAGCTTCCAAAATACCAGTGAGATTTTTAAAGTGGTAACTGAATCCAAACAGCGGTCACATGCCTCAGGATGATACAAGAGATTCAATAGAGTAACAGCCTAGAAGGAATTGATAATTAATTATATGATTTGATGACACTACTCTGTATCTCTGGAGAAGCGGCAGGAAATGGACCTATTTGCCCAGCCGAGATGATACAAAAGAACATGAAAAATCCAGTAAAGTAATATACACTGCCTGTCAAATACACACAATCTTGGCAAAGCCCATAATGAAAAGTGGTGCACGATAGAATGGTCCTTGGGTGTATTTTGCATATAAAAATATTAAAAGGACATGCACAGTTTAACAAACCAAGTACTTCAGCAATAGGGACTGCCACTTTTGTGGCCAAGGTGTTTGGTTTGTTTTAGCCTCCAAAAACAAAGCTACCTATGGGCTTAAGGTGGCTATCAGTGTTATTCATCATCACAGTTGGAAGATGTCATTATCAACACCCTCATCACTGTTGTTAATATCATCAAATAATATTAACTCATCCCCATTGGAATCCACTGTTGCAGAAATCTCTGTACTTTGTTGTAATTGGCAGCAAAGGTCTTCCTAATAAATTTTGAAGTTCATTTTTATGAACATCAGTCAAATTGTTTGGGAGTAGCCTTCTATGAAGATCACTCACAAGGTTACTAGCTGTGCTAAACACTCTTTCCGAGTACACACCAGAGAGTGGGTAGCTTAAGTAAACCAAAGCTAGTTTATACAAGGGGCTCCAAATTGTCTTTTTCTCCTTCCAGTATTCATAGGGACTGTGTGATATGCTAATTTGTACATTAGCATTAAAATACTCCTCCACCATTCTACTGATGCTTACTGTAGCAGATTGAGTAATTGTAGAGGAATCTATAATTGTGGACCATTATTTTAAGCCTGACCAAATGTCATAATGTTTCACATGCACTGAGTTGAATCATTCTCATCACCAGTGGGTGTCTTGGAAAAGGTCAGTTTTTTCCTGGCAGCAGAATTTAGGAGAGACTGAAGCAGGAAACATTGTTGTGTCATATGTCACTTGAGCTGACAACTTACTCACCAGGAACTCTTTGTATCTCTTAAGATCTATGTCAGTTTTAAAGAAAGACATTACTTATGGCTGCCAAAATGTACTGATAGAATTGCAAGATGTTGCAAATCATTTGGTCCCAGAGTAAAAATAGAATTTGATCTACAAGCCCAATTCTGTCTGTCTGTCTGTCTCTCTCTCTCCTATCTTTATATACTCCGTATGGAATGGTAAAGTGTTGATCTTCGGAAGATCTTATATGTATGTAACTTTTATCATTTTTTTGATGACTGTATTTGTACTTTTGCATGTTATATTGAATCTAAAATGTAATAGGTTTTGTCCTTGTTACTCTATAGAAGCAATATAAATTTATGAAGAGAATTGCTTAACCATGCTAACTCTGTATTTCACTTTACAGAAGGAAAAAGTGATCTAATACACTGGAAATGAATTAACAAATGGACATGCATCACATCAAAGGCCCCTTAACCACTTAACTGACATGGTCATGGGATGCGAACGCAGCCAACTGTGCTCCAGCTGACAAGGTGCGACCGCACTGCACTGCTGTGTTTTTGAAGAGGAAATCCATACTGCACATGTGTAGAATGTATCTCCCCTGACTCCATGGACTCTCCTGTGGACCTGGCAATTCTGATCGGTTTTGACAGAAAAATTTGTCAGTTAAGAGGTTAAATAGTGTTTGTCTTAAATCACTTTGAAACTAGCTTGGGTTGAACTGTACATGTGAAAGGAGAGAAAACGTAAGCTATCTCTGGTGTGGTGCACACAGAGTAAATGAAACACAACTTTTATTAATTTATACTAATATAAGAATCTTGTGTCTGTTTGTTCCAAGTTGTTGCAAAAACTACTGAATCAATTTCATGAAAACTGCATCATTTTATAATGGAAACTCAATAGAAATAACCAGCACTTTGTTTCATCTTTATCTGTTAAGTTACAGCTGAGGAAAACCAAAATTGTTGAGATCATCAAGAGATAGGTGTGGCACAATGTGCGTGGTCAATATGGGGTGGGGAGAGAGGTGCTTTGGACCCGCATTCACTTGAATAGGATAGGCTACATTGCAGTATGTGCACAGGGCACACAGTGACATTGGTGTGAGTGGTGGGTGAAGGTGCTGCTTTCACCAGTCTGTATTGCGCTGCTGGTCACAGGGCCACTATGCAAAGCAATACAACTAAAAAAAGGATGGCAGAGCGATTTTAATCGTAGGCTAAGCTGCAAGCAATAGCTAGTAACATTTAAAAATATTTACAAAACTTTCAGGGAATTATTAAAAAGAAAGACATCTATATAATAAGCATGAAAGAGTATATGTCTGTCTGTCTGTTTGTCTTTTATGCACGGCCAAAATTTTTGACCTTGCTCTACCAAATTTGGCATGGTGGTGTAATTTGACAAGGATTAGGTTTTTGCCTAGGTTTGAACTTCATCAGGGCCATACACTGTCACACAATCCCTAAAAATTGGGACACTCATAAATTACACAGATTCTGAGGCTGGCTCAAGTAGAAATTGGCAGTCTGCCAAAAATCTGAGTGAAAGCTACAAAAGTATCCTTTTAACCTCACAGTCTGAGCAAGAGTCAAGGCCGGGTATCCCAGCTAGTGTGAAATAAGAAAAGGAAAAGTATTACAATAATTTTTATCTAAACAGAAGTGTACCTGACACTGAATAATCATCACTTAATTTATTCACTTATATGTGTGTGTTTATAAAAATATCTCATTTATTTCCAATGAGAGTTTGGCACATTTATGTATATAAGGAGTTTTCATCTCAAATAGGAACACCTCTGTATTTTGGATACTCCTCTGTGTACATCCCTTGTGAGGATTCCAAGGTGATTGGACTGATTTAGTGGGAATATACTTCGATTGGTGTGTTACCCTGGTTTAGAATTTATATTGAAACAATTTTATTTTTTGCCTTTTTGCCACTATCTAATGGCAAACAAAAATTCCTGCCATGCAACTTGAAGATACATCATTGATTGTATGAAATGTAATGATATTATTATATTTAGTAACCCCAGTCAGATATAGCTGTTATATTGCCACTATTCAGCAGCTATTTCAGTTAATTTAAACAGCTTGTTTATAACTATTAGATAAATATGGATCCTATAAATTATTGCATCAGTTAAATACCCATAGGTATCCAGTTTAGGGATTTAAATGTCCCTTGTAAAAAACGTGATGTTTGATTCTAATGGATTTGGTCCTATTTCATTCCAATAACATTTGATATTTCATGTTCATTCCATACTGTATTAGATTTACAACATTATGTAAAAAAGGTTCCATTTCACCATAATTTTTAAATTAAACAAGGGAAAAATACTCCTTGCAACAGATCCTTCACAAATTGCTGGTAACATTAGATTAGCATGTCAAGAATGTTAGTATTATAAAGCGGCATTAGCAGTCCTTTTATTCATTCAATAATTATCCGCTACTGTCCAGTCAAGAGCTCTACAAACTAGACGTTATCGTGAGCGATTTGGGCTATTCTGACGCATCGGAACTACAAATCGTTCATATCGTCTAGTGTGTACGCTCTATCAAATTCACGATGCGCAATCCCGCTGGTCGTTGGTCATATCTTCAGCTCTTTTGTACATGCAGGAAGATCTGTCAATCTTATTAATGATTACTTTGCTATCATGCAGTGTGTACTGCACGATGTGGCCATAACTTGACAGCCATTCCCATTCCCCTCCCATACCGGCTGACACAGATGCAGGCACGGATCAGTGAGATCTGTGCATGTATCTGTGTAAAAACATTTTAAAGTGCAAAATAAAATAAAAAACACCTGACCGCTACTAAGCCCAGTGATCCCTGGGGGGGGTGGAGAACCCCCCAATAAAGGGGTCCCCCTCTCCAGGGCTATCCCTGGCACCCCTGGTCGGTGGGTGCCGGGTTGATTGTGTAAAGTGTATGTAAAAAATAGTTGTACTGATATTGTCTTTTGCTGGAGAACTATAGGACCCAGCAAGCCTCCCCTGCATGCTGGTACTTGGAGAACCACAAGTACCATCATGTGGGGTATAAAGGGCCCGCTGGTACCTGTAGTTCACCTGCAAAACAAATATTAAAATAAACACAAGACATACACTCTGTGACATTACAACTTTATTACACTCCCACTCATACTCACCTACAATCCCTGGACACGTCCTCTTCCCCATTGTAGGTATCCACCGTTTTCTTAAAACAAAAAACA
This sequence comes from Taudactylus pleione, assembly GCA_031769625.1. Classification (NCBI taxonomy): domain Eukaryota; kingdom Metazoa; phylum Chordata; class Amphibia; order Anura; family Myobatrachidae; genus Taudactylus; species Taudactylus pleione. The sequence continues at coordinate 7,101,128 of JAUIMM010000004.1, forward strand.
AAAATTCCCGACCCATGAACTTAGTACCGTCCTCTAGAATGGTACTTCCTGAATGACAGCTCAGCTGCGCCATTCTCTAAAGAAACATTTAGTAACCTAGTGGTTCTCACCATTGAAGTCAATGGTGGGAACCGTTCATTGGCTGAGAGAGGCGGAAACTCACCTCTCTTAGCCAATGAACACTCAGCCCAGGCATCTGTAGATATTGTTAACGATATATCGTTACCGATCTAAAGATTTGGAAATTGTTAACGACAAATGATATATCGTTTGGTAATTATTAAAATTGCAGTGCGTATGCACTATATCGTTAGTCCAGGAGTTCCGGGGAGTTCAGGGAAAATCGTTGACGACATTGCATAGTTTGCAAGTCATCTAATGTGTACCCAGCTTAAGTCTTACAGGTTGTCTCACCACCACGCTGGCTATCTTATACAATGTACCCACACACACACATTTATAAAGCATTTACAACATAATAAATAACCATTCTGTCATATAGGTACACAAAAAAAATGCAGACACACAATTCGCTATAGCATGCTTTCTCAAGGCTGAACTAGAACTGTCTAAGATCAACATTCTTACCTGTTATGGATTGACCCTCTGACGAAACCGACAATCTATGTAGCGGAGAAATGCACGAGAGTCTCCTTACTTCACGGGTCAGAAGCCGTGAGAATAGCACTCTGGAATTGGCTCGGTACTTTTGAGTCACTAGGGGAGCCAGCGGCCAGAAGTATCCAGGTCTATCTGCTTGAAACTTCTGAGCTGTGCCTCTACATAAACGAACAAAGTGCTGTATGTTCACGTAAGCCGGCCGGCAGTAAGACATTCACAAGCTACTACAATTCGGGAACAAATGACCACTGCAATCTTTATATACGGGGAGTGAGCTATACCATTAATAGCTCTTTTCCACCAAAAACTCGTGTCCGACCTAGGTTTTCAGACATGGTTCCAAATATCCAGGTCAGACCCGTTTATACAGCACCATAGATCTGGGTTATTCTCAGGTCAGACCCGTTCACACTGAACCCGGGTCTGCCCTGCTAAACTTGTGAGATCATAAAAAGTGGGAGGTGACTGCTCCACAACCACCAATCAGCTCATTTTAGACATGACCCAGGTCGGATAACCTGGGTTGCGCCGTTTACACTGCACCATTACCCAGGTCCGACCCTGGTAGCTACCTGGGGTGGATTGCCGGGTCACTCCGACCCAGGGTATTTTTCAGGGACCCTTTTACACTGAGCTGTGACCCGGGTAGACCCAGCAATAACCTGGGTTATCGCATCAGTGTAAAAGGGGTATTAGTTTGGGATTTTAGATATCGACTCACGTTTCAGCACATTTGTTTGCCGACTTTGTGTTTTAAAGAGACTGTCTGTTCCTTTGACTTTACTAGCAGCTACAAAGCCACATGGAAAATAACATAAGGCAGACAGAACTAAACGGCATTAGGTGTCAGATTAATACCTATATGAATTAAGTCAACACAGGAGACTTCATAAGTGATTAACCTGTTCCAGCGCTAGTAAGATCCGACCTAATCTATATTAATTGGTCTACTAATAGACTCCGTGACTATAACATCTGTTTACAAAGTCGGAATTTGGAGCATAAATATATTTTGATCTTTTAATATTTGTATTTACTTATCTACAATTAGGACACCTACTGCAGAGGTTATCCCTTTTATTCAGAATGTGTACTAATGATTTACATATACTGTATCCTTACCAGTTTGATACATTTTGTGTGCTACTGTGTGTTTTATATTGTTTGTTTTAATTTTTATTAAATTTGTATATATATCACATGTTAAGCGCTCCTTGTTTGGACAAGTACTTTCTGCACTCTGTACATAGACTCTTGTAATAATTAGATAATTAGGTAGGTAATTTCAGACTGTTCTAGGTGTAGTGCTATGGATTGAGGCCAATCCGGATGTGCCACATGTCCAACTCCAACTTCAGAGCTTCCGACCAATAGTAATCAGTGTACTGTACACACCCCTAATTTTATTGAATTGACATCCCACATAGCAAATAATGGGAGCTAGTACATACTTATTTAACCACCAATGATTATTACATATCACTACAATCTATATTATATATATATTTATATATATATATATATATATATGTGTGTGTATATATATATATATATATATATATATACATATATATATATATGGAAAAGAGGTTTAAGAAGACATGCACCTGATAGTGTAGTATTTAAAAGAATAGTACCGAGTGCTCGTAAGAATAAGTGTGCGCACCAAAAATAAACACTTTTAAGCTTATCTGTGTTCCAGGGATGAGTAGTCCACACTGGATAAGTTTAGATGGGATGTCATCAACTTGATCACCTTAGGGGGAGCTTATATAAGCTCATGGGAGAGAGAGTATATATAGTGTAGTATATTTTTGCAAATGATGTAATAATTATAAGTAGAGGCTGCGTACCGGATAATGCTGAGTAAATAGCCCATAGTATGTTCTCCTCCAGGGACCGCCTAATACCCTCTAGGAATCCCTCTTAGGTGCTTGGATGTTCAGTGTATGAGAGCTGAATACATATGCAATCTCTCGTCAGTATATTCCAAACAGGGGATTTTATTAAGTTTACAGGGTATGGGGGAACATAAAACAAGATATAAAAGAATACACTGAACATCCAAGCACCTAAGAGGGATTCCTAGAGGGTATTAGGCGGTCCCTGGAGGAGAACATACTACGGGCTATTTACTCAGCATTATCCGGTACGCAGCCTCTACTTATAATTATTACATCATTTGCAAAAATATACTACACTATATAAACTCTCTCTCCCATGAGCTTATATAAGCTCCCCATAAGGTGATCAAGTTGATGACATCCCATCTAAACTTATCCAGTGTGGACTACTCATCCCTGGAACACAGATAAGCTTAAAAGTATTTATTTTTGGTACGCACACTTATTCTTATGAGCACTCGGTACTATTCTTTTAAATACTACACTATCAGGCGCATGTCTTCTTAAACCTCTTTTCCAGAACCACTTCACCCGCTAGCCAAAACGGACCCCAAGAGGACTGCAGCTGCCTTTTAATTAAGTGTCAGTGACTTTGATTCAACGCTTTTACCATTCACATATTGCACTAGTTACACGTTCTTTTGTATTAATAAGGGAATCATCTTTTACTGTGCGCTACCCTCAGACTCCTTTCACCTAAAATACCTTGGCACACTTGGGTAGCAGCCGTAAATAACTCCCCTTCCTAAAGTTTGACCATAAAAAATAAGATTTTTCGAACACAAGGCCTGGGAAATAAGAGATCCGATGCTTGTCAGAAAATTTTTAATGAAGATTCATGCTTAAATGTTAATGCACCAGCTGATGATGTAGACACATTTTTTTGGGATATTGAAAAATTACTCATTAAAGAAACTAAAGTATGGTGGGATATAAAGGGCCTAGAGTTCTCTTTAAAAGCTAACAGAATCCCCAGAGGGTTACGCCAAACAAAAACCCAGAGTTTTGGCCTAGATAACCCCATCTTTTCTGAAAAATGGGATCATATCCTCCATGAATGTTCTTTGAACCTCATGAAACTCATTGTAGAGGAGAAAAAACATCACCTGAAAAATATAGAGACAAACTTGATTATAAAAACAATGGAATTAAAAATTGTAGTCGCTTTAATTTTAATTCGCATCCCATCAATCAATATAGGAATGATACTCGCAGAAATTGGAATAAACCACCTAAAAAGTATAAGAATTTTAAACCTAAACCTAGCCCCATTTACAGGGAAGGACCCCTCCTGAGAAACAGGTTCACTGCATTGGAGAGGGTTGAGTCCAATAGTGACAATGATTTTTTATCCCCAACCCCCACTCCCTACCAGAGGAGAATGTACAAAAAAACAATGTTCAAGGAACAGTCACGTTTAGTATCCCCCCTAAAAAGAGGGTACACAGAGATAGGAGAGCAGGACGCAGAACAAGAACCAAAAAGAAGGAACATGTACAGACATTAGAACAAGTAAAAAAACAGGGCATTTTTAATATATCAGATCATCAACTGTCAAATGCAGAAATTTCTCTCCTCAGCAAGGGTTTAAATTTTGCCCCAGTACATAAAAGCAACAAATTCCAGACATATATAGACCTGAACAAATTTGTTAGAAAACTCACGCTGAAAAGACACATCATGCGAAAAGACACAGCGGTAATTTCCAACTATGAAATCCCATTCTTAAAATCTGGTCTTAAACCAGCTTCAAAATTTTACCCATTAGAATCCAAGAGTAGTAACATTTCAATGTTTTATGATATGGTTAAGAAGGATTTAATTGACACTAAATCAGATATCCCCTTAAGGAATAATCTCACACAATCTGAGAAACAGGCCCTAAAATCTCTTCAAACTAATAAAGATATAGTCCTGAAACAAGCAGATAAAGGATGAGGTTTGGTTGTAATGAATACATCTGACTACACCAAAGAGGCTGTATGGCTCTTGGGGGATCAGAATTCATATAAACCCCTCACTAGAGATCCAACTGAGGACTTTGTAGACTCCTTAAGGGATACATTAGTAAAGGGCTTACACATGAATATACTAACGAAAGACGAAAACCAATATCTTATGCAACCTAACCCAGTAATCCCAATCTTTTATCACCTGCCAAAAATTCACAAGGATATGAAAAATCCACCTGGCAGACCTATAATAGCTGGCACCGATTCATTAACTTCACATGCTTCAGAATATGTCAAAGAACTGCCATCATACCTAAAAGACACCACAAGTCTTTTAAATTTAATACAAGGGATGCACTGGAGTAATGATTTTTTTATGGGCCACTATTGATGTTCAGTCTTTGTATACATGCATAAAACATTCCAATGGTATTGAATCTTGTAAAAAATTCCTAGATCAAGATCCCCTGATCGATACCCAGCACAAACATTTTATTTGTGAATTGCTCTTATTTATTTTAACTCACAATTATTTTAAATTTTTAGATCAATTTTATTTACAAATTTGTGGTACAGCGATGGGCACGATCTTCGCACCTAGTTATGCAAATCTTTTTATGGGGAACTGGGAATCAGAATTCATTTTTGATAAAAATCCTTTCAAAAACAAAATACATCTATATAAACGCTACATCGATGATATTATTATTATATGGAAAGGTTCAGAAGAGGATTTTAAATGTTTTATGGATTTTATTAGTGTCAATGATTTTAACTTAAAATTCACTTCCAGCCTACAAAGAAACAAAATAGAATATTTAGACATTAGTCTTGAAGGATCTCAGAATGCTATCTCCTCAAGCACTTTTATCAAATCAGTAGGTACGAATAGCTATCTCCACTATGGTAGTGGACATGTCAGGAGCTGGAAAGACAATATTCCTTTATTCTCAGTTTCACCATATAAAAAGGAATTGTAGTAATGATGAAGTATGTTCACAACAGCTTAAAGTCTATGCAGAGAGGTTTAGGAACCGTAAATACCCTGAATCCATAATTTCCAAAGCTATGTCCAAAACATAAGCTGAAGCAAGGGAAGATCTCCTACAATATAAAGATGTAGATAATAGGAAAAAAGAGGATATGATCCCCTTCATCACTAAATTCAGTAATGAGGAGAGCAGGATTAGACAGGTCCTCAATAAACATTGGGGCATCTTTCAAATGGACCCAGTTTTATCTAGTATTTTACCCCAAAAACCCATGATCTTTTTTTAAAAAGCCAGAAACTTAAAGAACATTTTAGCTCCAAGTATGCTGAGACATACGGTCCCCACTAAACAAAACGTATTGAAATGTGTTGGATCATATAAGTGTGGAAAGTGCAATATGTGTAAGCATCTCCATCCTAATAGAAAAACTGTCATCAACCTTCAAAGCTCAAGAACTTACAAGATTAAAGTTTTCATCAATTGTAACAGTTCTTCAGTTATCTATGTACTGGAATGTCCTTGCCAATTGAAATATGTGGGCAAAACTAAAAGAAATTTGAAACATAGAATCCAGGAGCGCGTAAGGAACATAAGAAATAAGGTTGAAAGTAATTCAGTGTCCAAACATTTTAAAACGTGCCATGATTCGAATCCAGAACTCTTAACCTTTAAAGGTATTGAACTTGTGAAAGTAGGTGCAAGAGGTGGCAATCTCGCAAAAAAACTCTCACAGCGAGAAATGTTTTGGATTTTCGAACTCAAAACACTGCAACCTAATGGACTAAATGATAGCTATGAAATAGCTCCATTCCTATAACTTGGTTTTATTGCTCACTTTATTAATATTTTAATGGCTATCAATATTTTAACCGCAATTTTTATTCTAATTTTACATAATGTGTATCTGTTTTATGTGACATAACTACTTTTTTGTTGCTTTTAAAGTTTTTATGGTCTCATACTAAACAGAACGTTTTAAGGCTTGTAACTATTTGCCATAACAGTGTACATATACATAAGGAGGTGGCAATATTCTCCTTTTAGTTCCCTTTATATGTGGTTTGCTGTATCATTTATTTATATGTTTTATTTTTTTATTCTTTGTTATTATGTATTATGGCATTCATAATCCACGGTAGTGTGATTATGCTTTACTGTACCTAATATTTGTGCTGCATTAGCTATGTTTAGACTGTAAACAACCAGTTATTATTCCCCTTTTTTCCTAAAGTATGATTTCTATATATTAATTATTTTTGGCAACAATTTAACTGCTACATAGTGGGTTTGGTATCCTATCGCACTAACAAAATGGCCACCTGTGTATTTCTATATCTTACTAGCTTTCTCTAACCCAAAAGATGGCCACTGCTTATTCAAATGCAGTTTTTCTGCATTATTAAAATGGCCGCCACCATGTGGGTACAGTTTCTGTCCCACCAACAAAATGGCCACCACTACAAGGAATTAGACCTTCTAGCCTGCCTTTTAATGTCCCCACTACACATATACCTAGCCAGGCTAGCGATTTATCCCCTGACAAGTATATAGAGTCATTTCTTCAATGGCAATCTGCCGTTTTTTTGTGGGAATTCGTGATGTCACTGATGACATCATTAAAAAAATAAAAAATAAAAAAAATAAAAAATATATATTTTTATTTTTTATTTTTTTTTGCCGATTTTGGTGCCAAAGTGCAGCAGCACACCTCCCCCTATCCAGGGGATAAATAGAAGGCACTCCAATGACCCACAATACTCCTGAGGAAGTCCTGAAGGGATGAAATGCGTTAAGGCCAGCAGACCCAGGCTCTCTGTATCCTTGGTTATGTAAAGAGGACTGGGTACCATTCTTTTATATCTTGTTTTATGTTCCCCCATACCCTGTAAACCTAATAAAATCCCCTGTTTGGAATATACTGATGAGAGGTTGCATATGTATTCAGCTCTCATACACTGAACATCCAAGCACCTAAGAGGGATTCCTAGAGGGTATTAGGCGGTCCCTGTAGGAGAACATACTATGGGCTATTTACTCAGCATTATCTGGTACGCAGCCTCTACTTATAATTATTACATCATTTGCAAAAATATACTACACTATATATACTCTCTCTCCCATGAGCTTATATAAGCTCCCCCTAAGGTGATCAAGTTGATGACATCCCATCTAAACTTATCCAGTGTGGACTACTCATCCCTGGAACACAGATAAGCTTAAAAGTGTTTATTTTTGGTACGCACACTTATTCTTACGAGCACTTGATACTATTCTTTTAAATACTACACTATCAGGCGCATGTCTTCTTAAACCTCTTTTCCAGAACCACTTCACCCGCTAGCCAAAACGGACCCCAAGAGGACTGCAGCCGCCTTTTAATTAAGTATCAGTGACTTTGAATCAACTCTTTTACCGTTCACATATTGCACTAGTTACACGTTCTTTTGTATTAATAAGGGAATCGTCTTTTACTGTGCGCTACCCTCACACTCCTTTCACCATATATATGTATATATATATATACATGTGATCATCATTATTAATATGTATATAATGAGACATTAGAGGATAGTTGGTCACTTGATATACCTGATTGTAATATATGATTACAAATGGCTTTTTGTATGTGGCCTGTCATTACATAATTTATGTCATAGGTATGTCCTGAGTAATCTAATGATGTTTTTTGTCACATACTTTTCTTAGTGTCTTTAGTAAAATAATTCAGAGATGGGAAGGGGAGAAGGAGGTCTGTAGAATTTTATTTTATATTATTGAAAGATATATAAAAAAATCCCAAAAATAAATTACATCCAAACTTTATTTTAAAAATAAATGTATCAATATCATAACCCTTTGGTGGATGATGTGAGGGAATAATGCCTCATATTAATTTATTTTTTTTAGTTTATTGGTATATGAATTAATAAAATCCTTTAATTTTTATGTTTCTTTGTATCAATAGCCATGGTACTGTCAAGTTTAATAAAAACATATTTTTTTACATTCTTAACTTACAGAGCCCCTCATTAATCAATCAATGGAAAAGGTAAGTGTTTTTATAATATATTATTCTTTGGTAAAATTATATACAGGTAAGTATCATAAAAAATAGAGGTCTTTTCAGTGGCGGACCTAGACTTTACTTTTAGGGGGGGGTTTAAGAATTAGTACTGACTCCTCCCCTTTCTATTCATTTACTCCTCCCACTTAGAGTTCTGCCGCTCCTATTTTCAAACTGAAAAAATACACAGGAAAAAAAAAACACACATATAGGCACCCACATGAAATATTACTCACCAGATGCACAACCTTATCAACATTACACCGCACATAGGGCCTGATTCAGACCCAGTCGCAAGCGCTGAGCGCTCGCAACTGGGTCGATGGTGGCCCAGAGCGCATACGCACGACGGAGCTGGCTCCGTCATGCGCATTAGCGAGACCCGGATAGTGATGGGCAATCCGTCGCTCCTGGTCTCGTACCAAAGGGGGAGTGCTGTCGATGTTGAGTGGCAGCACGCCCCCTTTGGTGGGCGGGCCGGGGGGCTGGCTGCCCAGATGCCCATGAGAACGCCTACCATCTGGGGGCGGCCCCACTGACATCACAAGTGATGTCAGTGGGAGTGCTTTCGGCTCTGTTTGAGCCGAAATCTTTCTGGGGCTAGCGGCCATGAGACCCTACCACAAGGGTCTCGTTGCAAGCCCGATGGTCGCGATGGTCTTGACCCTGTAGTAGTGCCTCAGTAGTAATGCCCCAAGTGGCAGTGCATCCTGTGGTAGTGCCCCTGTATAAATGCCCCAGTAGTAATGCCCCTGTACTAGTGCCCCCAGTAGTAATGCCCTTGGTAGTAGTGCCCACTAAGTAATGCCCCCAGTAGTAGTGCCCCCTGAGTAATGGCCCTAGTAGTAGTGCCCCCTGAGTAATGCCCCCAGTAGTAGTGCCCCCTGAATAATGCCCCCAGTAGTAGTGCCTCCTAAGCAATGCCCCCAGTAGAAGTACCCCCTAAGTAATGCCCCAATAGTAGTGCCTCCTAAGTAATGCCCCCCGAGTAATGTCCCCAGTAGTTGAGCCCCCTAAGTAATGTCCCTAGAAGAAGTGCAGCCTAAGTAATGCCCCCAGAAGTAGTGCCCCCTAAGTAATGCCCCCAGTAGAAGTGCCCCCTAAGTAATGCCTCCAGTAGAAGTGCCCCTGAAGTAATGCCCCCAGCCGCTTGCACAAAAAAAAAAACACCTAATACTTACCTTAAGGCCGGCTCCCGCCTCTGCTGCCGTCCGGTCCGCTCGGCTGCTCCTCTGCACTGTGGGAGAGACGTCATGATGTCTCTCCCATAGTGCACACTGCAGGAGCCGGAAACCGGAGCTCACGAGTGAGTTCCAGCCTCTGTCTCCGGCTGCCGCTGCGGGAAGCCTGGGGAGCGGGCACCCACTGGTAACAAAATCTCAGCGGGCGCCCGGAAGGAGGACATGGAGGCCAGCAACAGTCTGTCACTGAAATCACGCTGGTGCTGCGCCGCGCGGCTACACTTCTGACAGGCATCAGCACTAGCTGATCTGACTGCCTGGCTGACACTACTGGGCGGAGCTTTTGGGAATTATGGCTGTGTGAACGGGGGTCGATCGCCCTTTTCGCCCCCCCCCCCTGGATCCGCCACTGGGTCTATTAAACAATTTCATGAACACACAGGAATGCTGCCACTCCACCTTCGTTTACACTCCCCTGAGACTGGGTTCGGCTGCAGCCAAATCGAACTCCACAAACTGCTGGATGCGACAAACTCACACACTCAAGCGAAGGAGACGCTGTGGCTTTTTACAGATCACTCTATCATTTTTTAATTTCTGATTAAATTTAATATGGTTTTAACTTAAAATGCGGTCACCATTTATTCTTCCTTATTTTTATCTCCACCTGGATGTTATACTTCTGCTACTTGCACATCCTGCCAGATGTAACCTACGCAGTGCACCCCAGATGGTTGCCTCGGATGGGTCATTCTTGGGCAGGATGAACAAACACGTGGATCTATTCATTCAGTGCATTTCATATTTCAAATGTTTCAGTCACCCGTATATGTCATGCCGAACTGCAGCTCTGTTTGCTGTATTTACTATTCCCTGTTTTGTAAAATGTACTTCCACCCCACTGTGTGCTATACTGGTGTGCTATACCTCCACTGTATGATATACTGGTGTGCTATACCTCCACTGTATGCTATACTGGTATGCTATACCTTAACTGTATTATATACTGATGTGCTATACATCCACTGAAGTGCATCCTCCATGGGCAGGATGTACTTCATGTGGATCTATTCACAAAGAGTATATCATACTGCCACACATGTGTCACTTTTCCCATATATGCCTTGGGTCCTTGTATGGCTTATCTCCCACAGTGCAACCTACCTAGTGCGCCCACCATGGCTGCCTCACCTGGTACACTCATGGATGGGATGAAAAATACATGGACCTGACTATTATGGTGGGACCCTACTCCTAGCATCAGGATGCTGCAACCACCCATTTTGTGTCATCTCTTCTAGGTGTAACCTATTCCACCTAGGGGTGTGCACCGGCCACTTTTCGTGTTTTGTATTTTGGTTTTGGATCTGGATCTTTCTTCGTGTTTTGGATCTGGATTGGTTTTGCCAAAACCACCCTTCCGTGTTTTGGGTTCTGGGTTTTGTGTTTTGGATCTGTATTTTTTTGAAAAAAGATAAAACCGCTAAAATCACAGAATGTTTTGGTTTTTCTGCTCCTATGCTATTATTAAACTCAATAACCTTAATTTCCACTCTTTTCCAGTCTATTCTGAACACCTCACACCTCACAATAGTGTTTTTATGTCCAAAAGGTTGCACCGAGGTAGCTGGATGACTATGCTAAGCGACACAGGTGGGCGGCACAAACACGTGGCCCATCTAGGAGTGACACTGCAGTGGCAGACAGGATGGCAGTTTGAAAAACTAAGCCCCAAACAGTACATAATGCAAAGAAAAAAAAGAGGTGCAAGATGGAATTGTCCTTGGGCCCTCCCACCCACCCTTATGTTGTATAAACAGGACATGCACACTTTAACAAACCAATCATTTCAGCGCCAGGGTCTGCCACATGACTGTGGCTGAAATGATTGGTTCGTTTGGGCCCCCACAAAACAAGCTGGCAATTAATCTGTCCCAGCACAAACTGGCTCTACGGAGGCAAGATGTCGTCCTCATCCTCCTCATCCACCGATTCCTCACCTTCTTCAGTGTTGTGTACATCCTCATCCACACAGAGTATTAATTCGTCCCCGCTGGAATCCACCACCACAGGTCCCTCTGTACGTTCTGGAGGCTGGTCTCCCTGGAAAAGTTGATAATTAATTTTTATGAACATCATCTTCTCCACATTTTGTGGAAGCAACCTCCTTCGCCATTCGCTGACAAGGTTCCAGGCTGCACTAAACACTCTTTCGGAGTACACACTGGAGGGGGGGCAACTCAGGTAAAATAGAGCCAGTTTGTACAGGGGCCTCCAAATTACCTCTATTTCCTGCCAGTACAGGTATGGACTGTCTGACATGCCTACTTGGATGCTGTCACTGATGTAATCCTTTAACAGACAGACGCACGCTTGTCGCTGCTGCTTTGAGGATGCAGGTGCGGCTACAGCCCACACAATTCACAAAGACAGAAAAAAAAATAAGAATTTTTTATTTTTTTTGGAGTGCACTTTGGGGGTTACAGCACCCTTTAACAGACAAGCCAGACGGCCCTTTACTTATGACACAGGCGCACGCTTGGCACTGCTCCTTTGTTGATGCACGTGCAGCCACAGTGCACACAATTCACAAACACAGAAAATAATTCCTCCACCATTCTGTCAGTGGTGACAGTATCATATGCAGTGACAGTAGACATGTCAGAAATTGTTGGCACATCCTTCAGTCCGGACCAGATGTCCAAACCGGCCCTTGACTTATGACACAGGCGCACGCTTGGTGCTGCTGCTGTGTTGATGCATGTGCAGCTACTGCGCATACATTTCGCACACAAACACAGAAAAAAAAGAATTGTTTATTTTTTGTGGAGTGCACTTTGGGGGTTACACCACCCTTTAACAGACTTATGGGACACAGGCGCACGCTTGGCGCTGGTCATTTGTTGATGCACGTGCAACCACAGTGCACACAATTCACAAACACAGAAAATATTTTTTTATTTTGTTTGGAGTGCACTTTGGGGGTTACACCACTCTTTAACAGATGAGCCAGCTGGCCCTTTACTTATGACAGACAGACGCATGCTTGGCACTACTTTGTTGATGCACGTGTGGCTACTGCGCACACAATTCACAAACAAAAAATAATTTTTTATTTTGTTTGGAGTGCACTTTGGGGGTTACAGCACCCTTTAACGGACAAGCCAGCCAGCCCTTTACTTATGGGACACAGGCGCACGCTTGGCGCTGCTCCTTTGTTGATGCATGTGCTTGGGGGGAGCACCCCTGATGGACAGAGCACCCCCTGGACAACACTACAGCACCCCTTTAGGACTGGGACACTGCACAGGACTTTGGAGTGGACACAGCCCCTATAGACAACTGACTGCACAACACAGCCCAGCCAGCCCCTATGGACTTTGGAGGAGTGGACACAGCCCCTATCGACAACAGCAGCACAGCACAACACAGCCAGCCCCTATGGACTTTGGAGGAGTGGACACAGCCCCTATGGACAACAGCAGCGCAGCACAGCACAACACTACACTGCACTACACTACACAGCCCAGCCAGCCCTAACTCCCACCCTCCCTCTTCACTGTCCACAGCCGAGTGAGAAAATGGCGCCGACGCGGGTACCTTATATAGAATCCAAAACTTGCGAGACCCGTTACCCGGAAGGCGGGATGATTATGTTTTGCCTCGATTTCAGATCCGAGTCAGGCGGGAAAAGTCGAGCCTGACTCGGATCGGCCTCGGCTTGTGGGGGGTTCGGATTTCAGAAATCCGAACCCGCTCTCCCCTAATTCCACCCAGGGTAATCCTACGTAGTGCACCCAAGACGGCTGCCTCATTTGGTACCTTTGTGGGTGGAATATATAACCTATGGAAGTTATTTCCCAAAATGTCAGCACCAACCCTGCAATATGCTTATTGTGCTCTTTAGGTTTCAGTTGTTTTTAATTATCTCGGTGTGGTTTTCTATTTTCTGCAATACCTAATCCTTGTAAAATGTACCATGTTTTCTGATGTCTGTAAAGCGACTTTGAGTCCTGCGGGAGAAAAGCGCTATATAAATAAAATTATTATTATTATTATTATTATTTACTAAGCAGTGTTAGGAGACAGAGTGAAAAGTGATAAGGTACCAGCCAATCAGCTCCTAACTGCCATCTCACAGGCTTTTTGAAAAATTACAGTTGGGAGCTGATTGGCTGGCACCTTATCACTTTTCACTCTGTCTCCTAACACTGGGCCTGATTCAGAGACGAACGCTATTTGCGGACGGACGTTCTGAAAAAGGTGCGGGATATTTAAATGAAGTGCTCGCTCTTTGCGGTCTGTTGACGCCTCTATGTCTGAACGAGCGAACAAAACATGCGGTTGCTATTTTGAAAAAAACGCCCCCTGGCCGCTCGCATCATACGTCATCTCCGCTATTTATTAGATTAATCGAGTATATCGAACGGCGTATGAACTGCTCGCTATTCTTGTGGTAGCATTTTCCTATCGCAATCATTCGAGCAGTTCAGGCTAAAAGACAACCAAGTGACGTGGTCAATGACGCTGCTTTGTTAATTATGCACACCCTTAAAACGCCCGTTTTGACCGTTTGGCACGCCTGCGTTCGGATCTCCACTCCCCGTTTTAAAGCACCTTCCCCTGTTACCACCCACAAACGCCACATCCTGTCACTCAAATTAGCAGGCATTCGCTATATTGCGAGCACACGATTTCTGACCGCACTGACTGGTTCGCGCATGCGTACTAAAACCCATACGCATGCGCAGATGTGCGAACATCGCTCCGAACGAACGAGCGGCCGCTTACAAGCGGCTCTGAATCAGACCCACTGCTTAGTAAATAGACCCCATAGTATTTTAGAGAAAATAGTTGAAGAGGAGAATCCAAAATACAGAGGTGTTCCTATTTGAGATTACTGTACATAAAATTAATGGAAAATAAATTTGATATTTCTACTACAAACACATAGGTTCAAGATAGGTGAATAAATCAAGTGATGATTAACCAGTGTAAGATACACATCATCTGTTTAATTACAATCATTTTTAATCACTTCCTTTCATTTTAATAATTCTTTGGAAGGGAGGTAAATATTGTTATATGTAAATAATAAATGTTATGTTTTATTTACCCTGTGTGCACAGGGGCGTATCTACCCAATGGCCAGGATGGCACTCGCCAGGGGCGCCGACCAAAGGGGGGGTGCCGTCCGGCAGTGCCACCAGTAGCCATGGGGTGGACAAGTCCCCCGACCCCAGAAGTGTAGGGCAGACCGCAGTGATAGCGGTCTGCCCTACACCGTTTACAAACACACAGCCACCAGCGGCGGCTGTGTGTTTGTAATAGCAGCCAGCTAATGAGAGTCAGACAGACTCTCATCTGCTGCTGCGTCGTCAGCGGAGGGAGCCGGCTGGAGCTCACTAATGAGCTCCGTGTGCCGGCTCCCCCCGCAGCATGTGATGGGAGAGACGTCATACGTCATGACGTCTCTCCCATGCAGGAGAAGAGCGGCCGGGACTCAGAGCAGACAGCGGCGGTCACGTCAGGAATGGGGATCAGGTAAGTTGAATTTTTTTTTTGTTCTTTGTGTGTGTAAGTCTGGCACTACAGGGGGGCACTGAAATAGGGGGTGACAGCTACTGGGGACACTTTATGTGGGGGTGCCTGTTACTGGGGGCACTGTATAGGAGTGGCCACTACTGGGGGCAATTTATGGGGGTGGGTTGCCACTACTGGGGGCACTGTATAGGGGTGGTAATAGGGGGGTGGCCACTACTGGGGGCACTATATAGGGGGGACTACTGGGGGCACTGTATAGGGGGGGACTACTACTGGGGGCACTGTATAGGGGGGGACTACTACTGGGGCAATGCAGCATAGGGGGGGTTACTACTGGGGGATTACTATTGGGGGCACTGCATTGTGGATTAGCCAAGAGCTCAGTGTGTGCATTTGTGAACCAGAAATGTATTAACCTTTTGAATTCTGGTATGCGCTTTTTATTTTTTTTGTTATGCACTCATTCTTTTTAATTCCCACACAAAAAGGTTTAATATTGTATTATACACCTACCTTAATCAAAACTAGTTGAACCACCTCTGGGAGTTATTATTACAGCATCAGTCATGTGAATTGTCCTGTTATTAAAAACAATCTTCCATCCCAATTTGAGCTTCTTGGCAGAGGGTTTTAGGCCATTAACATTGAGGCTCCACAAGAAGAAAATGTGCTTAGTCCAAGTGAAAAGGACCATCCACGTACTTACTGTAGGTGTGTAAATTAGTAAAATAGGGTGTCGAGGAGTGTTTAAGATAACTGAAGTTTGCCTTAGAACTGAAGGCTCATAAACCTCTAGTCATGGACGGAATGAGTTAATAGTTAGGGGGGTTGTATTTGTAGGCTGACGGACAGCACTGGTAGCAGATTGACTGGTGGACATCATCTTTAGGGAGGGGTTTAGAGAGGTTTTAGGTCAGTTGATGTGTATTATCCTGCCTCTTTGATTTGATCTCCCACCCTCCCTTACCTTATTGTGTCTTGTCTGTGTCAGCTTTATTGATGGGCAGGAAAAGAACGGCAACTTGGCGGCCAGCTTGCTGCAGTATGGGGGGTGCACTCCCGTTCAATGCACTGGTTAGGCTGATTTCACCCTAATGGGGTCAGCTGTGCCTCTCAACCGAGTGGGCCTGAATAGTGCATTGGTATGGGTGTCGGATAATTCCCCTCTTGCTTAGAAAAGGATAGTTGGCCCTTGCAAGTCTAATTTCACATTTGCCTTTGACAATGGGATAGTTGGCCCTCGCAATTTGTGACATCATTGCCTAAGTCAACTGGTTTGCAATATGCTGCCGTTCTTTCTGCTGCTACCATTCTTATGTTGTAATTAATAAAGCTGACCATTAAATTTTGGACGGCACTTTCGGTCTCATGTCTTTAATTTAGTTAAGTATAGAGTGTTTAAGATTATTAGTTATGGTTCATCTGTCATCTGACTATAGAAAGTTTATGATATTATTATTATTAAATTTTTTACACTGGCGAGGTCATTGGTGATAATTATCATCAGTGCAGGGATAGAGTACTCACAGTCAGGGCCGGATTAAAGCTTGTGGGGGCCCCAGGGCAACTAAGTTGCGGGGGCACCCTTCAAGCCACACAGAGCCGAGCCCAGCCTGCCCCAGCAGTGCCCCCAGTAGCAGTCCCCCCTCAACAGTAGTCCCCCCAGGAGTACCCCAAGTAGTAATCCCCCTCTATGCTGTGTCCCCCAGTAGTGGTCCCACCAGTGTGCAGTGCCCCGAGTAGTATCCCCAGCAGTGCCCCTAGTAGTAACTCCCCTCTATGCAGTGTCCCCCAGTAGTGGTCCCACCAGTGTGCAGTGCCCCCAGTAGTAATCCACCTAGTAGTACCCCCAGCAGTGCCCCTAGTAGTATCCCCAGCAGTGCCCCTATTAGTAACTCCCCTCTATGCAGTGTCCTCCAGTAGTAGTCCCCCTAGTAGTACCCCCAGCAGTGCCCCTAGTAGTCCCCCTAGTAGTACGCCCAGCAGTAGTCCGTCCCCCCCCTCCCGGCCTTATGTGCCGTCCACACTACCGCCCTGCCCCAAGCTGATGCAGCAGCACTGACTGTGCTGCTGCATGCAGTAGAATAGTCGCAGCTGCAGAGCGCCCTCCTCCCGGGAACAGCGCTGCTCTTTACCTTCCTCACCTACCGGCTTACCATTTTCAGGTGAGAGACTACAGTGATGGGCTACACAAAGTCTCATAGACCCCCAACACACATGATTCCCTGAGGAAACTGAATATTTGTAGGAAAGCTGGTTTATTATTTGTAAAAGGATCCTTATTGCTGATTATGGCACCGCACAAATGGCAAACACCTGAATAGACAAATGGATATCTGCACTTTGAGAGTACGACTCGATTTGATTCCTTAAAAGATCATTATGTATGACGTAGCTGTTCCTAAATAAAGTACAGAGAGGTGTCACTTGCGTTAACTCAGTAGCTGACTGAGACAATGGACACTGAAAGAAGCAGATGGAGGCAGAAGAATACACTGGGACGCATAGACTTGCACATCCATCAGGAGGACTTCTGCAGGCTGTGATTGTGTACTGATGGCTACAGCACGTCATTCTTCCGTCCCATGTTAGGAGGACACTATTGCAATGTAGATTTAGTAACAGCAGGGAACTTTTACTTCTTTGCAATTCATATTTATCATGTCTGTTGTATCCTCATGCTTGGACTACTGAAGTGCCCTCTACCTAGGTCTCCCAGTAAAAGCATTGCACCACTTGCAGCTGGCCCAAAATTGAGCATTTAGGCTGTTACTAACCATCCCTGTGCCTGCCATATAACACCTATTACCTGTTCCCTACACTCTTTGGAGCATATTTACTAAATTGCAGGTTTTTAGACGTGGAGATGTTGCCCATAGCAAGCAATCAGATTTTACTTAACATTTATCTAGCACGTTCTACAAGATAATATCTAGAATTTGATTGGTTGCTATGGGCAACATCTTCACTTCTAAAAACCTGAACTGTAGTAAATATACCCTTTTGTCTGTAGGATGGTGAATATTTCATAATTGATCTACATAACCAGGGTCCAATGTACTTGAAGCAGCTTCTAATTCCTCATACTCCCACTCGCTTATGTCCATGAGCATCTGAAGGACCTTGGCTCTCTCATACTTCATTAGGGTGTAAAACTTTTAGCTTTGCAACTCCGACTCCCTGGTACTTGCTGCCTCATACAGAGGAGAATATATTATAGCCGCTATAACCCTTCCTGCTTCCTCTCTTTATGTATGAACATCTCATCTTCTGGAGAGAGGGAGTGAAAAGACCCCCCTCTGGCGATCCCTGCCTGAGTAGGCTAGGCTGATGCGCTGTGTCTCATCTCCTGGCCGGCACACTGGGCATGCGCGGGATCTCACAAAGTGCCCCTGTCATTTAATGCCTCAATAATACATGGAGGAGAAGCAGTATCAGTGCACATAACATGCACTGATACCACTTTTTCCCCATATCACCCCTTAATACACCTACCCACAGTACCATACAGTACAAGAGGCCTCCACTATAGAATCTTTCAAAACCAGGCTCAAGATTTACCTGTTTACGCATCTCATTAGTGCCCCTTTAGTTTTGCTATCTTTTCCATAGTCTGTTAATACTTTATTTTATTTTGTATTCTTTTTTCCCCTTATCTGTAAATGTAAGTGCTATTGGGGGAATGCATTAAGCCTTGGAGAGGGATAAAGTGGAGAGTGATAAAGTACCAACCAATCAGCTCCAAACTTTCATTTTTCAAACACAGCCTGTAAACTGACAGTTTGGAGCTGATTGGTTGGTACTTTATCTCTCTCCACGGTTTAGTGGATCTCTTTTGAGTCCTATTGGGGGAAAAGCACATTATTATCTCTCGGATACAAGAGCTGAATGCTTTGTACTATTGATAAAGTGACTGTGCTCCATGTATATGTGATCTCTATATAGAATGCTAATGAAAGTCTTCCTTTTTATAAGTTAACCACTTAATAGGTGCAGTTGCATGGGATGCGACCGCAGCCAGCTGGAATTTAGTTGACACAGTCGCATCCCATGCGACGGTGACGTTCCATTGTGTCTCCCGGATTTTAAGGAGGATTTCCTCCTCCTCATCCGTCCGCTCTTCAGTGATTGCCGACATCACTGCTGGATTTGCACCCCAGAATGCCATGCAAACGGTACTCTGGGGTGCTGCGGGCACTATTTGGTTGAACTCTGCAAGTCAGATCAGCTGTAGCAGGAGAGACTAATGATCAGATCATGCTCCACCACTCTGCAAGATTGCAATTTTGGAGGGGGGGGTTGGGTTGGTGTGACAATGGCACAGGGGAGATGGTTTTGCCCCACATTATAATTATTCAGGGCCGCAACTAGGGTGATGTGACCAGTGCCCTGGCACAGGGCACCGAAGGGCAGGGGGCGTTGTTTGGGCCTGTCAATTTTCTCGTTTATTATCATTCTCACTTGTAGCTTCCTCTTATTTTATCCCCAGCATCTCCTGGCCTCCCCTTTCTCTTCCCTGGCCCTTCCCCATTAGGCCATGGCCCTTTTTCAGGTGAACTATCTTATGTTCCTATTAAAATGGGGGGGGGGGCGCCAATGCTCTCTCTGGCACAGGGCACCAAAAAGTCTAGTTACGGCTCTGTACTTATTGGTGGGGTGCATATATATATATATATATATATATATATATAGATATATATATATATATATCTATACACACACACACAATGTGGTCACATACCATATTCCACCCCAAATCTAGGAATGGTGAGTGCCGTGGATTAGTACTTTTTATATATAGACATATGACACTGGTAAGTGGGAGGGCTCTACCAGTGGGGTTTTGTTACCACTAGGCTGTGTGGAAAATACCAGTATGGTGTGGCCTGTGGAGATGGGGTAAAAGGTGAGATACTTACAGGAATCATTTGTTTTCAAAAACATTTTTAAATACATTTTTGCCATTACATTTTTTTCTTTAAATGTTTTCAAAAACTAAAATTTTCGGGCAGTTTGTGGGCAAATATTAGCGTGATTAAGTGATTAAACACATGTATGTCAAAACCTGATTAGATTTAAAAAGAGCAGCCCTTATGAGTTTACGATGGTTATCAGGGCAGTTAGAACTTAGTAGCCCTCACTGTGTTATACCAGCTGGCAGATATCTACTACAAATACAATCATTGTGTCCTCCAGGCACTTTTGTATCCCCTATATTTACGGATTAATATAATATCAACAAAGTTACGTTGAAATTAATTGTAAATAAGTTATTTATGTTATTGGTTTTTCTGGATTTTGATGATTTTTATCTAGTTTCAGAGTATGTTTAAAGGCTCTAATTCTGAGGCAAGTCCCAATTATTTATTATTCCCAATTATCTAAAAACGGGCACATTAACATGACTGTGTCCAAAAATATTCAATTTGCGAAGAACTTTAAGACACACTTTATTTGACCAGATGTATAATTTCTGAGTTGTCAGGACAGAGCTGCACTACTGAGCAGACGTCTGCGCAAGCCAGAACCGAAAAAAACAGCGAATGGTATTCCATAGGCTACTAACATGGTGTTAGCGTCTGGAGCTTGGTAAATCCGGCAGCTGCTGCTGTCAGAAATGAAGGGTTAGTGGTAAAAAGAAACGGACACTAACTGGCAGAGAATATAATCTAGAACTTTCACTTCTTCATATTTTACCCAATTGTAAAGCTCAACAGAAAATGCTGGCACTATATGACTAAATGTTAATAAATGTGACTTACCACATGAGTACCGACCAGTGACCAGGACGGCCAGCATCACCACCAGACTGTATATAGACATCTCCTGTAACAGAACATTTATAGTACAAATATAATACAAATATAAATACTCCATCACGCTGGTGTAAAGAAAGCATTGACTAGACCCTTACCATTCTCTCACTTTTGTCTTGTGGAATAATATTGAATATTCTTCAGGTCCCGTTTTATACTTTATAACTGCCCGCATTCCTATTGTATATGTTCAGATAGCTTAGGTTGGTAAATAATGGGGATGGCATATATAAATAAATAGATACGTCATCTATTCATCTCTTAGGGAAATCCTGTTTCTTCATCCTGTACAGTATTTAGTTAGTACAGGTATTTAACCACAAAATTATAGGACTGCCTGATTGTGGTGTAGATCTTATACTTATTCATTCATGATAACAGAATCACAACGTACTCACACATAGCACTTGAGACCATCCAAAAATCATAATATGAATCCCAATAATGTCAATGAATAAAAAAAAAGGAAATTACCATAATAACTTTGTGGGGACACATACTCTCAAATGCTGGTGCGAAAAGTCTTTGTTAAAAAACTGGGATAACTTTTCACCATGTTTTACATGGTGAAAGAAAGTGCAGAATTGGGGTTTATGGGAGCAGGCTTAAAAAGAATAGCCTGCCCCCCTGGGAGTGTCCCCTAAAAATAATCTGTGTCAAAAAAACGTTTAAAAACAAATCGGGACACCCAAAAAAATGAACTTGAATTTTGGGGTTAAAAAAAATATGAGGGACAAAATCCTAAAGTAGCGAAATAGATTCCAGAGGGGTTCCCAAGTATGCGGCAGGTGTTTTCTTTATTGCGGGTAGTTGCAGCTTGTGCATTTATGAAGAATTTTAAAAATGCACTTTAGGGACTTAAAAATATACTTGCAGCCATTTTCATGTACCCCAAGTTTGATGGCCATAGTTATTTTTTAGAAAAAAAAAACCTAAGTGCTATTCTGCATCACTTCTTCACAGGCGCAAAAAAGCACTTGCCGTGGCTATTTAAAACCCCTAATTAGCTTCAGCAGGGAAAAACGGGGGTACCCATAGTGATCCCCCATGGCAGGACATCTTTAGGGGGGTCCTAGGAATAATTCCCCAAAATTCCCGAAGTTTTGCGATACTTACCTTTCCGCCAGGTCCCGTTTTCGCTGGACCCTAATTGAATGCGGGGATAAAGTGGGCGTGCGCTCAATACATTATCCCTGCAAAACCTCCCATGTGGAGCGAAAAGTCCAGCATAGACTTTTCGCTCCCAAATTGAATATGGCCCTTAGTCTCTGTCAATATGACTTCAGTTTTTCCACTAGCCCACATACAGTAGTCAGTGACCATAGTGAAGTGTCAATGGATCAAAATACAGGTTGAGTCTCCCATATCCAAATATTCCGAAATGCGGAATTTGATCTAGCATGACTGAGATAATGAAACCTTTGCTTTTTGACGTACACAAACTTTGGTTAAGGCACAAAATTATTAAGAATATTGTATAAAATGACCTATAGGCTGTGTGTATAAGGTGTATATAAAACATAAATGCATTCTGTGTTTAGATTTCGTTCCCATTCCCAAGATATCTCATTATGGTATGCAAATATTCCAAAATACGGAATATTCCGATATACAAAATACCCTGGTCCCAAGCATTTTGGATATGGGAGACTCAATCAGTACTACTATAGGCATCATGCACGCTTAGTTCTTCCTCTGAGTATTTATATGGAAACCTTTCTGTTACTACAGTATGTTGGATAGTTCTGTTTTGTGGCAGCTGCAGTATGTTTTGACTTTTATGGGTAAATACGATAGCTTGTGGATCGCAGGCATCAGTGACTTCCTGGTGACCGATAAAGTAGCAATCATTTAAGAGACAAACCAGGTTGGTTTCGTTAGAGGATGTCGCTTAGCATTGTCTCCTCTCCTGTTGCTGCCAAGGCCCTGCAGTGCACGACCTCCAACCTCAATGGACTACTGAGCATCTATGCACTCTCAGACCCAGTCCTTAGCAGCATTTACAATTTGACTGTGGCACGGCTGGCTCACAGACCGGCAGCCAATCTGGAGTGGCCACGTAACTGCTCCTAATTAGCTGCCAGTCCACGAGCCGTGATTGGCTCACAGACTGGCACCCAATTACGGGTGGTTATGTGGCCGTCCCTGATTGGCTGCCAGTCCGTGAGCCACAATTGGCTTGCAGCCGCACCAAGTTGAAAATGCCATCGGTCGCCCCTGATTGGCTGTCGGTCCACGAGTCGTGTTTGGCCAGCGGCCCAAGCCAAATTTAAACAGAAGCCTGCAGCCGCTTGTTGATCAGCGCTGGGACAGTGACAATCCCAGTGAAGTGAGGTACCGGTAGGACATACCGTTTCATACTGGCACACTTCGAGCACTGCTGGCAAGGCTTTAAAACATCAGCATTATGAAGCTAAAGAAATTATTATGTATTTCATCTATGTTTTTCCCTTTCATTATAATGTATGCAAACGCTGTACTGCTGTCACACAAGTTTTTAACAGTTCTACATGATTCTCTATATAATAAGCGAGAAAGCATGTCTGTCTGTTTGTCTTTTATGCACGGCCAGAGTTTTGGACCTAGCTCCATCAAATTTGGCATGGTGGTGTAGTTTGACCAGGATTATGTTTTTGCCTAGGTTTGAACATGTCAGGGCCACACACTGTCACACAATCCCTAAAAATGGGGGCACTCTGGGGCTCGCTCAAGTGGAAATTGACAGTCTGTCAAAAACCTGTGTGAAAGCAACAAAAGTATCCTTTTAACCTCACAGTCTGAGCAAGTGTCAAATTTTATGACTCATGCAAGTTCATATTAAATCCACAGTTAGTCCTTTTCAAAATGACCATATATATTAGTAAGCCTCCTGTGTTTTTGCATGCAAGGGTGTGACTAGAACTTTGGGGGCCACATAGTAAGATCTTAAAATGGCCCAGCCAAAGGTAAAAAAAACACATACATTTGCCACCTAACAGGGCCCATTCATGTTATGCCACACAGAGCCATTCAGGTTATGCCACACAGTTGTACCCCTTATACATTATGCCATACAGTAATGAATCTTACACTACACAGAAATGCCCCTTACCAGTGGCGTAACTAGGGTATATGGAGCCCAGGGCAAATTTTAAAATGAAAACCCCCCCATGTGCACGCGCCAAAAAAGTGGGCGTGGTCACAAGGGGCATGTTTACTTAAAAATGGGGTGTGTCAACATGACACACACCCCTATCTATCCACTCTAAACATTCCTTTCCATTCCATATGCACCTTAATGAAGTGACCCTTATACAGTCCCCCCTCTGCAGTTCCCCCAGTAGTGGTCCCCCGATGCAGTGCCCCAGTAGTAGCCTCCTCCCCAGTAGTGTCCCCAGTAGTGGTCCGCCCCGATGCAGTTTCCATAGTAGTGGTCCCCGCTGATGCAGTGCCCCAGTAGTAGCCCCCTCCTCAGTAGTGCTCCCTCCCCAGTAGTGGTCCCCCCCAATGCAGAGCCCCCAGCAGTAGTCCCCCCACAGTAGTAGTCCCCCCCTGATGCCGTGCCCCAGTAGTAGCCCCCTCCCCAGTAGTGCACCCAGTAGTGGTCCCCCCGATGCAGTGCCCCCAGTAGTAGTCCCCAGTAGAGGGTCGTCCCCGATGCAGTGCCCCCAGTAGTAGACAAACACATGAGTAAAAAAAATACAACTTACTTGAATCCCCGCTCCGGCGCCTCCCGGGCTGGTGCACTTTGCATTATGGGAGAGACATCATGACGTCTCTCCCATTACCCACTGCAGGAGCAGGAAGAAGGAGCTCATGAGTGAGCTCCAGCCTGGTGCTTGCAGTGGGCGCAGCAGCAGCAGCCAATGAGAGTCTGTCTGACTCTCATTGGCTGCTGATTAACACACACATTGCCACCACGCTGGTGGTGATGTGTGTGTAAATGCACTAGCCTGAGCCCCCCTCCCACCCTCCGCCTAGCACTATTGGGTTAGTGCTCAGGGGGAGGGAAGGGGCTCAGCTGTGCAGCACAGGATGGCACTGGGCACAGGGAAGCCTAGCACAAGTCCTGAGTAAATGTGTAGTGCTGATCGCACTCACTGCGGTCAGCACTACACTGGCTAACTAGGACAGGCCGCTACCATGGTCAGCGGCGCCCCCCGTGCCACCTGTCCCATGGCACCCAGGGCACGAACCCCATGGCCCTGCCCTAGATACACCACTGCCCCTTACACATTATACCAAACAGGAATGTCCTTTACAGATTATGCCACATAGTAGTACTGTCCAATATAACACATTATTCCACACAATAGTAGTGCCCTTTACACATTATGCCACACAGTAATGCCCCTTAAAAAATTATGCCACAGAGTAATGCCCCTTACACATTATGCCTCCCTTAATATATATATATATATTTTTTTTTACATAATTTTTTACACTTTTTTCTCTCTCACCATCTCCACATACACTTATTCTTTATGTATACATACATATCTCAGTATTATTATTGAATACTCATTACCCCACACTGTTTTCATTTGTCTTCTCATTTATTTATCTCAGCCATGTTCTCATCACTTTGATGTTTCATCAATTTTATAACCTTAATTCCTGATCACTCTATACATCCAACATATCCTTTTGGTATTTACCTTATACTTCATGTCAACTTATGTCAAGGTATTTCTGCAGACAATCTGTATTCACATTTGTATACACTTTTCTAGAATATATCACTGTCGTCACATCACCATTCATATTCATATATTTATTAATTATTTATTATCTATTTATTAATTTTTATTATATTCTTTATTATTATTATTTTTATTATCTTTATATTTATTTTTAATATTTTTATTTATTTTTATTTTTATTATTGGTATCATTTTCTTTATTCTAATCACTTTATACACACTTATCTACTATTTATATATCTGTATGTTTGGTATTAGCATTTTTGCATAACTATTTTTGCTGCAAGACAGACACTTCAGCTACTAGTCAGGTTTTCCACCTTAGCCTGTTAGCCTGATCGTTATGAGCTTCATCTAACCCAAACACTCCCCCCTCCTATGACTCACTCCCTCCTGTTGCTGTGGACCAATAGAGGGAGTTAACACTTGGACCTATTGACAAGGGTATTGCATCTGCAACACACAGCAGCTGCTCTCCCATTGGTCACAAAGCAGGTTAAAGATCACCTGTGTATCACAGTCCACATGCATCTGACTGAGGAAGCGACAGTGAAACGTGCGTCTCAGACCCGCGAATCTGGCTGTGTACAGGCGGGATTCGTCATGGCAGCATACTGACAGGCTCTTCTAGCGGCAGATTTTCTATACTACCCACTGGCTCCCTGGAGGTGAGCGCTCAGGTACTTTTCATACTACACTTTCTTTAGCGCACTGAGTGGCTTTATTTAACAGAGACAAGTTTGTGACCCTACAATACCTTTAGGGCAACAGAGCTCCACTTGTCCTGTACTAGCCATAGTGCAGCTACACTCATACTCTTTCTTCCTATCACTGCATATGCGATCTGGGTTTCCCACCACTCACCACTACCTTTTGGTATATGACTGGCAGCAGCACAGATCGCAAACCTATGCTGTGTTATTTCATTACGATAACTATTGTCTCTATGAGTACTCTCATTGGGGTCCGTCTATTAGAGGTTCCTGCAATGTTTACACCAGGACCTTCTTTTTAACACAGTCCAACAGCAGATACTCATTGTACTTATTCCCTACCCTGGGAGTACCTTTATAGTACGCTCACTTGCCATTCAATGGCTATACAATGGCATGCAGCAGCTGCTATTTTGTAAACTCCACATAAAGGAGTAGCTTTACTTTTTCCTATAACTTTACTGTCTACAAGTACCTGGGTGGCATCACAGGCGACCTACGTGTGATCTGCCTCTCATTACAACCTGTGATTTACTTATATTCATTTTGATATTTGCAGGGTCAGCTATTATTCCATCTGACCCCCTTATCATTGTATTTCTCTGATTACTGTTCAGTGTTATTGTGCTGTGATATCTCACGTAACCTATATTGAATATTGTATGGTTATTATCACATTTTTTTCTAGAAGATTTCCTTGTATGCTTCTGCCGTAATTTTGATTAGCCATTGTGCTATGACGACATTATGAGGTCATTGAACTAGTAAATGTTTTATATAGGTCTCAATATTGTATGAGACAGAGAATTATAGACCTATTTGTAATATTTCACTTAGCTTCACACAATTGTGATAAGTATTGTATTATATGTTGTCTTATGTTCTATGTATGTTCGTGTTCTGCTTGTGATAATTTATAGCTGTTATTCCAACAGTAATGCCAATAAGTAACAGGCTCAGACTTGTTTTTGGTATTTTAAAATATATCTAATAAAAGTTATTTTTTATATATTATTCTTATTAGAACCTTTACATTCAGGTGCCCCCAAACAAGAGAGTTTTCTTCTTCTTCCCCATACTACGTTTATCTATACTCTCATGGGGAGCACCTCCACACTTTATAATATTTCTTCTTGACACCTATACTAGGGTTTGATATTTATAATTGTGGATTTTCATTATTCTTTTGACTATTTATATTCAATATATTAGATCCTGTGCTCAAACTATATCCCCCTATTCCCCCCTTCCCTGGTCATTTACATTATGCCTCCCCTCAGCAACTCACCTCCCTCTGTCCCTCCAGAAACTCTCACCTCCACCTGTGTGCCATCGGCAGCCAGCAGATGTGAATTTGGTGCCGGGCCACCAGCTAATTACAGCTGGTGCACCGGCAGGCAGTGGCAGACAGTGCCAGCACAATTTGAATCTGGAGCCGGTCGCGAGCCAATCAAAGCTTGCGGGCCAGCAGCAAAATGGCAGAGGCAAGTGTGCTTCGATTTGGACAAATGAAAATACATGTGAAGAAAAGACAGCAGTGGGTTTAGAGAAGCAAATTAAAAAAAATTCACACAATGTATATGTAATACATATGGAAAAAAACACGCACATTGACACCGACAGGGTAAAAAAAACCACACAATAGCCCCTCATGAAAAACAAAACACATTGGCCCCAACAGGGTAAAAAAAAAATAGTATGATGTCCCCGCATGGAAAAAAACACATACATTGCTACTGACAGGGTAGAAAAAAAACACACAATAGCCCCTCATGAAAAACAAAACACATTGGCGCTGACAGGGTAAAAAACAATATACAATGTCCCTATATGCAAAACAACACAAACATTGCCACCGACAGGGTAAAAAAAACACACAATAGCCCCCACATGATAAACAAAACACATTGACCACAACAGGGTAAAAAAAATAATACAATGTCCCCGTATGGAAAAAAACACATACATTGCTACTGACAGGGTAAAAAAAAAAAACAATTGCCCCCTCATAAAACATATTTTCTAGTTTTTAAGTAAACAAGTTATTCCATAGAAGAGGAACAAAGAATTCCCAAACACTTTTGCCCCGACAGGGTAAAAAAAAAACACACACAATAGCCCAAACATGAGAGAAAAAAAAACACACACAATAGCCCAAACATGAAAAAAAAAAAAACACATTGGCCCTGACAGGGTAAAAAAAATCCATACAATGTCCCCATCTGGAAAAAACGCACACATTGCTACCAACAGGTTTACAAAAAAGCACACAATAGCCCCCACATGAAAAAAAAAAACACTTTGGCCCCGAGTGGGTAACAAAATACATACAATTTCCCTATATGGAAAAGAAACTCGCACATTGCCACCGATAGGGTAAAAAAACCCCCACACATTAGCCCCCACAAGAAAAACAAAATACATTGGTCCCCGACAGGGTAAAAAAAAACAATACAATAGCCCGACATAGAAAAAAACACACATTGGCCCCGACAGGGCAACTGTACATTATTGGCCCACCTGTCAGGGCTTGCTATACTGTATTGCCATCTCCATCCACTGCTACTGTATTCAGTTTTGTAGTTTTCATCAGTGTAGCACTGACCACTCAGCAGTAAAGCTTTGTATTGCATGCCGTGGATCCTTTTGCATCGTACCACGCCGACCCACGGTATTTTCATGCAGTGACTAAGATGCCTGTATGGCATGACCAGAGTAAAGATGAATGATGACACATCTGTATTTAATAAAGATTGAAGCATGGGACCCGGTCAACACAGAACACATCAATATATAAAGATTCAATGGTTGAAAAAGTGGTCAAGGAGTCCTCCAAATATAGTCCTCCAAATAAAGTGTCTAGTATAATTCCACAGATATAGATATTTATGTACTGTCCGAGTGCCGCACCATCTGTTTGTTGTGTATGATTTCTCTGTGAGGGCACCGGAGACCTTTGTGACATTTGGTGAAGAGTGCCGAATCCTTGTAAATATATATATATATTTATGGAATGGTGATCTTGGGAAGCGCCAAATTCCAATTATGCAAGTTAAACTCAACCAGAGTACACACAATGACAATCAATCAGTTTCTGTCTGCTTCGTTGACATTTGGTTTTATTGAAAACAAATACATTTAAAATGAATAAAAACCTTACATCACACATATATCATGGCCCTTGTGGGTTAGATGTTGTTAATACAATAAAATACAAAACTTCATACATAGATACAAACAAATATGATCTTACAAATCCACACTATGGGTTGTTCCAAAAACTATTTCAATCTCCAGATGTTTTCAATGTGTCAGTCCATATATAAGAAAAAACATAAAAAAGAGAAAATATATTGTAGTAATGTTCAACAATAATGAATTTTAACACCCCAAATGTGGGTAGTCATAAGGTATGGTGAAAGTCCAAATCCAGGAAAAACTTTAGGATATCTAAGATCCCATCACAAGCACCCCACACGTAATCGATGCATCATAGGAAGGTGCTTATATGTATGCTTACTGTTGTAAGGTATGGTAAAGACACAGCAGTTTCTTTAGTATCCTCCCACAAGTGTTTTCATACAGGATCCTCAGAATGACATATAAGTTTGGTCCAAAGAATCCAAAAGAAACTGAGGTAATCACAACAAATGACTATATTACCATCAATTTATTAAAAGTACATAAATTAACATATGCATACCCTCTATGCACACCAACATAGACTACTGCGAAAGATGGATCCCGGGAATACCCCTATGTAGGCAATATGGGTCACATTGGGTAGATGATGTTTGTGAAGTAAAAAAAAGAGACACTTAATCAACGCGTTTCAACGCTCTGCAGCGTCTTTTTCAAGGTGTGTCTATTAAAACTAAAATTACAAACATAAACTTTTCAGTAAATATATCAATCATATAAATAGTACTTTAATAGGACAATGTGCAACTCACCGCAAACTGGATCATATTTCTCATGCTGCCGCCATCTTGTCTTTACAGACTACAGTTCCCATAATGCCTGGCTGTTATTTATGCCATGTGGGATCTTAGTAGGGGCGGGACATCTTCCTCCTTTACTTAAGCTAATTGGACTATGTAGCCGACACGTGGCTAAACATCCTGCTTCCTACGTCGCCAGGACGTGCGCGCATACACCATGTAGCTCCCAAATTAATATCGGGGCTCATCAGTATGATGAATGACCTATCCATCCTGATGTTTCTTATTGTCCCTACTTAAACATTGGCATCCTTAGTAAATTATCATATATTAATTTATCAATTTAATTCAAAACAATTTGTCAATTCAGCCAATCGGTATAACTGACAAAAATTGGTAATTTCCCACTAACAACAATTGTTGCACTACATAATCTTAGTAGTACTTACTCAGCTGGAGATATCCAATGGAGGGCAGCTTCCCTGCAACAGTGTACAGCTCACAGGTCCGGTAGTGAATGCTGCTGAGCTAGGGATCTCCCTTTTATACCCAAAGGTTCATTACATCACTTCCTATCTGGCCCTTAACTCTAAAGCCGTTATTTTCTTAATATAATAAATGACTTCATTTTACATTTAGCTGTATTATTTGCCGCCACATTGGCTGACGGAGTGTCTTATAGGGATTTTAATACAGCTAAATGTTAAATGCATTATGATCCTATTGTGGTCTATGACTATATGAGGGATATATGCATATGGTCAAATGCTTTTGGATCCTATTTTGGTCTAAATGATATTAATGATATATGTATATGCCTTTCAACACTTGTTAATTATATATATTTTGGAATTAATTTTATAATGTATATTGAGACACCCATTATATTTTAAAGACACACCTGAAGAAGTCATTATTGGCGAAACGCATTGGGTGACTTGTTTCTGTGACCAAAAAGAGGGGTCAACGAGATGTCAATGAGCTTGCCCCATTAAGGGGTGACAGTGAGTTATTAGCAACATCTAACCCCCAATAGCCACGATAGCCACGATATATGTGTGATGTAAGGTTTTTATTAGTTTTAAATGTATTTATTTTCAGTAAAACCAAATGTTAACAAAGCAGACAGAAACTGATTGTCATTGTGTGTACTCTGGTTGAGGGTATCATTGTAGAAACTGAAAGTGGATCCCTTCTTCATCTTCATCTTTATCCCCTTAAAAGGACACTGAAACAGAAAATATTAAGGAAAAATTTGAACCTGCATAATTGGAGTTTGGCGCTTCCCAAGATCACCATTCCGTAGAACCTTTCTGGTCCATACTGGCAAGGGACCGCACTTGGGGCTGCAGCCTCTACTAAAATGACTTTTTAACGAATCGTACTGTATGTTTTTTATATTTGCATTTAAGATAAATTGGTTGATGTAGCGCGACATAGGTATTGTAATATATATATAAATATATATATATATGCAAATTTTGGACTGCCCATGTCATACATTAATAACAGTTTACCTACTGTACATGTATCACTGAGCGATCTAGTATATTTTTTATTGTTAAATCTCATACAATTGAACAATGAATAAAACTATCATACGGTAAAGAGAAAAAGCATACCATTAATCAGTTGTAATGCTGCATTAGTGGTCACATTCCACCGTTACAAAGAGGAGGAGATAGGGAGAAGATTCTGCTCCAAAGGGAACTCCAATGGATACAAAGGCTGAACACCGAATGGCTTGAATGAGGAGTTTAGAATGGGCTGTTTCCCCTTTTGGTTGCAATTATGGCATATGTCATGGGGGCACGGCCCTGTGTCTCATAATGGCATAATGCAGCTCATCACAATAATGTTACCATGTTGACATCGCTGTATGTTGTACTTTTGTCTCCAGATGGCACAGTGGGTGAAGGGAGAAATGTCATGACGTCTCTCCCTTAGTGCCGAGCAGTATGGGAGGAGTGGACAGCAGCGGGTGCAGGAGCAGGGATTCGGGTAAGTATAGTTTGTGTTTTTTGTTGTGTCTTTCTGTGTGTGTGTTTTATATGTAAAGGGCACTTCTGGGAGAACTGTATAAGGGGCATTGTATAAGGGGCCCTTCTGGGGGGCAGTGTATAAGGGCACTACTGGAGGCACTTCATAAGGGGCACTGCTACTGGAGGCACAGCTACAGGGAGCATTGCATATGGGACACTGCTACTGGGGACATTACTGCAAGGGGCATTGCATAAGGGGCACTGCTACTGGGAGCATTGCATAACGGGCACTACTACTGAGGGCATTAAGGTGCATATGGAATGGAAAAGAATAATCCCAGAGTGACAAGAAATGGTGATATGTCATGTTGACATGCCCCCTTTTTTAGTGGCCACGCCCCTTGTGGCATGTGGTCACGCCCACCTTTTTGGCACGTGCACCTTAGGCATACGCTCACAATTTTGGAGGCTCCGTTTTTCATTTTGCCCTGGGCTCCAAAGACCCTAGTTATGCCACTTCTGCACATTGTTTTCTAAAATGATCTTCATTTGAGCAATTATGTCTGTTACAATTTTGTTTGATATAGTCTGATGCTGAGAGACTCAACAGCTCTCATAACAAACATATTGTAGTGTTCCCTATTGGATATAAGACATGCTTAAGACAACACTGTGATTGGAGGGGTTATCATTTATTATAATAACGAAGTGTGATTGGCTTAGCGCTAGTATTATAAGATTCCAGGGAGCACAATGCACAGGCTGCTCTGTGATCAAGCTTTCTTTGCAAAATGTAAGTCAGTCCGTCAATGGGTCACATGTGCCAACACATGACCCGTTCCGCTTGTAGAGTCTTGGCAGTCAGGACCATGTAACGGATGAGGAGATGGCTGGAACTTTGTGATCTGGGATTCACGTGGAATCACAAGTACACCTTCTCTCCACCTGGGCAAGCAGTGTGTTTTGGCTTGCACTGCAGTTAGCACCAGGGTGGACATCCACGGTTACTGGATTACCCTACGTTTTTATCCTCTATGGTCCCAGAATTTATAAGAGCTGGACTGCTGTATATCCACTCGAACATGAAACTTCCTATCTGCCCCCTTAGTAGTTGCAGCGCTGCACTTATCCACCATTATGGGGCATTAGGGAGCAATTTTTTCAGCTGCTATAGCTGCAAATGCAACCTGTTATATGTGATTTGTGTTATGTTGAGGGCTGATGCCTCTTCTTTTTGGCTTCTGCATGCTGACAAATTTAGGATGGTATACATAATTTATTTTATTCATAATCATTGTACATGTTTACCCATCCTGCTTTGTGACCAGGTTATATTATGAGCCTCAAGTCAATGTGCCATTACAGTGGGGGTTTATCCAAAGGTATTACTGATTCTATCCGGAAAGGTTCCTCCGGCTTGAGGCTCACAGATGGATTATAAATCATGTATGGCTATGTGATACCCCAAAGCTTGGGGTCTCCCATTTATTATTAGGAACTCCTTTGCCCCTTAGCACCAATTGTTTTTTTTTTTTAAAGCAGTGTTAAATAGCCTTATGGATAAGAATGACAGGCTACACTGAACTCTGGCTGACCCCACTTTCCTCGGTCCTCACTGAGTATATTCAACAAAGGGGGAAGAAAATACCCTTTGGTCAGTAACCCATTTATGCAGGAAAATTTCTCATCTTTTATTGGTGGCCTGGGTGTCTGGGTAGAGGAGCCCAGGGGCAGTGTTACCGGGACCCCCTATCCACTCAGAGGAGTTGGGACAGACCCAGGAAGGCGGGCAGAGTAGTGTAGGGAGATTATAAAAATGGTTCCCCGGAGGGTGGAGAGAGCCCTGATGGGTAGGAGCAGGGCAGCAGGAGCTGCCATGTAGCTTGTATAGAGATTCAAATCCTGCAGAAGGGGGAGCAGCTGAGGACACATGGAGATGCCTCAGCAAAGGGAATTCCAGCTGCGGTACGCTGGCACAAGACCCCCCTGCAGGACTCTGACTTCCGGGATGTTACTGCTATTCGGCTGTTGGAGAAAGTGCCTGGACCATGACTGTTATGGGCTGCTGCTGTATGTGTGGAGAGGTGCCTGCCTCTGCCAGTTACCGGTTAGAAAATCTGACCACATTGATCACCTCACTGCTGGAGGACAGAAGCTGAAAGGACCCCAGGGATTGTCTACTTACCGCTGCCAGAGATATACCACTGTATACCTGTCCCAGGGAAAGCTGCTGTGCTGCCGAGCTGTAGAAAGAGACAGCCACAGGAATCCTTGGGAGGAAGACCCCATCGACAGCTGGCTGCTCGGGGGAGTGCCTGTGCAACAGCAGACCTACATCGAGGAGCCTGCTGCAGGACCAGAGGGAGAAGGCCCGCGCTGCGAGGGTGCCCATCACTGCTGCTGACCTGGGAGACACCTGCAGAAGGAAAACCCTGCCCAGGAGCCCAGTAGAGAGTATCCGACAGTAGCAGGCTAAAGAGGGGATGGCCCCTGAAGAGAGCCAATGAGGCCCCCTGGTGACAAGCAGGGCACTGGAAGAGACAGAGTGCCCGGATCCAGGGATTATATAGTTGTGCCTGGTGACGACTGCCCTGGAGGAGGGAGCAGCAGTGGACTATCCGGACCCTAGTCCCACTTAGCATAGCCTGGTGTGGTGCACAGCTTCCCAGGCAGTGCTGGAGATCATGGGATGGCAGAAGAGCTGCTGCATGTGGTGAGGCACTGCTTAAGCCCCCTACTCATCCCCACCCTTAAAATACCTGTTTAGTGGGGTCCCCTCACACTGTAATTCATTGCTGCCCCAGCGCAGCTTTTAGGGAGTAACTAGTGCCCCATCCTATGTTTGAGTGGCCACCCTGTAGTATATCTAGAGTTCTGGGGTTGGTCTCTTGTGTGTTAAGGGAAGTGTGACCCCCTGTATTTGGGTCTTATGGTATACACTGCTAGTGTTTGATGCTGTAATTCATGGGGAAGCCTCTTCATGTTTGTTTAAATATGTCTAATCCATTATGTCAAGTTATGCTGTACATTTACTTTGTTGCATGTAGATCCTGGTTCATTAGCTGGTAAATATTTAAATGATGATTTTTCTACATGTATCACATGTCCATTAACTGTTCACACTCAAATGCTGGTCCTCCAATGTTTGACCATGTGTCCCCTGCAATGCTTATAGCTGTTTACTGTGAACGTCACTAAAGGCCTGTAGGTGTTTTCCCGTCATTGTCATATATGTGTGCTGCATAGATTGCAATGTTACCTGCTTACCTGATTCTTCACTAGTTTCTCTGTGCACCTCAAAAGCTTGCAGTAACCACGCATCTGTTGAACTGTGCTGAACTGTTATTTGCAATATTAAACTGCATGCTAACCAAAGGCTGGTAGTGACTCCAGCTGGTGCATCATAAACTTTTCAATTGCTCCTCACAGTGACATGCATGTGCAGATATTTTATTGCTTGTACTGGTACAATTTAGAAAACTGCTTACCATATAACTTAAGTTGATGAATTGTTGTATTCTACCAAATGTTATTTAGATACAATATAATTGTGTTGTACCCTTATATGTCTGTCATTGTGTCTGTTAATTGGGAAACACATTGTTTGCCCCTCTGATCGAATTCAAACCTGGTCCCTGATAAAAATGGGACATTACAGCTACATCGTTATTGCAGCAATTTGCTACAAATAGGATATGTGTTATTAGATTTTCACATATTGCTTTTAGATTGCCTCAGTTTTGAGACATAGGGGTCTATTTACTAAGCAGTGTTAGGAGACAGAGTGAAAAGTGATAAGGTGCCAGCCAATCAGCTCCCAACTATCATTTTTCAAACAAAGCCTGTGAGATGGCAGTTAGGAGCTGATTGGCTGGTACCTTATCACTTTTCATTCTGTCTCCTAACACTGCTTAGTAAATAGACCCCATATTGTTACACTCATTACTACTGCTATCAAATTTATTTTCTTAAGTTGCATACACACGGTACGATCTGCACAAACAAAGATATCGCTGAATGATTTCCCTACAACTTTTCTGTAGTGCAGGACAAAGTATATTGGATGTACACACTGAAAGATGTCTATGCTAGATATCTTTTCAGTGAAGTCATCCTGCCACATATCTGTACAGGCAATTCTGGATGATATCGTCCAGGTTGGCCTGCATGTACGGACGACCATAGATATCGTTATTGTCCATGTGGGAACGCGCATCGTTGGTTGTTCGTTGGTCGTTCGCTGCATAAAAGTGAACGATGTTAATGATTTATCATTGAACGATGTCATTATCGTTCATATCGTTCATAGATATTGTACAGTGTGTACACACCTTTAGTTGCAAGTGTATCATCAGACTGGATTTTGCTGTTGTATGCATATACATTGCCATTTTAGTTTAAATTTATACTTGAGACATTGTCACTTACCTGTATAAAAATAATCTTTTTGATACTGGGACACAACCCACGGCAAAAACTGAAAGCTATATATTAACTTGTATTATTTTTTGTTTTGTATTGTTCAATTTTGTTACTGTTTCCTTGTAAGTTTGCACCAAACAGGAGTCCTTTTTGCCTTTCCTTGGTTAGTTTTTCTCAAGCACTGCAAAGGGGTAAAATGTGTTTACACATATTCCTCATTAGTTCTTGGGCCACAGGTGAGGGAGGGTAACATGTTAGTACAGGTGTGAGGGAAGGAATGTGTTACTATAGATGTGAGAGAGGAAAATTTGTTACTGCACAGGTGAGGGAGGAAAATGTATTACTATAGAGGTAGGGGAGGGGAATGTGGGCCTGATTCAGAGCTAAACGCTCTGACCAGAGCGCTCGCTCTGAATCAGGGCCATCCTATTTAAATGTGGAGCGGCCTTTTGGACGCTCGCATAAGCTGTGGGTTACCACCCACAGCTTATGCGAGCCTCCATGATGATGGTCGCAATGGTCAAAGACCATCGCGACCATCGGGCTTGCGATGAGACCCTGCGGTAGGGTCTTGCTGCCGCAAGCCCAGGAGTGATTTTGGCTCTATCAGAGCCAAAGTCACTCCCACTGACATCATTACTGATGTCAGTGGGGCCGGACTCAGACGGTAGGCGTTCCCATGGGAACGCCTCCGTCTGGCCGCCATGCCCCCAAAACGCCCACCAAAGGGGGCGTGCTGTCAGTCACCATCGACAGCACGCCCCCTTTGGTGCGAGACTCCGAGCGACGTATTTCTCATCGCTCGCCGGGTCTCGCGCATGCGCACGACGGAGCTCCCTCCGTCGTGCTCATGCTCATTCTCACAACATCGACCCGCTTGCGAGAGAACTTTGCTCGCGAGCGGGTCTGAATGACCCCCTGTGTTGCTACATAGATGCGGGAGGGGAATGTGTTACTATAGAGGTGAAGGAATGGAATGTTTTACTAAATAGATGAGGAAGGGGAATGTGTTACTACACAGGTGAGGGAGGGGAACGTTTTACTACACAGGTGAGGGAGGTTAATGTCAAATGTGTTACTAACTATAGAGTGAGGTAAGGGAATGTGTTACAACATGGGCAAGGGAGGGTAATTTGTTAAAACACAGGCAAGGGAGGGGAAAGTGTTATTACAGGGGTGAGCAAAGGAGGGCTGCTGTGCATGCCCAACCACATCAGCTTCTGCTCTCATGGGCCTTTGCGGACTCCAGCAGGGAGATACACAGTGCCGAGCTGAGCATAGAGTGAGGAGCGCAAGCGTGGCAGCTTCAATATCTGCAGAGTCCAGGCAGGCTGAGGTGAAAAGGTCAGTTTTATTGGCCAGGTGAGTGCTGTGTAGACGGTGCGGGGAGCTTGGGGAGTAATAATGTGTGGCATAATGTGTAAGGGGCATTACTGTGTGACATTATGTGTATAAGGGCATTACTAATGTTGGGCATAAAGTGTAAGGGGCATTACTGTGTGGCATGTGTATGAGGGCAATACTAATATATGGCATAATGTGTAAGGGTCGTTACTGTGTGGCATTATGTGTAAAAGTGGCGCTACTACTGTGTGGCATTATGTGTACAATGTGCACTACTGTGTGGCATAACTTGGATAAAGGGCACTACTGTGTGGTATAATGTGAATAAGGAGCAATATGGTGGGGTGTAATGTGAATAAAAGACAGTACTGTGTGATGAAATGTGAATGAGGGGCACTACTGTAAAGTGTAAAATGTATAAGGTAATGGGGTACTACTGTGTGGCTTAACATGTATAAGGTAAAGGGTGTCGAAACCAAATAATTGGATATGATCGCTTGTAATTTTTATCTGACGATTCTGTGTCAGCGCCATTGCGATATGCATAAATATGCTGGTATTGCTATAGAGTTTGATCAGAGCCTGGAAAAACAGGTCTTTGTGTCAGTGGGTGTTTGTAGAAACTTCGCATACTAATACCATTTGCCTGTAACAAAATTAATTAAAAATGTACAGAAACCAGTATGCTCAAAGTAAGCAATCTAAATGTAAAATTAAGGGTTATTGTCAAGAACCTGCAAGTCATTGGCAATTGGGTGCCTCTTTGTTCAGTACTAGTCTGGTCCAAAGGATCTGGCATTTAGACTGTGAATAAGTAGAGGAAAACCATTGTATTAGTTAATTAGAATGTGGCACCTTCAAGTAGCCGTGGCTCTCTCCCCCCCCCCCTGTTTAGAAATAAGAAGCGGACTCCCATTTACACCTCACACTGTAGTTTTAAAATATGTCAGAAATGGATAAAATATATTAATTCATCACAAAATACACAGACTTACATAAAGGCACAAACATAGACACATATTTACATATAATCATAAATATACACACATTGCTAATTGTATATACACTTATTTAAGTACCCATGGACGCACGTGAGCTTACTGAGGTATATACACATTGTTGAGCATTCACTTAGTTTTAAATACAGACGCACATTAGCGACCACAATCATATATATATATATATTTACACTCATAAAAGGTTCCTGCACAATATGGTTTATATTAAAGATATAAGTTATAATACGAAATGCATGTATTTGATATCTAAGGTATAGAACAATGTAAACACACCATGTTTAGTATCAAACTGATGCTCTGTTTCTTTGCAGGCTTCCGGTTCTGACAATGAGGAAGACGCATCATGTGTTCCC
Organism: Taudactylus pleione; assembly: GCA_031769625.1. NCBI lineage: Eukaryota > Metazoa > Chordata > Amphibia > Anura > Myobatrachidae > Taudactylus > Taudactylus pleione. The sequence goes on from JAUIMM010000004.1 coordinate 7,140,658, forward strand.
AAAATATGGATCATAGAAAGAGAGGCATTGAAATGTACTCTGTAATGTAATGTAAACTAGCCAGTTTAGACTTGTTTCTAGGGAGGAAGACTACATAAAGGAACAGCTACAAGATCAAGCCATCCCCCTAATGATACCATATGAACTGTCCAATAAGAAGATCATTCAGGAGCAAGAACCAATGAAACAGTGTTTGTCTGTCTCTATTGTGTTGCCATTTCTTGTAAGAGTATATAGTATTGCACAAATGGGGTAGACCTCAGTCTAGGATTGATGACTGGGACCTGGATCCGGGGCGCAAGCGTAATGTATTGACTGTACCTTGTGATTGTATAATTTGTTTGTGCTAATTGTATTTAGATCACAGCGTGTAACTATCTGCTTTTGGTGAATAATATCTTTTTGTGCTTTGGAAACACAATCAAAGTCTGAAGAGTAATTATTTCTTGTGCGACTTATTACGCTAAATAGCGACATATTAGGGGTATAGAGATTATTAGAATTCCATAGTTGGGGGCTTCGTTGAGTGAGATCACGCTACTACTTACACGATACACACACGGTTAGCGATCTCTCACCAAAAAGGTGGAAAGGTGCCATAAGCAGGATAGAATGCTTTGCCTTCAAAAACCTGCTACCACTTGGTTGCTGAGAGACCGCTATCCGTATATTGTGTGAGGTCAAGGAGCGCTGATTAGAATCCAGGGACAAGGGAGGAAAAAGTTTGTTTTCCTTCCATGTTAAAAGGGGAAGTCGCACAATAGCATAAGGGTAATAATACATTTTGTGTAGCAGTCGCATTATTGTGTATGCGACTAGTCGCACAATAGCATATACGTATTTCCTGTGTTGCTGCCACGTGTTTTAAACAAAGCCGTTGAGATTGCATTGTGATATTGATAGAGTGATAGCATTGTTGTAAATATCTTAGTCGGTGTTGCCAAAATCTGGGAGAGCGTTTATTTTTCTGCGCAGGAAAAAGTGTGTTACAGTGAACGTATGTTGGTAGGGGTAACATGTTCCCTAGTTAAGGGTATCATAGGACCCTTAAGTGCTAGGCGCCTGGTGTCGGCCTAGTTGCTCAGTAGTAGATACCGCAGTCTATACACATAAGCAGGTGTAGTTGTTGTCTTTGTTGTTGGTATCGGCTCTCAGTGTGATTGCAGCATTCAGTGATCAGTTAGGGTTATTTGAGCATTGTAATTGAACCGCACAGTTGTGGCAAATTGTGATTGTGAACTGAGCAGAGGGTGGACGAAATCACTGAAAAGGGTAGGTGTTATTGGAATGCCTACATGCTAGCAGTGAAAGGTAGTCAAAAAGGGATTAGGTGCGTGGAAGCAGCCTGGTTATTCTTCCATAGGTGTGTGGGCGTTAATATCGTACACAGGTAAGTGAAAGTAGCCTTGACATTCTTTCACCAGTCTAAATCTCTATTGAAAAGTTTAGTGTTATTTTCCCAGGATGTGAGCCAAACAAACGGTAGAGATGTTAGATGATGTGCTGCTGTTGGAAGCGCCGCTTGGGTCGGCACGGCATATTATGCATACTAGGTACGGTGCTTATGCAACTAGGTACCATGATGTATGGTTTAAAATGACGAGGAAGAGTGTGAAACAGTTTCCCTGGCAGCTTTGATAAGGAGGTATTGAACAATGTCCGAGACAGCATCTGTATGATGAACTCTCAAAAGAAAAAGATAAAGTATAATGACTGTTTAAAGTTATGGCAGCGCGAGGGGAATACATGGCGGTGTAGCATGTATACATGGCAAAGTAGCGTTGCCGAAGGTACAGGCATTAGCGCAGGCAAAGGTACAGCCAATCTCAAAAATAAAAAAAAATGTAACAAGTAATATTTTTTTATTTTTTTCCCTTGTATTAAGTAGAGATGAGCGGTTCGGATTCTGTGGAATCCGAACCGCTCCGAACATTGGGGATCCGAGTCCACCCGAACCCTGTTCGGGTGTTCACCGCCTGACTCGGATCCCCGTTCGGGGCCGAACGGCGGCCGCCTGATGTCGGATTCTCACTAGAGAATCCGACATCAGGTCTCCTCGCGTGTAGGGCAGAGCGCAGTGATAGCGCTCTGCCCTACACAGACACAGACACACAGCCGCCAGCGGCAGCTGTGTGTTTGTTACAGCAGCCAATGAGAGTCACACAGACTCTCATTGGCTGCTGCACGGAGGGAGCCGGCTGGAGCTCACACATGAGCTCCGTCTTCCGGCTCCCTCCTCAGCGTGTGACAGAGCGGACGGCGCGGGAGCGGGGAATCAGGTAAGTTTTATTATTTTTATTTTTTTACTTGTCAAAGGTCCGGGGGCGCTACTGGGGGGGGGTCTGCACTACTGGGGGGGTCTGCTACTGGGGGGGGCTATACTACTGGGGGGGCCATACTACAGAGGGGCCTGCTACTGGGGGGGGCTATACTACTGGGGGGGGTCTGCACTACTGGGGGGGGTCTGCTACTGGGGGGGGCAATACTACTGGGGGGCCATACTACAGAGGGGCCTGCTACTGGGGGGGGCTATACTACTGGGGGGGGTCTGCTACTGGGGGGGCCATACTACTGGGGGGGATCTGCACTATTGGGGGGCCATACTACAGAGGGGCCTGCTACTGGGGGGGGGGCTATACTACTGGGGGGGTCTGCACTACTGGGGGGGTCTGCTACTAGGTGGGGCTATACTACTGGGGGGGCTATACTACAGAGGGGCCTGCTACTGGGGGGGGCTATACTACTGGGGGGGTCTGCTACTGGGGGGGCCATACTACTGAGGGGCCTGCTACTGGGGGGGCTTACTACTACTGGGGGGGCTGCTACTGGGGCAGCCTACTACAGGGGGGGCCATACTACAGGGGGGGCCCATACTACAGGGGGGCTACTACTGGGGCAGCCTACTACTGGGGGGGCCTGCTACTGGGGCAGCCTACTACTGGGGGAGCCATACTACTGGGGGGCATACTACTGGGTGGCATGCTAATGGGGGGCATACTACTGGGGGGGGCTGCTAATGGGGGGCATACTACTGGGGGGGGGCCTGCTAATGGGGGGCATACTACTGGGGGGCATTCTACTGGGGGCACTGCATAGTGGACCCTACTACTAAGGGGACTGCATAGGGGGCACCACTGCTGGGGGACATTGTGTAAGGGACACCGCTACTGTGGGCATTGTGTAAAAGGGTCACTACTGTGGGCATTGTGTAAAAGGGGCACTACTGTGTGTCGTAACATAAATAAGAGACACTACTTTATGGTGTAATGTGAATCAGGCCCTATGTGCGGTGTAATGCTAATAAGATTGTGCACTGTGACTCCTAGGGCCGTAGCCCACTTTGTAAACAAGTACTGTGACTCTGCTGGCCGTACCCCACTGGGTGGGTGCACTACTTTTCATTTCTGCCACTGCTGTGTGGCAATGTGTCATAGATGTGCTTTATACTGTGGTGTCGTTGTGCCGCTGCTTTGTCGCTTAGTAACCAGTCAGCTCACTGCAACCTTTGGCCAATAATGTTGAAAACAATATTATAAGCTGTGATATGGTCTAAATTGACTGGAAATTAATGTTATTGAGGTTAATAATACTCTAGGAAGAAAAAAAAGACCAATTTATGTGATTTTAGCTTTTTTTGTCAATTTTTGTAAAAAAATCCAAATCCAAATCCAAATCCAAAGCCAGTCACCGCAGTTTGGCAAATCCAAATCCAAATCCAAAGCCGGACGACGAATTAGAACCAAATCCAAATCCAAATCCGGCAAAAATGGTCCGGCGCACATCCCTAGTATTAAGGCACTTTAAGGTAAATGTTTCTAAGGAAGAAAATGAATCCTCGGTAAATTCAGCCATGACTGAAATTGGTAGATTAATGTAAGAAGTAATGGTTTAAGCAAAATAATTTATCATTGTTATAAAAGAGAATTATTAACATTTTAAGATACTTAGGTGGTTTCATGTATTAATCCATGTGCATTTCAGGAAAGTAAAATGTTTTTGTTTACAGTAAATATTGGGATTGGGAGTTCAATGCAGAATGGTTACTATATGCTTATAACAACAGTTTTTTTTCCTTTGAAACTTCTTAAAATGTCTAGACAGTAGATTATTTTGTTTTGTTTATAGGAGATTTACTGTGGTCTAGTATTAACAAAGGTTGGGATTCTAAATTACAATAGATAGAATGTTAATATAAGGTGGCTGTCTCAATAAGAATATCACTCCAGCATTGAATTCTCATAGTACTCATTGAAAACTTACATATGTTCATTTTTTTATGGTTATACAATAGTTTCCTTTCAAAAAGGAGTGTTTTTACAGGGCTAGAGTCACACAGAAAAACAAACTGTATGGTTGAAGAAATTGTAATTCCTGGTTATTCAAAAGGTATCTTGTATTAACCCTGTTTGTAGGTTCCTATATCATATCTGTAATAACACACTCCCACTTGGTTCAATAGACCTCTTTATACCTTGATGGCTGCATTGCTATGGGGCCTTACCATTCCATTCAAAACAACACAAACTCATGCATATCCATACACCAATAATTATTTTCTCTGATAGATTTTTCTCCAAGATTAATCTATAGACTAACAGTCAGGCCGGAAGTGCAGATGAATAATTTACAGTCCCTTAAACATGTACATACAGTATTTATCCCCCATACATACACGCATGTACACTTCTCACACATTCATTCACGGTATATCACTACATTCATTCTGTTTAGGTCACCTGGCAGCATATCTACAGTGAAAATTGGGCATTAAGTCACATATGTACAATGTTTGTTTTGGAGTACTGGGGAATTCCTAAGTAATGGCAGCCAACGCAGATATGACAAAATTTTATATATTTGAAGCAAATGAATGTAGCTGGAAATTCATTTTTTTTTTGGTGATGGTGGAATCGTTTCGTTTTGCATGTTGGAATGTGATATATATTTGGGTGTTGTTCCGGTGTGGGGTGTTCTGGGGATGTCACGGGCATTATAGTTGGCAAGTTTGGGATGTTTGTTGTGAGTGGCTATGGTTTATGCCTGAGATGGAGTGCAGCACTGGTGTGAGTTGTGATTTGTATGGGTTTGCGCTAGGGGTGAGCGGGTTCGGATTTCTGAAATCCGAACCCCCTCGAGCCCCCCCGATCCGAGTCCGATCCGAGTCAGGCTCGACTTTTCCCGCCTGACTCGGATCTGAAATCGAGGCAAAAAGTCATCATCCCGCCTTCCGAGTCTCGCGAGTTTTGGATCCTATATAAGGTACCCGCGTCGGCGCCATTTTCTCACTCGGCTGTGGACAGTGAAGAGGGAGGGTGGGAGTTAGGGCTGTGTAGTGTAGTGTAGTGTAGTGCTGCTGTTGTCCACTACTTCAAAGTCCATAGGGGCTGGCTGTGTTGTGCTGTGCTGCTGTTGTTAATAGGGGCTGTGTCCACTACTTCAAAGTCCATAGGGGCTGGCTGGACTGTGTTGTGCAGTCAGTTCTCCATAGGGGCTGTGTCCACTCCAAAGTCCTGTGCAGTGTCCCAGTCCTAAAGGGGTGCTGTAGTGTTGTCCAGGGGGTGCTCTGTCCATCAGGGGTGCTCCCCCAAGTGCTAAAAAAATAATATATTTTCTGTGTTTGTGAATTGTGTGCGCAGTAGCCGCACGTGCATCAACAAAGTAGTGCGAAGCGTGCGCCTGTGTCATAAGTAAAGGGCCGGCTGGCTTGACCGTTAAAGGGTGCTGTAACCCCCGACAGTACACTCCAGTCCAAACCAAAAAAAAAATTATTTTCTGTGTTTGTGAATTGTGTGCGCAGTAGCTGCACGTGCATCAACAAAGTAGTGCCAAGCGTGCGCCTGTGTCATAAGTAAAGGGCCGGCTGGCTTGACCGTTAAAGGGTGCTGTAACCCCCGAAAGTACACTCCAGTCCAAACCAAAAAAAAAATTATTTTCTGTGTTTGTGAATTGTGTGCGCAGTAGCCGCACGTGCATCAACAAAGTAGTGCCAAGCGTGCGCCTGTGTCATAAGTAAAGGGCCGGCTGGCTTGACCGTTAAGGGTGCTGTAACCCCCAAAAGTACACTCCAGTCCAAACCAAAAAAAAAATTATTTTCTGTGTTTGTGAATTGTGTGCGCAGTAGCCGCACGTGCATCAACAAAGTAGTGCCAAGCGTGCGCCTGTGTCATAAGTAAAGGGCCGGCTGGCTTGACCGTTAAGGGTGCTGTAACCCCCGAAAGTACACTCCAGTCCAAACCAAAAAAAAAATTATTTTCTGTGTTTGTGAATTGTGTGAGCAGTAGCTGCACGTGCATCAACAAAGTAGTGCCAAGCGTGCGCCTGTGTCATAAGTAAAGGGCCGGCTGGCTTGACCGTTAAAGGGTGCTGTAACCCCCAAAGTACACTCCAGTCCAAACCAAAAAAAAAATTATTTTCTGTGATTGTGAATTGTGTGCGCAGTAGCCGCACGTGCATCAACAAAGTAGTGCCAAGCGTGCGCCTGTGTCATAAGTAAAGGGCCGGCTGGCTTGACCGTTAAAGGGTGCTGTAACCCCCGAAAGTACACTCCAGTCCAAACCAAAAAAAAAATTATTTTCTGTGTTTGTGAATTGTGTGCGCAGTAGCCGCACGTGCATCAACAAAGTAGTGCCAAGCGTGCGCCTGTGTCATAAGTAAAGGGCCGGCTGGCTTGACCATTAAGGGTGCTGTAACCCCCAAAAGTACACTCCAGTCCAAACCAAAAAAAAAGTTATTTTCTGTGTTTGTGAATTGTGTGCGCAGTAGCCGCACGTGCATCAACAAAGTAGTGCCAAGCGTGCGCCTGTGTCATAAGTAAAGGGCCGGCTGGCTTGACCGTTAAGGGTGCTGTAACCCCCGAAAGTACACTCCAGTCCAAACCAAAAAAAAAATTAATTTCTGTGTTTGTGAATTGTGTGCGCAGTAGCCGCACGTGCATCAACAAAGGAGCAGCGCCAAGCGTGCACCTGTGTCCCATAAGTAAAGAGCCGGCTGGCTCATTTCTTAAAGGCTGGTGTAACCCACAAAGTGCACTACTCTCCAGCAAAAATAAAAAAATATTTTCTGTGTTTAGCCGCACGTATATATCAAATCGATATAACATAAATGGAGGACCAAACTTTCTCCGATAAAAATAAAATAGAGAAAGATCAAGAACCACTTCCTCCTAGTGCTGAAGCTGCTGCCACTAGTCATGACATAGACGATAACATGCCATCAACGTCGTCTGCCAAGGCCGATGCCCAATGTCATAGTAGAGGGCACATACAATCCCAAATGGCAAAGTTCAGGAAAATGACCTTGAAAAAGACATTTAAATCAGCTGAAGAGAAACGTAAACTTGCCAATATGTCATTTACGACACGGAGTGGCAAGGAACGGCTAAGGTCGATCCCTAGTATGTTCATGACTAGTGGTTCAGCTTCACATGACGATGGAAGCCCTCCTCCCACTAAAAAAATCAAAAGAGTTAAGCTGGCAAAAGTACAGCGAAGAACTGTGCTTTCTAAGAAGATATCACAAATCCCCAAGGAGAGTCCAAGTGTGGTGGTGGTTGCGATGCCTGAACTTCCCAGCACTGGACGGGAAGAGGTGGCTCTTTCCACCATTTGCACGCCCCCTGCAAGTGCTGAAAGGAGCACCCACAGTCCACTTGCTGATATGCAAATTGAAGATGTCACTGTTGAAGTACAACAGGATGAGGATACTGGTGTAGCTGGCGCTGAGGAGGAAGTTGGCGAGGAGGATTCTGATGGTGATGTGGTTTGTTTAAATCAGGCTCCGGGGGAGACAGTTGTTGTCCGTGGGATGAAAAAGCCCATCACGGTCATGCCTGGGCAGAAGACCAAACATTCCACCTCTTTGGTCTGGCAATATTTCTATCCAAATCCGGACAACAACTGTCTTGCCATATGTACCATATGTAAAGGTGAAATAAGTAGGGGTAGGGACGTCAACCACCTAGGAACATCCTCCCTTATACGGCACCTGCAGCGCGTTCATAAAAAGTTACTGTCAAGTTCAGAAACTTTGGCTAAGACCGTAAGCAGTCCAGGGACACCTAAATCCCATTGTCCTGTTGTATCCAAGCGCCTGCAAACCACACCGTCAACTCCCTCCTCGTCAATTTCCTCCTTAGTCAGGATCGGAAGTAGTCCTGCAGGCCATGTCACTGGCATGACTGACTCTCCTATCCGGGATTCCTCCGGAGGATCCTGCATTGCTACGCCTACTGCTGCCGCTGCTGCTGTTGCTGCTGCTGGGAGTCGTTCATCATCCCAGAGAGGAAGTAGGAACACCACTACTTTTACTAAACAATTGACCCTCCAACAGTCCTTAGCGAGGAGGATGAAGTACGACAGCAGTCATCCTGAAGCAAAACGTATAACTGAGGCCTTGACTGCTATGTTGGTGTTAGACGTGCGTCCGGTATCCGCCATTAGTGCAGTGGGATTTAGACAATTGATGGAGGTAGTGTGTCCCCGGTTCCAAATCCCGTCTAGATTCCACTTCACTAGGCAGGCGATACCGAGACTGTACAGAAGCGTCAGAAAAAGTGTCCTCAGTGTCCTGAAAAATGCCGTTGTACACAATGTCCACTTAACCACGGACATGTGGACAAGTGGAACAGGGCAGACTAAGGACTATATGACTGTGACAGCCCACTGGGTAGATGTATCACCTTACGCAGCAACAGCAGCAGCGTCACCAGTAGCAGCATCTCAGAAACGCCAGCTCGTTACAAGGCAGGCTACGCTGTGTATCACCAGTTTCAGTAAGAGGCACACCGCCGACAACCTCTTAGAGAAACTGAGGGAAATCATCGCCCAGTGGCTTACCCCACTTAGACTCTCCTGGGGATTTGTGATATCTGACAACGCCAACAATATTGTGCGGGCATTAGATCTGGGCAAATTCCAGCACGTCTCATGTTTTGCTCACACAATAAACTTGGTGGTGCAGAATTTTCTGAAAAGCGACAGGGGCGTGCAGGAGACGCTTTGGGTGGCCCGAAAAATTTCTGGCCACTTTCGCCATTCAGCGACTGCGTGCCGAAGACTGGAGCGCCAGCAAACACTCTTGAACCTGCCCCGCCATCACCTGAAGCAAGAGGTTGTGACACGGTGGAACTCAACCCTCTATATGCTTCAGAGGATGGAGGAGCAGCAAAAGGCCATACAAGCCTATACATCCACCTATGACATAGGCAAAGGAGGGGGTATGCACCTGACTCAAGCGCAGTGGAGAATGATTTCCGTGTTGTGCAAGGTTCTCCAGCCCTTTGAACTTGCCACACGTGAAGTCAGTTCAGACACTGCCAGCTTGAGTCAGGTCATTCCCCGCATCAGGCTTTTGCAGAAGCAGCTGGAGAAAGTGAAGGAGGAGCTAAGATGGAGCGATTCCACTCGGCATGTGGGACTTGTGGATGAAGCCCTTCATTCGCTTTGCCAGGATTCCAGGGTGGTCAATCTGTTGAAATCAGACCACTACATTTTGGCCACCGTGCTCGATCCTAGGTTTAAAGCCTATGTGGTGTCTCTCTTTCCGGCCGACACAAGCCTGCAGAGGTGCAAAGACCTGCTGGTGAACACACTGTCAGCTGAAGCGGAACGTGACACGTCAACGGCTCCTTCTTCATTTTCTCCCGCAACTGGGGCTGCCAGGAAAAAACTTAGGTATCCTAAGCAACCCGCTGGCGGTGATGCAGGGCAGACAGGACCAAGTTTGGACATCTGGTCCGGACTGAAGGACCTGGCAACAATTTCTGACATGTCTACTGTCACTGCATATGATACTGTCACCATTGACAGAATGGAGGAGGATTACATCGGTGACAGCATCCAAGTAGGCATGTCAGACAGTCCATACCTGTACTGGCAGGAAAAAGAGGCAATTTGGAGGCCCCTGTACAAACTGGCTCTATTTTACCTGAGTTGCCCCCCCTCCAGTGTGTACTCCGAAAGAGTGTTTAGTGCAGCCGGGAACCTTGTCAGCGAAAGGCGTAGGAGGTTGCTTCCACAGAATGTGGAGAAGATGATGTTCATCAAAATGAATTATCAGCTCTTCCAGGGAGACCAGCCTCCAGAAGGTACAGAGGGACCTGTGGTGGTGAATTCAAGTGGGGACGAGTTAATACTTTGTGAGGATGAGGATGTACACACTGAAGAGGGTGAGGAATCGGTGGATGAGGAGGATGAGGATGACATCTTGCCTCCGTAGAGCCAGTTTGTGCAGGGACAGATTAATTGCCAGCTTGTTTTGTGGGGGCCCAAACGAACCAATCATTTCAGCCACAGTTGTGTGGCAGACCCTGGCGCTGAAATGATTGGTTTGTTAAAGTGTGCATGTCCTGTTTATACAACATAAGGGTGGGTGGGAGGGCCCAAGGACAATTCCATCTTGCACTTCTTTTTTTTCTTTGCATTATGTACAGTTTGGGGCCTAGTTTTTCTAACTGCCATCCTGTCTGCCACTGCAGTGTCACTCCTAGATGGGTCACGTGTTTGTGCCGCCCACTCGTGTCGCTTAGCATAGTCATCCAGCTACCTCGGTGCAACCTTTTGGACATAAAAACACTATTGTGAGGTGTGAGGTGTTCAGAATAGACTGGAAATGAGTGGAAATTAAGGTTATTGAGGTTAATAATAGCATAGGAGCAGAAAAACCTACAAATTCTGTGATTTTAGCTGTTTTTATGCTTTTTTTCAAAAAAATACAGATCCAAAACACAAAACCCAGAACCCAAAACACGGAAGGGTGATTTTGGCAAAACCAATCCAGATCCAAAACACGAAGAAAGATCCAGATCCAAAACACAAAACACGAAAAGTGGCCGGTGCACACCCCTAGTTTGCGCGCAGTCTTGGAGGATAGAGATCTGTGTGATGTGTGGAGTTTCTGGGCACACACATGCAGTGCAGAGATTTGTGGTTTGTTTGTGCTAACATGATCTTGTTTTTCTGTGTATGTGATTGTATGTGCTCATCTGTGTGGAGTCTGTATGTACTTCTGAGGGTTTCCTTGTAAATATAGCAGTTTGCAGATTTGTTTTAGGTTAGGGGATTCAGTTCTGAGTATGATTCAAAGTGTTGCGGAGATGTGCATGGTGCGGTGTTTGGGATGATCCAGTTGCTGGAGGTGTCTTGCCAGGGAAATGGGGGCAGGTATGGGCCCTGTGGAAGCTGACGGGTTTGGTTTATGGGAGGCTTTGATTGCTGTACACATGTGGTGCAACGGGGACGACCCGGTGTCTGGTGTCTGTGGTGATGCAGGATATCTGAGATGTAGTGGTAAAAGCATTGTTCTTTATGTAGGATATTCTGTTGTTTCAGTTCTATCCCTTACTTCCTATAGAGGCATGTCTTTCATAGTTTGTATACACTAATAATATAGTACAGTTAAGTTAAGGATAGACTGTTGCTAGCAGGGGCGGATTGGGTCTGAAAACCAGCCCGGAAAATTTCTGGATGCAGCCCTAATGAGGGGTGTGGTCTGTTGAGGGGTGGGGTCTTTTGAGGGGCGGGGTCTGGTGAGAGTTCAAGATGCTCTCTTCTCAGAAGCAAGAACTTTCACAAAAATAAAACTGCTATTGTTTGTTTTCCTGAAATCTGATGGGATAAGGGTTACCTCATGCAAGGTGCTTCAGTGGAGAAAACTGTACACAATACATTTTACCTGTAGCTATTCTAATCTACATCAACAGGAGGGCGGAGCCGGCATATCGGGGGGTCGGCAACCCGATCGCACTGTGTGTGGGGACCGCCCGATATGTCGGATCCCCCGTCACATTGCAAGATACCATCGCACCCTGTATGGTCAGCTATATATATATATATATATATATATATATATATATTAGGGGTGTGCACCGGCCACTTTTCGTGTTTTGTGTTTTGGTTTTGGATCTGGATCTTTCTTCGTGTTTTGGATCTGGATTGGTTTTGCCAAAACCACCCTTCCGTGTTTTGGGTTCTGGGTTTTGTGTTTTGGATCTGTATTTTTTTGAAAAAAAGCATAAAAACAGCTAAAATCACAGAATTTGTAGGTTTTTCTGCTCCTATGCTATTATTAACCTCAATAACCTTAATTTCCACTCATTTCCAGTCTATTCTGAACACCTCACACCTCACAATAGTGTTTTTATGTCCAAAAGGTTGCACCGAGGTAGCTGGATGACTATGCTAAGCGACACGAGTGGGCGGCACAAACACGTGACCCATCTAGGAGTGACACTGCAGTGGCAGACAGGATGGCAGTTAGAAAAACTAGGCCCCAAACTGTACATAATGCAAAGAAAAAAAGAGGTGCAAGATGGAATTGTCCTTGGGCCCTCCCACCCACCCTTATGTTGTATAAACAGGACATGCACACTTTAACAAATCAATCATTTCAGCGCCAGGGTCTGCCACACAACTGTGGCTGAAATGATTGGTTCGTTTGGGCCCCCACAAAACAAGCTGGCAATTAATGTGTCCCTGCACAAACTGGCTCTACGGAGGCAAGATGTCATCCTCATCCTCCTCATCCACCGATTCCTCACCCTCTTCAGTGTGTACATCCTCATCCTCACAAAGTATTAACTCGTCCCCACTTGAATCCACCACCACAGGTCCCTCTGTACGTTCTGGAGGCTGGTCTCCCTGGAAGAGCTGATAATTCATTTTGATGAACATCATCTTCTCCACATTCTGTGGAAGCAACCTCCTACGCCTTTCGCTGACAAGGTTCCCGGCTGCACTAAACACTCTTTCGGAGTACACACTGGAGGGGGGGCAACTCAGGTAAAATAGAGCCAGTTTGTACAGGGGCCTCCAAATTGCCTCTTTTTCCTGCCAGTACAGGTATGGACTGTCTGACATGCCTACTTGGATGCTGTCACCGATGTAATCCTCCACCATTCTGTCAATGGTGACAGTATCATATGCAGTGACAGTAGACATGTCAGAAATTGTTGCCAGGTCCTTCAGTCCGGACCAGATGTCCAAACTTGGTCCTGCCTGCCCTGCATCACCGCCAGCGGGTTGCTTAGGATACCTAAGTTTTTTCCTGGCAGCCCCAGTTGCGGGAGAAAATGAAGAAGGAGCCGTTGACGTGTCACGTTCCGCTTCAGCTGACAGTGTGTTCACCAGCAGGTCTTTGCACCTCTGCAGGCTTGTGTCGGCCGGAAAGAGAGACACCACATAGGCTTTAAACCTAGGATCGAGCACGGTGGCCAAAATGTAGTGGTCTGATTTCAACAGATTGACCACCCTGGAATCCTGGCAAAGCGAATGAAGGGCTTCATCCACAAGTCCCACATGCCGAGCGGAATCGCTCCGTCTTAGCTCCTCCTTCACTTTCTCCAGCTGCTTCTGCAAAAGCCTGATGAGGGGAATGACCTGACTCAAGCTGGCAGTGTCTGAACTGACTTCACGTGTGGCAAGTTCGAAGGGCTGAAGAACCTTGCACAACACGGAAATCATTCTCCACTGCGCTTGAGTCAGGTGCATACCCCCTCCTTTGCCTATGTCATAGGTGGATGTATAGGCTTGTATGGCCTTTTGCTGCTCCTCCATCCTCTGAAGCATATAGAGGGTTGAGTTCCACCGCGTCACAACCTCTTGCTTCAGGTGATGGCGGGGAAGGTTCAAGAGTGTTTGCTGGCGCTCCAGTCTTCGGCACGCAGTCGCTGAATGGCGAAAGTGGCCAGAAATTTTTCGGGCCACCCAAAGCGTCTCCTGCACGCCCCTGTCGCTTTTCAGAAAATTCTGCACCACCAAGTTTATTGTGTGAGCAAAACATGGGACGTGCTGGAATTTGCCCAGATGTAATGCCCGCACAATATTGGTGGCGTTGTCAGATATCACAAATCCCCAGGAGAGTCTAAGTGGGGTAAGCCACTGGGCGATGATTTCCCTCAGTTTCTCTAAGAGGTTGTCGGCGGTGTGCCTCTTACTGAAACTGGTGATACACAGCGTAGCCTGCCTTGTAACGAGCTGGCGTTTCTGAGATGCTGCTACTGGTGACGCTGCTGCTGTTGCTGCGTAAGGTGATACATCTACCCAGTGGGCTGTCACAGTCATATAGTCCTTAGTCTGCCCTGTTCCACTTGTCCACATGTCCGTGGTTAAGTGGACATTGTGTACAACGGCATTTTTCAGGACACTGAGGACACTTTTTCTGACGCTTCTGTACAGTCTCGGTATCGCCTGCCTAGTGAAGTGGAATCTAGACGGGATTTGGAACCGGGGACACACTACCTCCATCAATTGTCTAAATCCCACTGCACTAATGGCGGATACCGGACGCACGTCTAACACCAACATAGCAGTCAAGGCCTCAGTTATACGTTTTGCTTCAGGATGACTGCTGTCGTACTTCATCCTCCTCGCTAAGGACTGTTGGAGGGTCAATTGTTTAGTAAAAGTAGTGGTGTTCCTACTTCCTCTCTGGGATGATGAACGACTCCCAGCAGCAGCAGCAACAGCAGCAGCGGCAGCAGTAGGCGTAGCAATGCAGGATCCTCCGGAGGAATCCCGGATAGGAGAGTCAGTCATGCCAGTGATATGGCCTGCAGGACTACTTCCGATCCTGACTAAGGAGGAAATTGACGAGGAGGGAGTTGACGGTGTGGTTTGCAGGCGCTTGGATACAACAGGACAACGGGATTTAGGTGTCCCTGGACTGCTTACGGTCTGAGCCAAAGTTTCTGAACTTGACAGTAACTTTTTATGAACGCGCTGCAGGTGCCGTATAAGGGAGGATGTTCCTAGGTGGTTGACGTCCCTACCCCTACTTATTTCACCTTTACATATGGTACATATGGCAAGACAGTTGTTGTCCGGATTTGGATAGAAATATTGCCAGACCAAAGAGGTGGAATGTTTGGTCTTCTGCCCAGGCATGACCGTGATGGGCTTTTTCATCCCACGGACAACAACTGTCTCCCCCGGAGCCTGATTTAAACAAACCACATCACCATCAGAATCCTCCTCGCCAACTTCCTCCTCAGCGCCAGCTACACCAGTATCCTCATCCTGTTGTACTTCAACAGTGACATCTTCAATTTGCATATCAGCAAGTGGACTGTGGGTGCTCCTTTCAGCACTTGCAGGGGGCGTGCAAATGGTGGAAAGAGCCACCTCTTCCCGTCCAGTGCTGGGAAGGTCAGGCATCGCAACCACCACCACACTTGGACTCTCTTTGGGGATTTGTGATATCTTCTTAGAAAGCACAGTTCTTCGCTGTGCTTTTGCCAGCTTAACTCTTTTGATTTTTTTAGTGGGAGGAGTGCTTCCATCGTCATGTGAAGCTGAACCACTAGTCATGAACATACTAGGGATCGACCTTAGCCGTTCCTTGCCACTCCGTGTCGTAAATGGCATATTGGCAAGTTTACGTTTCTCTTCAGCTGATTTAAATGTCTTTTTCAAGGTCATTTTCCTGAACTTTGCCATTTGGGATTGTATGTGCCCTCTACTATGACATTGGGCATCGGCCTTGGCAGACGACGTTGATGGCATGTTATCGTCTATGTCATGACTAGTGGCAGCAGCTTCAGCACTAGGAGGAAGTGGTTCTTGATCTTTCTCTATTTTATTTTTATCGGAGAAAGTTTGGTCCTCCATTTATGTTATATCGATTTGATATATACGTGCGGCTAAACACAGAAAATAAATTTTTTTTTGGTTCGGACTGGAGTGTACTTTGTGGGTTACAGCACCCTTTAACGGTCAAGCCAGCCGGCCCTTTACTTATGACACAGGCGCACTCTTGGCACTACTTTGTTGATGCACATGCGGCTACTGCGCACACAATTCACAAACACAGAAAATAATTTTTTTTTGGTTTGGACTGGAGTGTACTTTCGGGGGTTACAGCACCCTTAACGGTCAAGCCAGCCGGCCCTTTACTTATGACACAGGCGCACGCTTGGCACTACTTTGTTGATGCACGTGCGGCTACTGCGCACACAATTCACAAACACAGAAAATAATTTTTTTTTTGGTTTGGACTGGAGTGTACTTTCGGGGGTTACAGCACCCTTAACGGTCAAGCCAGCCGGCCCTTTACTTATGACACAGGCGCACGCTTGACACTACTTTGTTGATGCACGTGCGGCTACTGCGCACACAATTCACAAACACAGAAAATAATTTTTTTTTGGTTTGGACTGGAGTGTACTTTCAGGGGTTACAGCACCCTTTAACGGTCAAGCCAGCCGGCCCTTTACTTATGACACAGGCGCACGCTTGGCACTACTTTGTTGATGCACGTGCGGCTACTGCGCACACAATTCACAAACACAGAAAATAATTTTTTTTTTGGTTTGGACTGGAGTGTACTTTCGGGGGTTACAGCACCCTTAACGGTCAAGCCAGCCGGCCCTTTACTTATGACACAGGCGCACGCTTGGCACTACTTTGTTGATGCACGTGCGGCTACTGCGCACACAATTCACAAACACAGAAAATAATTTTTTTTTGGTTTGGACTGGAGTGTACTTTCAGGGGTTACAGCACCCTTTAACGGTCAAGCCAGCCGGCCCTTTACTTATGACACAGGCGCACGCTTGGCACTACTTTGTTGATGCACGTGCGGCTACTGCGCACACAATTCACAAACACAGAAAATAATTTTTTTTTGGTTTGGACTGGAGTGTACTTTCGGGGGTTACAGCACCCTTTAACGGTCAAGCCAGCCGGCCCTTTACTTATGACACAGGGGCACTCTTGGCACTACTTTGTTGATGCACGTGCGGCTACTGCGCACACAATTCACAAACACAGAAAATAATTTTTTTTTAGGTTTGGACTGGAGTGTACTTTCGGGGGTTACAGCACCCTTAACGGTCAAGCCAGCCGGCCCTTTACTTATGACACAGGCGCACGCTTGACACTACTTTGTTGATGCACGTGCGGCTACTGCGCACACAATTCACAAACACAGAAAATAATTTTTTTTTGGTTTGGACTGGAGTGTACTTTCAGGGGTTACAGCACCCTTTAACGGTCAAGCCAGCCGGCCCTTTACTTATGACACAGGCGCACGCTTGGCACTACTTAGTTGATGCACGTGCGGCTACTGCGCACACAATTCACAAACACAGAAAATAATTTTTTTTTTGGTTTGGACTGGAGTGTACTTTCGGGGGTTACAGCACCCTTAACGGTCAAGCCAGCCGGCCCTTTACTTATGACACAGGCGCACGCTTGGCACTACTTTGTTGATGCACGTGCGGCTACTGCGCACACAATTCACAAACACAGAAAATAATTTTTTTTTAGGTTTGGACTGGAGTGTACTTTCGGGGGTTACAGCACCCTTAACGGTCAAGCCAGCCGGCCCTTTACTTATGACACAGGCGCACGCTTGGCACTACTTTGTTGATGCACGTGCGGCTACTGCGCACACAATTCACAAACACAGAAAATAATTTTTTTTTTGGTTTGGACTGGAGTGTACTTTCGGGGGTTACAGCACCCTTAACGGTCAAGCCAGCCGGCCGGCCCTTTACTTATGACACAGGCGCACGCTTGGCACTACTTTGTTGATGCACGTGCGGCTACTGCGCACACAATTCACAAACACAGAAAATAATTTTTTTTTGGTTTGGACTGGAGTGTACTTTCAGGGGTTACAGCACCCTTTAACGGTCAAGCCAGCCGGCCCTTTACTTATGACACAGGCGCACGCTTGGCACTACTTTGTTGATGCACGTGCGGCTACTGCGCACACAATTCACAAACACAGAAAATAATTTTTTTTTGGTTTGGACTGGAGTGTACTTTCGGGGGTTACAGCACCCTTTAACGGTCAAGCCAGCCGGCCCTTTACTTATGACACAGGGGCACTCTTGGCACTACTTTGTTGATGCACGTGCGGCTACTGCGCACACAATTCACAAACACAGAAAATAATTTTTTTTTAGGTTTGGACTGGAGTGTACTTTCGGGGGTTACAGCACCCTTAACGGTCAAGCCAGCCGGCCCTTTACTTATGACACAGGCGCACGCTTGGCACTACTTTGTTGATGCACGTGCGGCTACTGCGCACACAATTCACAAACACAGAAAATAATTTTTTTTTGGTTTGGACTGGAGTGTACTTTCGGGGGTTACAGCACCCTTTAACGGTCAAGCCAGCCGGCCCTTTACTTATGACACAGGCGCACGCTTGGCACTACTTTGTTGATGCACGTGCGGCTACTGCGCACACAATTCACAAACACAGAAAATAATTTTTTTTTAGGTTTGGACTGGAGTGTACTTTCGGGGGTTACAGCACCCTTAACGGTCAAGCCAGCCGGCCCTTTACTTATGACACAGGCGCACGCTTGGCACTACTTTGTTGATGCACGTGCGGCTACTGCGCACACAATTCACAAACACAGAAAATAATTTTTTTTTTGGTTTGGACTGGAGTG
Organism: Taudactylus pleione; assembly: GCA_031769625.1. Taxonomy (NCBI): domain Eukaryota; kingdom Metazoa; phylum Chordata; class Amphibia; order Anura; family Myobatrachidae; genus Taudactylus; species Taudactylus pleione. Next base: position 7,159,058 of record JAUIMM010000004.1, read on the forward strand.
TACTTTCGGGGGTTACAGCACCCTTAACGGTCAAGCCAGCCGGCCCTTTACTTATGACACAGGCGCACGCTTGGCACTACTTTGTTGATGCACGTGCGGCTACTGCGCACACAATTCACAAACACAGAAAATAATTTTTTTTTTGGTTTGGACTGGAGTGTACTTTCGGGGGTTACAGCACCCTTAACGGTCAAGCCAGCCGGCCCTTTACTTATGACACAGGCGCACGCTTGGCACTACTTTGTTGATGCACGTGCGGCTACTGCGCACACAATTCACAAACACAGAAAATATATTATTTTTTTAGCACTTGGGGGGAGCACCCCTGATGGACAGAGCACCCCCTGGACAACACTACAGCACCCCTTTAGGACTGGGACACTGCACAGGACTTTGGAGTGGACACAGCCCCTATGGAGAACTGACTGCACAACACAGTCCAGCCAGCCCCTATGGACTTTGAAGTAGTGGACACAGCCCCTATTAACAACAGCAGCACAGCACAACACAGCCAGCCCCTATGGACTTTGAAGTAGTGGACAACAGCAGCACTACACTACACTACACTACACAGCACTAACTCCCACCCTCCCTCTTCACTGTCCACAGCCGAGTGAGAAAATGGCGCCGACGCGGGTACCTTATATAGGATCCAAAACCCGCGAGACTCGGAAGGCGGGATGATGACGTTTTGCCTCGATGTCAGATCCGAGTCAGGCGGGAAAAGTCGAGCCTGACTCGGATCGGACTCGGATCGGGGGGGCTCGGGGGGGTTCGGATTTCAGAAATCCGAACCCGCTCACCCCTAATATATATATATAATTAAATGCGTCCTGGTGCCCACCTATCTCCTCGGTCTAAGCAGGAACATATAATAAGTGGATGCACAATTGTACAGCACTTTAGATGGTTAAAATTATATACAAAGCCCAATTGCCCATCCACTTGCTATAAATATATATATATATATTTATGTGTGTATTATATATTTCTAAAATATATAAAACATTGCAATACTGTGCTGTGTATGTGTGTGTGTGTGTGTGTGTGTGTGTGTGTGTGTGTGTGTGTGTATATATATATATATATATATGTGTGTAGGTGTATTTAAAGTAAATATATATATATATATACTGTATATAAATTAAATATACATATTTATATACAGGTTACAGGTATATATGAAAATCAATATATGTCATATATGATAGTTATATACAGGTTGAGTCTCCCATATCCAAAATGCTTGGGACCAGGGGTATTTTGGATAACGGAATATTCCGTATCTTGGAATATTTGCACATCATAATGAAATATCTTGGGAATGGGACCCAAATATACACACAGAGGGCCTGATTCAGACTTGCTCGTGAGCGCTCGCTAGGAGGTCGTGGTTGCCCAAGTGCGCATGTCGTTATGGGTCTCGCACCACAGGGGGCGTGCTGTTGATGGTGATTGACAGCACGCCCCCTTTGGTGGGCGTGCCGGGGGCGTGGCTGCCCATACGGAGGCGTTCCCATGGGAACACCTACCATCTGGGTCCGGCCCCACTGACATCACTAGTGATGTCAGTGGGAGTGCTTTTGGCTCTGATAGAGCCAAAAGCACTCCAGGGCTTGCGGCAGACGAGACCCTACCTTAGCTTCTCGTGGCAAGCCCGATGGTTACAATGGTCTTGACCATCGCGACCATCATTTTGGCTGCTCGCTATAGCTGTGGGTGGTCACCCACAGCTATGCGAGCGGCCAGGAGGCCGCTCCAAAAAGTAAGAGGGCCGGACCTCTGTCAGAGCGTCCGGCTCTGAATCAGGGCCAGAATGCATTTATGTGTTATATACACCTTATACACACAGCCTGCAGGTAATTGTATACAATATTTTCAATAATTTTGTGGCTCAAGCAAAGTTTGTGTACAGAAATGAAATTCATTTATGTTTCATATACACCTTATACACACAGCCTGCAGGTAATTTTATACAATATTTTTTAATAATTTGTGCCTTAGACAAAATTTGTGTACATTGAACCATCAAATATCAAAGGTTTCATTATCTCAGTCATGCCAAAATAATTCCGTATTTCGGAATATTCTGTGTTTCGGAATATTTGGATATGGGAAACTCAACCTGTATATGAAAAGTAATGGTACTTCCGTATGTTTGCGGCCCACTGCTGGATGTGTGTTGAAGATACGGAAGTAGCGTAAACTTCAGGAAATACTATTCGGATCCTTGCAGGCTCGCTGCGCTCGCCCCACTGCGGGGACGGTGGCTCGCTTCGCTCGCCACATGGATTTATTCCCCCTCCATGCCCACTTGGATGGTAGGGAATGAAGTTGGATGGTAGGGAATGACGTTTGACACAAGTTTATAAGCCAGTATCCAACATCATTCCCTACCATCCAAGTGGGCATGGAGGGGGAATAAATCCATGTGGCGAGCGCATCGAGCCGCAAGGGTCCGAATAGTAATTCCTGAAGTTTACGCTACTTACGTATCCACTGAATAGTGAAGATACGCAAGTAGCGTAACTAGGGGCCGCAAAGATACAGAAGTACCAAAGTAATATGTAATCTATATATATTAGCTATATATGAGATTATATATATATCTCTCAGACTATATATATATATATATATAATATATATATATATATATATATATATATATATATATATATATATATATAATTTTTTTTTAGATATCATATATAGATATATATAATATAGATTTATATTATATTTATATTAAATCTATATCAAACTTACGTTATGCTTTAAAAAATATATTTTTCCTGCTGGTGACGCAGCACAATTATTTGTCAGCCCACCTCCTTGCCTGCTTTTGTGTAGCAGCTGCGTCTTCTGCCTGTGTCCCTGTCTCCTTGTGTAAGAGGCTGGAGGAGGGTCTGGAGGCGGGGCCGTCAGAACTTACTGATGTCCCCGGGCTCCGCCAAGGGTTATGGGAGGAGCTGCTGCGGCTGGGCATGTGCAGCAGCTCCCCCGTCGGCCATTTTTTTTTTTTTTCAAAGCCAGTCACACTGGCTTGAAGACCTATGCACTCGCACAGTGCAGCTGTCCGATCGGAGCTAAGCTTTGATTGTGGGACTCACTGGGAAGAAGTGACTGCGCGGTAGGTGGGGGTAAGACAGGGCTTGGCGGCTGCTGTGCTGTTTAGCTGCCCGATCAGAACTAAGTTCCGATCGTGGCAGCGAGATGGCCGGGCCCGGGGAAGAGAAGACCGCGTGGGAGACCGGCGCTAGAATGTTGAAGGGCCGGGCAGCCGCCGTGCTGCAGCCTTGTTAGTTCAGCTTGCCGATCGGAACTGATCGCAGCAGCGTGATGGGGGAGAGCTGGAGCATGGTCATTGAAGGGTGCAGGGTGGGCAGGGCGGCCTCCAGCCCAGCGGCCCAATCCGCCCCTGGTTGTTAGTAATTGATAATATGAACCTGATTTAAGTATAAAGGCAAAAATAGCTATAAGATCCTTAAGAATATCTTAAATATCACGGGTCTCTTAATTTTTCGACGTGATGAATATTGCGGTAATTAGCAATTATTATTTTATTTATTATTGGAGGCATTCTATTGTTATGAACATTTTTGAACAGGTTCAGGTACTTGATGTTTTTATATATATATATATCTATCTCAAAGGTGTGTGATATCTGGATAAAAGGCTCGGTCAAAGGGTGGAGTCGCGTGAGTCGCTCCTGCGGATTTCTGGTTGGGACTCATCATGTGTAACAACTGGGACTCTGGGCTTGATTCAGAGCCGCTCGTAAGCGGCCGCTCGTTCGCACTGTGCGATGTTCGCACAACTGCGCATGCGTACGGATTGTAATACGCATGCGCGAACCAGTCAGTGCGGCCGAAAATCTTTTGTTTGCTATATAGCGAATGCCTGCTACTTTGAGTGACAGGAGGAGGCGTATGTGGGTGGTAACAGGGGAAGGTGCTTGAAAACGGGGAGTGGAATTCAGAACGCAGGTGTGCTTAAAGGTCAAAACGGGCGTTTTATGGGTGTGCATAATTAAAACAGCAGCGTCATTGACCACGTCACTTGATTTTTTTTTTGTCAGAACTGCTCGCAAAATAGCGGTTGGAAAAACCAACCACAAGAATAGCGAGCAGTTCATACGCTGTTCGATGTACTCGATTAATCTAATATATAGCGGACATGACGTATGGTGCGAGCGGCAAGGGGGCGAATTTTTCCAAATTTCGACCTCAAGTTTTGCTCGCTCATTCAGACGTAGAGGCGTGAAGAGACCGCAAAGTGCGAATGGTTCATTTGAATAGCCACACCTTTTTTTTAAACGAACGACCGCAAATAGTGAGCGGCTCTGAATCAGGCCCTCTGTCTAGTTACAATGGTAGAAGGCATAACTTATAGATAACAGATACTTGAGAATATCTGAGGAAGTTACGGGTTTGTGTGTATTCAACGTGGCTGGAATTGTGGTGATTAACAATTATTTTTTTCTCGTTGAAGGTATTCTGTTATTTAATTATGTCTTTAAAAGATGTCTTGCGGGTTACTTGCTTTGGCGACGCAGTAGGAACTATGAGCAGACCATGCGCAATGGTTGCCTGGTAACACCGGAAGTAGCGATTTTGGTGGGGTCAGAAAACCAGGTCTGTAAGACGAGTTCACCAGTCCTTTAAGGGCCGAGGACATCTCCATGCAACAGGCAGAGGGATATCACACAGATTACTAACACAGTCAATGTACATCATAACGTCACACTAAAATGTGAATTTTTTCCCTAGTTTAACCAACTTGCAAAAAGAGGTATATGTGTTTAACCCATTTGTTCAGTTCTGTAACAAATATAGGTGGCACCATTGTGAAGCTTAAAATCAGGTGATGGTTTGCTGGGCAGGGTGTGATTGATTGGATCGTGTGGCAGGTTTGCAATGAGTCCTGTGGTGGTCGTTCTGTGTATGCTGGTGGGCAGAATGGAGTTGGAAAAGACTGAACCGCAGGTAAACTGGTCAGGTGGTAAGTATAGATGACTATGACTGCGAGAAGTATGATGTAAATATTATGGAAGTTTCATCCACCAGAACCGGAGGATTGTCATAGATCATAAAAATATGCATATGATCGTACTATTTTGAAAGGGTTGTAGTGACAATAACTCACCGGAATGTACGTTTTTCTCAAAAACACCTGTTTTATCTTTGATGTTTTATCTCTTGTGACCAGTAGTGACACTCGCAGGTCCTAGGGGAAGGAGTATTAGAAGGAGAAAAATACATCCATTTCCCAGCAGAGGTGGTAAGGTCTGTAATTACTAGGGGTTTTAGATAAGAAAATACATTTAAGATTATTTCAAGATTGGTTTATAGTTAAACAGGTTTCACAGGATAATTTTCTGTTATTGCTAAATGAACTGGGTATATCTATTAATAGTTTGTATGTCTAGAATAGATACGAATTAGTTGCATATTGACATACTTGAATTATGTATATTAACATTTCTTTCTAGTTCTCCTGAACATCGGAATACAGGTCAAAATGTATTAAGGTTGGAAATGTAGAATTTCCCAGATTAGGGATAATTGTTTGGAGATTTTCATAAAAAATGAGAAAGGAAAAGGCATTCTAGGATCTTTACTGCCACCTACTGGAGAAAACAAGGGAGAGATGAGTCTGTAAACACCTGTCAATGTCAATAGGTTGTGGTTTTTTTTTGGAAACTCCAATATGGAGCCGACAAAATTCTAAATTGTCATAGTGGGAGGGGGACCACTAACGCTCGTAGAATCTGTTTTTCATCCATGCAGGGAAATCAAGTCAACAACAGGATATCTGAAGACTGCAGACGGATCGGGTGAAGACGCCAGGTTGCATAGGAAAGATGGAGACATTCTAGAGAACTGATATCTCAAATTTCCTATTCTAGATGCTGACAAGGCCCAGCTGCGGACAGATGATATTCTTGGTAGATGACGAAGATAACCGGACGAGACACAGATTGGATCCAGATTATCCTGAAGCGTGCCCTCACCCCATTGGGCAGAGATAACAGAATAAGAACAATCATAAGTTTTTCTATTTTTAGAACTGTGAAAAATGACATTGTTATGATTCTATCCAAATTGAATTTTCTCTCGTACCACCTGTATGATCAACATACACTAACACACACCCTAATATAGTGTAGGATTGCATTACAACCCCGACAGTGAATGTGCCTACAGATAATATGTGAACAAGCAAAGTCATATATAATAATAATTATTTTAAATGTTCCTTTAAAACATCATAGATAATGTAGTCTCATTTCCCCAGACTTCCTTTATAGGTTCGATGAGATCCCACATCCTACCCATGGTCCCTTACAGATCCGCTGAGTGCGTATAAGGGTTGCTCTACCATGTGGCAATGCATTATTTAACGGTTCAATGACCGACTTGTGTCATACCGTTTAGAACATTGAATAATACATTATTATGCATGACTGGAAAGGTTAAGATCAGAATATGATAGTGTCTTGTTTGATATCAAAGGGTGGGCTGTCGAAACCAAATAATTGGATATGATCGCTTGTAATTTTTATCTGACGATTCTGTGTCAGCGCAATTGCGATATGCATAAATATGCTGGTATTGCTATAGAGTTTGATCAGAGCCTGGAAAAACAGGTCTTTGTGTCAGTGGGTGTTTGTAGAAACTTTGCATACTAATACCATTTGCCTGTAGTAAAATTAATTAAAAATGTACAAAAACCAGTATGCTCAAAGTAAGCAATCTAAATGTAAAATTAAGGGTTATTGTCAAGAACCTGCAAGTCATTGGCAATTGGGTGCCTCTTTTTTCAGTACTAGTCTGGTCCAAAGGAACTGGCATTTAGACTATGAATAGGTAGAGGAAAACCATTTAAATTAGTTAATTAGAATGTGGCACCTTCAAGCAGCTGTGGCTCTCTCTTCCCCCCCTGTTTAGAAATAAGAAGTGAACTCCCATTTACACCTCGCACTGTAGTTTTAAAATATGTCAGAAATGGATAAAATATATTAATTCATCACAAAATACACGGAATTACATAAACGCACAAACATAGACACATATTTACATATAATCATAAATATACACACATTGCTAATTGTATATATATACTTATTTAAGTACCCATGGACGCACGTGAGCTTACTGAGTTATATACACATTGTTGAGCATTCACTTAGTTTTAAATACAGACGCACATTAGCGACCACAATCATATATATATATATTTACACTCATAAAAGGTTCCTGCACAATATGGTTTATATTAAAGATATAAGTTATAATACGAAATGCATGTACTTGATATCTAAGGTATAGAACAATGTAAACACACCATGTTTAGTATCAAACTGATGCTCTGTTTCTTTGCAGGCTTCCGGTTCTGACAACGAGGAAGATGCATCGTGTGTTCCCGAAATATGGATCACAGAGAGATAGGCATTGAAATGTACTCTGTAATGTAATGTAAACTAGCCAGTTTAGACTTGTTTCTAGGGAGGAAGACTACATAAAGGAACAGCTACAAGATCAAGTCATCCCCCTAATGATACCATATGAACTGTCCAATAAGAAGATCATTCAGGAGCAAGAACCAATGAAACAGTGTTTGTCTGTCTCTATTGTGTTGCCATTTCTTGTAAGAATATATAGTATTGCACAAATGGGGTAGACCTCAGTCATACCCATAGAATGACCGCAGACGTCAGGATTGATGACTGGGACCTGGATCCGGGGCGCAAGCATAATGTATTGACTGTACCTTGTGACTGTATAATTTGTTTGCGCTAATTGTATTTAGATCACAGCGTGTAACTATCTGCTTTTGGTGAATAATATCTTTTTGTGCTTTGGAAACACAATCAAAATCTGAAGAGTAATTATTTCTTGTGCGACTTATTACGCTAAATAGCGACATTTTAGGGGTATAGAGATTATTAGAAATCCATAGTGGGTACTACTGTGTGATGTAAGGTGAATTAGGGCCACTACTGTGAAGCATAATGTGTATAAGGTAAAGGGGTACTACTGTGTGGTGGAACGTGTTGCTGGGTAATGGGTGCTGTGCTAGAAAAGGGGTGCTGGGTCAGAGGTGGAACTAGCTCCAGTGCTAGGGGGTACCAGCCAAAATCTTGCCTAGGGAATCAAATTGGTTAGGGCCTGCTCTGGTCCTGACTCTGTTGCTAGCAGAACTGATGAGATTTGTTTGCAAAATGTAAATGGTTTGTGTCATTCTGCTTGTTTTTATTGTGTGCAGTGTTGCCATCTGTTTTGAATGGAATGCGGTTAATATCCCGACAATCGGGAAGGCTACCGAAATCCTGGTGCCGGAATCCTGATCACCAAGAAAAGGCCGGCGACAGAATCCCAACAGCACTGCGGATGCCGATGCCAGAATCCCGTCAGCTGGCATTCTGATCATAAGGACACAGAGGAGAAGTAAGTAGCAGCCGTGGGTGGGGGGGATAGGTTTAGACACCCCCGGGCAGACTTAGGTTTAGGCACCCCCTTCAGGAGTGTTAGGGTTAGGCTGCTGGGAGGGAAGGTTAGGGTTAGGCACTGCTGGGGGGAGGTTAGGGTTAGGCACCCCTCGGGAGGGTTAGGTTTAGGGTGTGCGGGGGTGCATATGTTTACGCACCCCCAGGGGGCCTTAGGGTTAGGCACCACCAGGGGAGAGTTAGGGGGGGACAGTGGTAGGGTTAGACTACTTTCTCCTGTTTGGATTTCTCCTCATCGGGATTCCGCTGTCGGTATTTCATCCGGCGGTTATTCAGCCACCGGGATATCATACCCAACCCATTTTGAATATCTGATATAACCTCTATTTCTTCACTTCAAATGTATAAGTATGATGGACATCCTGGTTGCCTATTAGTAGCAAGGTCATGTTGCTGCATTTCTTTTCTGGTTAGAGGGGGGTATTCCAAAATGTCAATACCCCCATTCTCTGAGCACACTCTTTTTTTAAATTTTATTTATTACTGAAACATAAAATTGCTTTTTTTTCAGTTTTTTTATTGTTACATTGGTATATTGTCACAAAAGTATGATAAGAAAAAAAAACAAATATACATGTAGCAAGCTTATCATTGCATGATGGCACATAATGGTTAGCCTGCTACCTCACAGCTCCGAAGTCTAGGGTTTATTTCCCAAAAGGGTTTTAACAGTGTGGAGTTTGTATGTTCTCCAAGTGTTTGCGTGGGTTCCTCTGGGTACTCTGGTTTCCTACCACAATCCAAAAACATAGAGTTAGGTTAATTCGCTTCTGACCAAAATAAACCCTAATGTGTGTGTCTATGTGGTAAGGAATATAGACTGTAAGCTCAACTGGGGCAGGGACTGATGTGAATGAGTAAATATTTTCTGTACAGCTCTGTGGAATATGCATGTGCTATATAAACAACTGTTAGTAAATACGTAATAAATACAAATTTGGCCAATGCTTAAAGCAATATAGGCTGTGCAAATCTACGATCATAGACACTTCAAAAAACACAACACCTACAGTGAAATACAGTATGATTCTGCAAAATCTAAGGGCCACTACTCTCTGCTGATTCTCCTTGACACTGTGGACCACCCTCTCCTCCTGCAAATCATTCACCCCAATGGTCTGCATGATATTGCCCTCTCCTAGATGTTGTCCTTCCTTTCTGAACCATTCTTTCTCTTTCTGCTCTCATGAGTCCACCACTCATCCACTTCCACTAACAGTAGTTGTCACCCAGAGTTGTTCTTGGACCTCTTCTATCCTCCTTTTACACATTCTCTTTAGATGAGCTCATTGCCTCCTTTGGCCTCCAATATAATCTCTACATTGATGACATTGAGATCTACCTCTCCTCCTCTGACCTCTTCCCCTTTCTCGCCACACATCTACAACTGCCTCTCTGCTATTTTCTCCTGGATGTCCCAGCTCTTTCATAAACTTAACATGTATAAGACTGAGCTGATCATCTTCCCACCCTCCCGCATAACATCACTTCCCACAATTTCTTTATTGACAGCACCACCATCTCTTCTTGCCCTCGAGTGTGGTGTCTTGGAGTTATTCTTGACTCCTCCCTCTCCTTCAAACCACACATTCAGCATATCTCACAGTCCTGCTGTTTCCACCTTAGAAATATCTCCAGGATTAGACCCTTTCTCATCCTGGAGGCAACTAAAACCCTCATCCACTCACTGGTCATCTCCAGATTGGACTACTGTAACCTCCTGCTATCTGGTCTCCCTTTCTTCCACCTCTCTCCAAGCTCATCCTTCTCTCCAAAAGCATTGCATCTGCCTCTTTGCTCCTACAAGCCATCCACTAGCTCCCTTCCCCTTCAGAACCAAATTCAAACTCCTCACTCACTTATCAAGCCTAATCCATTCCTCTTCCTTTTACATATCTGACCTTACTTCCCTTCATACTCCCTCCTGTCCACTTTGCTCCACACATAAATGCCACCTCTCCTCCAAACTGGTTAATTCCTCATACTCCCACCTCCAAGATTTTGCCTGTGCTACTCACTACCATTAGAACTCACTTCCTCTCCCTATCAGACTCTCCACCTCACCACAAAACTTAAAACGGGCTCTAAAACCCACTTCTATATCAAAACCTACCGGCTCTCATCCTAACCCACGGCTGTGTGCTACTTGCTCACTGTCCCTCCACTCTGTGTCACCCCTGACTGCCTCCCTCTGCCATTTAGAACATACACACTGAACGACCATCATCTGCATGCAGCAGCGGGTCCCGGCATCCAGGGGGCGTGGCCTAATCATGGTAGGCGTGGCTACGCCACATTTAAAATCCAGGCGTCATTGTGGCGATTTTCCAGTCATTTGTATACTGCCGATTTATTCAACTGAGTCATACAAAATCACCATACCAATTATTGTCCAATAAAAGAATACAAATCACCAGATTTACCTACAGTAAGAGACCGGTTTTGAACCCACCGCAAACATGCTAAAAAAATTACATCCTAGAAACCATCCTGCCTTTTATATAATTTTTGATTAAAAATGATAACCAGCACTAGGCTGGTAAAGCCTAGTTATGGCTAGTAGAGATTTTGGAGGAACCCCATGGTCTTTGTCCCACACTGACCAAGGATCGTCAGCCTAGTGCTATTTATTATTTTGCAGAGAGACCCATTGCTGTTCTTTTTAAAAAGTTCTAATTTGTACAAATATAGATTTAAAACGCGATTCAAAATGACAGCCTTTGCATTTAATATTATTGCTATTTAAATCCCATGGGCAAACTGCCAAAATTCAGCAACTTTGAAAATCCAACATTTAATAAATATATCCCATATTCTCCATACAGCTCCAAGATAAAAGAAGTCTATACATGTATATGAAAAATTCCAAACAATTTCTTCATATTTCATGATTTGGGAAATTTGTGTGACACTTCATGTTCAGGGGCAAAAAAAAAATGTCAATTATAAACAACCGATTTAAATAGAACCTACAGTAATTGCATATTTTTTACTGAATGAGGCTTAGGGCTCTGTTCATCATCACTCGATTTCTACAAAAGAAGGTGAAAATTAACATCTTCCCCTACAATTGTAGAAATTAAGATTTCGGGCCATTCATCAAAAGGTAAAGCAAGAAATATCACAGATATCTCTTGCTTACCTTTCTCTCCCGGAATGGCCTGCTATCCTCATACACTAATATGGGGACAGTATTCATCAAGCTCAGAAAATACAATACTTTACGGAGCTTGACTGCGAGAGCATTCGCCATCTTCAGGTGGTGAGTGCTCCCACAACCCGCTCCTTACCTGTACTGCTCCTTCTGCCGGGCGCCACATGCGCACTAGTAACACTCCAAAAGGAGCAGTGAAAAAATCCGGGGAGACAGCTGATTTTCGAATCAGCTGTTTCTGCGCTGGAGCAATGATGAACTGCTCCGATGCTCGCGGTAAATAGAAATGTTAATTATCGAAGTCCGTTCGGACCCGTTAATTAACATGATAGATAGAGCCCTTAAAGATGTCTTAATAATATCATTTGTTATATGTAAACATGCCCAATTATGCCCAAATAATTTATGAGTGTCTCGTTGACATATCCAAGCCAAGTTATTGAATGTAAAAGGTTTTTGGACAAACTAGACCTCTCACATAGTGGAAATTTACACTCCCCACACACACATTAGTACATACATGACCTCTCTGAGTGTCCTCCCAATAAAAAATTGTTATATACTGTGTATGTGTCAGTTCAGGGGTCTCAATGCAATTGAAGAGCTGCCCAACTTATTCTGTTTTATCTCAGGTATACAGATTATTTGAACTACATAAGTATTCATATTCATGTAAATTTTATACTTTTTTTGGTGACTGTATTTGCACTCTTGTATGTCAATTATTGTTTTTTATTATATGCAAAACCCTGTTGAATGTTATATTGAATCTAAAATTAAGTTTAATCCTTGTTATTCTAAAGAATCCATACGCATTTTTGAAGAGAATTATTGTTTAACCATGCTAACTCTGTGATAGTGTAATGGGGGTATGCAATCGGGAAGCCGGCTGACATTATACCAACAGCCGGCTTCCAGACTATCATATCCCAGTGAGGGTGAAATGACCGGCATCTAGATGTAGACGCCGGACATTTTACCGAAGCCGGGAGGCTGGCGCCCAGCAACCCGATCAAAGTGATGCCGGGCACCGCTGTGGACAGCCGCGAGGGGGGAGGGTTAGGTTTAGGGCTCCCAGGGGGGAATTAGGGTTAGGCACCCCCCCGGGAGGTTAGGGTTAGGCTAGTGGGAGGGAGGGTTAGGGTTAGGCACCCCCAGGGGGGACTTAGGTTTAGGCAGCGGGGAAGGGGGGGTTAAGTTTAGGCACTTAGAGGGGGGATTAGGGTTAGGCACTGGGGAGAAGGTTAGGGTTAGGCACCCTTAAGGAGGGTTAGGGTAGCGGGGTTAGGTTAGTTCATACTTACCTGGGGACGATCAGTATTTTCAGCCGTGTCGGCCTGCCGCTGTCGGGATTTGAACCGCCGGACTTGTGTCCGGCGGTAATTCGCATGAATTCCGTAATGGGAGAGCAAAAATGGCTGCTGAAAACCATTTTGTGTTTAGAGCTTTTATGAATGTGTCAGGCATTAGGCGGTGAACCAAGCATTAGATGGTACAGGAATGTGGAAACTAGACACACCTCAATCCTCAAGACATTTTCTTTAGATATATACGTATACATAAGTTGTTATTGATTTCTTATCAGTATTTAACCAATAGAGTAGTTTGAAATAGGTTGTAAGTGGTGTCTGGAGCCTGACAGATGGATGGTTTGAAAGTTTAGGACAAAGGAAATTCAAATCAGCCTTTGCCTGACGCTGATCTGCAGACAGTGACCAGGAATTGTTATCTTTGAATCCTGCTCCGTGTATGGGGATTGAGGTTCCTGGATCCACTGTTAACCATTTATATTCTAAGCAGTTGAGCTAATGAGCAAGTTAAGTGACTTTTAATAATATACATTGATTTACTTTATAATAAATATCTTTCTAACTGAGATATTTGTTTGTTTGGCTTGAATAACGTCTTTGTATCCAAGAATCTTATCTTGTTCCACCGAGAACAGATAGCTTGACTGTATTTAACTTTACAAAAAAAAAAGTGTTCTAGCGCACTGGAAATTAATGAACAAAGGCCCTCATTCAGAGCCGTTCGCTATTTGCGGTCGTTCGTTCAAAAACAAGGGGTGGCTATTCAAATGATCCGTTCGCAAATTGCAGTCTGTTCACACCTCTAAGTCTGAACGAGCGAGCAAAACATACGCTCGTTTATTTGTTAAAAACGCCCCCTGGCCGCTCGCACCATACGTCATGTCCGCTATTTATTAGATTAATCGAGTACATCGACCAGCGTATGAACTGCTCGCTATTCTTGTGGTTGGTGTTTGCTACCACAAATTTGCGAGCAGTTCTGGCTATAAAATAACCCAGTGACGTGGTCAATGACGCTGCTGTATTAATTATGCACACCCATAATACGCCCGTTTTGACCTTTAAGCACGCCTGCGTTCGGATCTCCACTCCCCATTTTCAAGCACCTTCCCCTGTTACCACCCACATACGCCTCATTCTGTCACTCAAAATAGCAGGCACTCGCTATATAGCGTACAAACGATTTTTGGCCGCACTGACTGGTTCGCGCATGCGTACTAAAAACCGTACGCATGCGCAGATGTGCAAACATCGCTCGGAACGAGCGTACTGCCGCTAACGAGCGGCTCTGAATGAGGGCCAAATTTCCTTTTGTCTCATCAAAGGCCCCTTAAAGAGTGTTTGTTTTAAATTAGTTTGACACTAGGGGGTGCTACCACCAATAGCTTGGGATGAATTGCACTTGTGAAAGTAGAGAAAAGGCTATCTCTGGTGTGGTGCACACAGAGTAAATAAAACATAACTTTTATTAATTACAAATAAAAATATTTACATAAGTTTCTGCGAATTATTAAAATGAAAGACTTGTGAAGTAAGAAGAGGAAATGTGATTACAATTTATTGTGTCTAAATTAGAGATCAGCAGTTCGGATTCCTTGGAATCCGAACACACCCGAATTTCCGTGGCGATCTGAGCCGCAGCTCGGATCTCCTTGTCTGCCTAGGATCCATAGTCGAGTCAAAACCCGCTGTCCTGCTGTCAGATGTCGCGATTTTGGCTCAGCGTCAATTTCAAAAGTCCCATTGAAATCAATAGGCTAACTTATAAACTTCAATGGGGCAGACGGACGCAAGATGGAAGCCCCACTGCAGGTTACCCCCTCCTTTGTTGCCAACACCACTGGCACCCCCGCAGTGCTCACATAGGTGACCCCTCTGCACTGCCGACACCGCCAGCCACTATGTACTGAGGACACCACCGGCACCCCTGCACTGCCGACGCTGCTGGCACTCCTGCACTGAGAACATTACCGAAGCTCCTGCACTGCAAACACTGCCAGCACTCTCGCACTGAGGATATCGCTGCCTCCCCCGTACTGCCAACACCACTGGCACCCCAGCACGTAGGACACCACTGCCATCCCCACACTGCCGACACTACTGGCACCCTCGCACAGAGAACATTGCCGGCATCCCCACACTGTCAACACCATTAGCAACTCCACACTGAGGACACCGCCAGCGCCCCCACACTGCCGACACCGCTGGCACTCCCGCGCTGAGAACACTACAGGCACTCCTGCACCGCCAGCAACTATGCACTGAGGACACCGCAGGCACACCAGCATGAAGGACACTGCCAGCACCCCAAACTGTCACTACCACCGGACACTGCTGGCACCCTCGCTCTGAGAACACTACCGGCACACTCCTGCACTGCCAACACCGCCAGCACTCCTGCTCTGAGGACACAGCCACCAACCCAGCATGGCCGTCACCACTGACCCCCCTGCATTGCCGACACCCCCGCACTTAGGTCAATGCCGACACCCTCTGTCACAGTAAGTGCACCACTGGTATATTCAACCTTCACTGTATTTGACCCACACTGTATTTGACCTGCACTGTAACCTGAACTGTATCCGACCTGCGCTGTATCCGGCCCCCACTGTATCCGACCTCCACTGTATCCGACCCCCACTGTATTTTCTTTGCTGTTTGTTATAACTACTACTTTAGAGTAAAGTAGAGCATACTGCACTGCCTAGAAGAAGACCCCACATGGGTTGAAACGTGTTGACGCTATTACACATACCTTATCGTGAGAGCTCTGGAGACCATCACTGAGACCGGACACATCGGTGGCACCTGACGAGCCGCGAACACGTGACACAACATGGAAACAAGCAACAGAGAAGCGACGCCAGGACAGCCACGAGCCGGCAAGGGGTAAGAGCGGAGCCCTGTCGAGTCTAGAGGAGGGGAGTCTCATTTTGAACGGGTGCAACGGTGACTGGTTCTTTGAGCCACAACCGTTTATCCCCCCTAAAGACACCAGCGGTCTGTCTGACGAGGTGCACCGGAAACTGTCAGGTAGCCCAGCACTCAACGGCGCATCCTCCAGTTCAGGACACTGTGTTTAGAGCAGTACGGTACCTCCCGGTGTACCCCAGTGTCACTGCGTAGTCATTACCCCAAGAAACACATCCCGGGCCACAATTTTGTGCAGCACACCTCTGCAATACCATCAATCACACAAGTCCGGGACGCCGCACCATCATCAATACTGCTACATCTTGGATACACTTCCATACCCAATTCAAGGGAACTACAAAGATAAGTCCCACACAAGACTTAACCTTTTGCAGCCATCCTTAAATTAATTGATTATTTTTTTTTTCTGTTTGTCCCCCTTTTTTTCCTCCTTTTGGAACATCGGGGATCTCAACCCCTTTCCCCTCCCCTTACATCTTCTGGCCCCCCACCTGTTCAAATACCATCATATACCTATTTCCCTTGATACAGCAAAGTCTCTAACTTTGATTATACACCCTCGGTCATAACCATTTCCAGTGTATTGTCAATTCTTAGTATTGCTGTATATGTTCACTTGTATGCTGATAATTAGTAAAGATTTGTTTGTATAATTTTAAAGATTGCCTCCTCATTAAATCCTACTAGAACACAATTTAAGTTGCCATCTATGCCATTGATGTAACATCCATATTAGCAACCAATAATCATTGTTTTCATTATTTTCATTATCCTATACTGTCATTTCGCACAAACCATCAGAAAAGGGGGTTACAGAGTGCATTTATCTGATTACTTTCTTTACTTTAGAGCAAGAATATTCCACACATGAAATCTACATTTCTGTGTTGGATTGTTTTCTATTGAAAGTACATGTGAGTTGGTTTGATAGGCTTTTGCTAATACATTACTAATTTGCAAAACAGAAATAACTGCTGTGTATTTGTGCCGCTGCTCTGTTGCTTAGTTTAGCCAGCTCACTGCAGCCTTTGGCCTATATTGGTGAACATTATTGTTGTGAGCTGTGAGGTGGTAAATCACTGAAAATTAATGTCATTGAGGTTAATAATACAAAAATTTTGGGAAAAAAATCCCAAACCAGTCACGGCATTATGGCAAAACCAAAACCGGACAATGATTTAGAACCAAAACCAGCAAAAAAGGTCCGGCGCACATTTCTAGTCTAAACAGCTGTGTACCTGACACTGAAATATCATTAATTTATTTACCTAAATTATATGTGTGTGAAATATCTCATTTATTTCCTACTAGCTGAAGTACCCAGTGTTGCCCGGGTTTAAATCTTCAAATTATTAGGTTTTATTATGGGATGATGTGTGATGTTCTGGAAGTTTGTACAGTGCTGCACCACTAGCACCAGGTTCAGGTGTGTTTGGTATGCTTTGGTGGCCGATTTCCCTGTAGCTAAGTGAGGACACACTGTGACAGAGAGGCAAGCCTGAAATTCCTCTTTTGCAGACACAGTGACCAGTCAGAAAGAATGGTACAACGCAATTTTATTATTTGTTAATAAATAACAAATGACACAGAAAATGTTTAGCATTAACAGGATAACATCTTGCACATTTCCATATCAAGATCTCTATTCAATACCTCCCTGTCCTCTACCGGTGACCTCAGCTTGCAGAGAGTGGTAATGACAAGAACCGGAAAAAAATATGGCTAACTGGCCTCTGTCCGTTTAGCACTTTGAAGAAGGACATATGCGGCAAAGTAACATTTCAGAACCAAAGAATAATTTATCTGCAACGTATACTACAATTACAGATACTTATGCAGTGCATATTAATCTGCAATGGATAGTACACCACGCCCAATTTGTGAAGTAGATGCAGTGCACCGCCTATCACAGCAGGAAAACAATCTGTGCAAAGTTAACTCCAAGCACAATAATGCACATGCAGGTTGGGTAAGTACTTGTAGTGCTCCGGATATTACAGCTAACAGTCTATGCAGAGTAACTAGCTCCAAGCAAAATAATGCACATGCAGGTTGGGTAAATACTTGTAGTGCTCCGGCTGTAATAGCTAATAGTCTATGTAGAGTAAACAGCTCCAAGCAAAATAATGCACATGCAAGCAAGGTAAGTACTTGTAGTGCTCTGGCTGTAAAAGTAAACAGTCTATGCAGAGTAACTAGCTCCAAGCACAATAATGCACATGCAGGTTGGGTAAGCACTTGTAGTGCTCTGGCTGTAACAGTAAAGAGTCTATGCAGAGTAACTAGCTCCAAGCAAAATAATGAACATGCAGGTTGGGTAAGTACTTGTAGTGCTCTAGCTGTAACAGTAAACAACCTATACAGAGTATGCAGACAACCTATGCAGTCTATGCAGAGTAAACAGCTCCAAGCAAAATAATGCACATGCAAGCAAGGTAAGTACTTGTAGTGCTCTGGCTGTAAAAGTAAACAGTCTATGCAGAGTAACTAGCTCCAAGCACAATAATGCACATGCAGGTTGGGTAAGTACTTGTAGTGCTCTAGCTGTAACAGTAAACAACCTATGCAGAGTATGCAGACAACCTATGCAGTCTATGCAGAGTAAACAGCTCCAAGCAAAATAATGCACATGCGGGTTGGGTAAGTACTTGAAGTGCTCTGGCTATAAAAGTAAACAGTTTATGCAGAGTAAACAGCTCCAAGCAAAATAATGCACATGCAGGTTGGGTAAGCACTTGTAGTGCTCTGGCTGTAAAAGTAAACAGTCTATGCAGAGTAACTAGCTCCAAGCAAAATAATGCACATGCAGGTTGGGTAAGTACTTGTAGTGCTCTGGCTGTACCAATAAACAGTCTATGCAGAGTAACTAGCTCCAAGCAAAATAATGCACATGCAGGTTGGGTAAGTACTTATAGTGCTCTGGCTGTAACACTAAACAGTCTAGGCAGAGTAACTAGCTCCAAGCAAAATAATGCACATGCAGGTTGGGTAAGTACTTGTAGTGCTCCGGCTGTAACAGCTAATAGTCTATGCAGAGTAAACAGCTCCAAGCAAAATAATGCACATGCAGGTTGGGTAAGTACTTGTAGTGCTCTGGCTGTAAAAGTAAACAGTCTATGCAGAGTAACTAGCTCCAAGCAAAATAATTCACATGCAGGTTGGATAAATACTTTTAGTGCTCCGGCTATAACAGCTAATAGTCTATGCAGAGTAAAAAGCTCCAAGCAAAATAATGCACATGCAGGTTGGGTAAGTACTTGTAGTGCTCCGGCTGTAAAAGTAAACAGTCTAGGCAGAGTAACTAGCTCCAAGCAAAATAATTCACATGCAGGTTGGGTAAGTATTTGTAGTGCTCCGGCTGTAACAGCTAATAGTCTATGCAGAGTAAATAGTTCCAAGCACAATAATGCACATGCAGGTTGGGTAAGTACTTGTAGTGCTCTGGCTGTAACAGTAAACAGTCTATGCAGAGTAACTAGCTCTAAGCAAAATAATGCACATGCAGGTTGGGTAAGTACTTGTAGTGCTCTGGCTGTAACAGTAAACAGTCTATGCAGAGTAACTAGCTCCAAGCAAAATAATGCACATGCAGGTTGGGTAAAAACTTGTAGTGCTCTGGCTGTAACACTAAACAGTCTATGCAGAGTAACTAGCTCCAAGCAAAATAATGCACATGCAGGTTGGGTAAGTATTTGTAGTGCTCTGGCTGTACCAATAAACAGTCTATGCAGAGTAACTAGCTCCAAGCAAAATAATGCACATGCAGGTTGGGTAAGTACTTGTAGTGCTCCGGCTGTAACAGCTAATAGTCTATGCAGAGTAACTAGCTCCAAGCAAAATAATGCACATGCAGGTTGGGTAAGTACTTATAGTGCTCTGGCTGTAACACTAAACAGTCTAGGCAGAGTAACTAGCTCCAAGCAAAATAATGCACATGCAGGTTGGGTAAGTACTTGTAGTGCTCTGGCTGTAACAATAAACAGTATATGCAGAGTAACTAGCTCCAAGCAAAATAATGCACATGCAGGTTGGGTAAGTACTTGTAGTGCTCCGGCTGTAACAGCTAATAGTCTATGCAGAGTAAACAGCTCCAAGCAAAATAATGCACATGCAGGTTGGGTAAGTACTTGTAGTGCTCTGGCTGTAAAAGTAAACAGTCTATGCAGAGTAACTAGCTCCAAGCAAAATAATTCACATGCAGGTTGGATAAATACTTGTAGTGCTCTGGCTGTTACAGTAAACAGTCTATGCAGAGTGACTAGCTCCAAGCAAAATAATGCACATGCAGGTTAGGTAAGTACTTTTAGTGCTCTGGCTGTAACAGTAAACAGTTGTCGAAGTCAGATAATTGGCTGAGACAGGATCAGTTTAAAATTAGATCTGGGCAACGCCATTTTGCGAATGGCAATGAGACGCCATTTTGCAACTGGCCACTCAGTGCCATTTTAGTGAAACTTGCCATTATAAGTAGATACGGCGATGCTATTATTTAGCATCGTGCGATTCCCACACAATAGAAAGAAGTTAAAAGTCCTCACCATGTAAATACAGAGAGTCATTAAAACATATAAAATGATTATCCCTGCAAAACACGTACCACGGTTTACTCCACAAAACACATAGTCGCACAACGCTAACTAGCGTCTTTTCCCAATTCCCCAATACTTACACACTGCACACTTACATAAAAGGTTCCCTAGCATTAAAGTGTAATATCCAAGGTTTTTGCAGTAATTATTAATGTTGTGTAATAAAGGTTATCTGATACCTAAGGTTTAGTACATGGTGAGCAGACCATGTTTGGTGTTGTACTGATCCACTGTGTCTCCACAGATTTCCGGTATCATCGGAGAGAAGATCGCAACATGCGTCTGCAAACTATGAACTATAGAGAGTTAAAACATTAAAATGTACTCTGTAATGTTAGCAGCTTAGATTAGCATGCAGCGGGAAAAAGGACACAAAGGGTTGTTAGAGGCTGTTTGTGTCCATTCGAATTGACCTATGCACTATCCTTTAACAGAAGCACCTTTAAGAAGAACCAATGGAATCATGTCAAACTTGTCTATTGTATTGCCTATCCCTGTAAGAGTATATATGTGCGTTCTCTGACTCCAGTCTTGAGTCTTCTTGCTGTGCTGTTGACGGAGGTTTCTAATGCTGATGCCGGTATCTGGGCCCATATATAACAACTGTACCTTGGGTCTGTATGATTTATTTGCCCTAATTGTCTTTAGAGTACAGCATGTAACCATCTGTTTTTATATTGAATAATAACTTTTTGTGCTTTGGAACCACATTCAAAGTCTGAAAGCATTTACTTACTGTGCGACTCATTACGCTAAATAGCGACAATTTTAGAAGGTATAGGCAGGATTTTAGAAGGTATAGACAGGATTGGATAGAGGTTTTTAATTAGGTATCCATACAGTCTATGCAGAGTAAATAGCTCCAAGCAAAATAATGCACATGCAGGTTGGGTAAGTATTTGTAGCGCTCCGGCTTTAACAGTAAACAGTCTATGCAGAGTAAGTAGCTCCAAGCAAAGTAATGCACATGCAGGTTGGGTAAGTACTTGTAGTGCTCTGGCTGTAACGGTAAACAGTCTATGCAGAGTAAATAGCTCCAAGCAAAATAATGCACATGCAGGTTGGGTAAGTACTTGTAGTGCCCCGGCTGTAACAGCTAATAGTCTAAATACATGCACAAGTCATTTAGCAAGAAAGTGTTGCCAACTGAGGTCACACAGGGTTAAGAGTTTACCAGCTACAAGGAAGCAATACTAAACAGGTAATGCAATAGTTAAGCAGGTACAGATTTAGAACTAAATCAGCAAATACATTTGAATAATACAGTAGGTAGTAAACAGCATTGCAGAATAATATAGTAGACTAGGGGGCCATTTATCAATCAATATTTGAGGTAAAATCCCCGAAAACACACGTTTTCGGGGTTTACCTCAAATACTAAGTATCCCCCGGATGTATGAAGGAGGGACAGCAGCAGGTATCTCCGATACCTGCTGCGATCCCTCCATTGCCGTTGGCAGCCGCCTCCCCCATAGGTTTCTATGGGGGATGCGATGCTGCCAAATGCATCAATATCGGGAATGCTTTGCATTCCCGATATTGGCCCCAGCAGCTAACGCAATCTGAAGATAGCATTAGCCGCTGTAGTCTATGGCAATTTACCGCATATCAGCTGGCGGAGGGATCTCACGGAAGCCTCCGCCGGCAATGAGAGCCACTCATGTGCAGGCTGCGGGACTGCGCATGCGCAGCAGCCACGACTGTCCTCCGGAAACATCGCAGTGATGGGCTCCTTTCGGAGCCCGTCTCCCTGCATGTCCCGGATAATACATCCAGCCGATAGGATCACATTTTGCAATGCGATCAGGGGCGTTACTGGCATGCCCTGATCGCATTGCAAAAGCGATCCTTGATAAATGGGGCCCTATGGGCCACTATCAACCAATTAACACTGATGGCCAACCGTAAACAGATCAATGACATTACGTTTAGTTTATAGATAAACAGGAAATATTGTACATCACCTACAGCTGTATCAGACATGAATGGACGCAGTTAAACAAGTCAGGTCCCCTCCGAGGCATGAGCTGGAGGTTTACAGGAGAGAAATAACCCACCAAATGAGCAAGGAATATGAGACAGAGAAAAGGGGGTATCCTATCCCTCACACAGCTGGATAATGCAAACTAATCACAAGACCTAATCCTGAATAAGATCCTCACTGCCCCCCTTTTTCAACACTTTACCTAATTTAAAGCCACTGTCAATGAGAGTTTAAATGGCAGGCTAGTATAAACTGATAAACCCCCTGTGTGGGCCTAAGAGTAGGTACTGGGCACAACTTCATGGCGGCAGCTCCTAGGAGGGGAGAAGGGACCCACTAAAAGGGCTGGGGACACACTAGAAGGCATTATGGGGAGGAGGCAAGGGATAGTCACACTCTCACCACAGGCAGGGACTCTTCTGCCCAAATCCGACTCCGGGTCTCTAGAACTGTGCAGCCCGGGATGCTGTGCACCACACCAGGCCACGCTCCACTGCTAGGATCCACTGACGAGTGTTTGGGGTGTACTCCTGACATATGAGAGGGGAGCCAAGTATCCACACAGACGTCCAGTAACAGTAACTACACAGTGCCTGATGTCCCCAGCAGTGCGGCTGTGTCCCCTCTGGGCTCCGGTACAGGGGCGATGACAACAGGTCACTCTTCCGCGGTCCACTAAATTAATGAAGCCTCTCCCCAGCCGCAGCGTCCTCCTCTCTGGTCGGCGCAGGTCCTCTCTGGTCGGCACAGGCACTCAGCTCCATGCAGCATCGGCCCCCTCACTCTGGCAACGATCACCAGCTCCTCGGCAGGGATCCTCCGGTTTGCGGGCACCTCATCAGACAGCCCGCTGCTGGAGAGGTCCTGTTTCTGGGTCCTCCACGTCTCCCAGCAGTCCTCGGCGACAGTCTTCTCCGGGTCCTTCCTCCGGCAGTCTGGTCTTCAGCAGGGTCCTCGCAGTGTCAGCTGCTGGCTTCTGGTGCTGGGGCTTACAGTCCTCTTCACCCAGTGACTTCCGCAGAGCAGTCCTGGCTTTCTGTGACGGGGGCAGGCATGTGGCAGCAGGGGCAGGTGAGTCAGGCAGGTTTTGTAACAGACAGCCCCGGCGGTCCTCTCTTATGGCAGTGGGTCCAGCATAACCCCTCTCCATCCAGCCATTACTCCTCCACTCCAGCAGCCCGGTAAGGTCTCCTGTTCCCACAGTGGGGATTCTCCCAGCAGGTGGTGCACACAGCTGTGGCTGGGAAAGGTTCCCACTTGTAATCCAGTGAGGTTTTCTAGTCCTGCACCATGTGCAGTATTTGTAATCCAGTTCAAATAAAAGGGTTATAGCACCCCTATTTTTACAGATCCAAGTGCACTCCACAGAAACTCCTTACAGACAGCACACCTCCTTCCCTTCGGATGGGTATTTTATAAACTCTCCCATACTCTCCTCCCTGTCAGTCCAGCTTCTATGAGTGGACAGGGGACCCCCAGCAACAGGCCACTTACAAGGATCTCTGCCTGGACACCCAGGCTACCAATGAAGGGGGCAGGACTTTCGCGCAAAAATGGGTTGATGACCAAGGGGCATTTTCTACCTCCCTGTTCGCACATGCTCAAAATGGTCCAGGGAGAATAGGGTCAGTAAAGGTTCACTATACCTGCCTATGGGGCCAATGGTGCTGTATAGACTTAGTACAAAAAAAACTGACAGGCATCTGCAGAGTATTTAGGTCCCCTAACTAGCTAAAGATGTCCAAATCCATCCAGTGGAAGGCCCAGAACAGGCTCCTTGGGTCAAAGTTCTGCCCAGCGTACACCAACGGGAGGTCCGACCGAGACTTCAGCCCCTAGTATGTCTACTGGGATCCAGTGTTACAACTCTGTGAAGTTTTCATCCAAATCCATCCAATGGAAGGCTCAGAACAGGCTCCCCGGGGCAAAGTTCTCCCCAGTGTACACCAGCAGGAGTGTAACCCCCCTAAAACCTGACCAGGATCCAACTGGACAACCTAGTGTTGGTTTCATCCTAATCGGTGCAGTGTATGCACTTGCCGCATGCCGGGTCACGTGACCCACGATGTCAGGCTGGGTACACATTCTCTGATGTGTACCCAGCTTTACATCGATAATCTGGTAACTCCAGGTAAATGGAAGAATTAAATCAACATTGGAAATAATTTGGAAGGAGTGGAAAATTAAGATTGTAGGTGAATTAAGGGGAGGAAATCCAATGAGAGGGTGATATTTAAAGGACAAAATGAGGTTTGCAGTAAATAAACTGACCCTAATTTGCAGAGAATATAATGTAGCACCTTCACAAAACTTCTTCATATTTGACCCAATTGTAAAGCTCAACACAAAATGCTGGCGCTATATGACTAAATGTTAATAAATGTGACTTACCACATGAGTACCGACCAGTGACCAGGACGGCCAGCATCACCACCAGACTGTATATAGACATCTCCTGTAACAGAACATTTATAATACAAATATAATACAAATATAAATACTCCATCACGCTGGTGTAAAGAAAGCAGTGACTAGACCCTTACCATTCTCTCACTTTTTGTCTTGTGGAATGATACTGAATATTCTTCAGGTCCGGTTTTATATTCTAGTTAATAATCGCCCACATTCCTATTGTAAATATTCATATATCTTAGGTTGGTAAATAATGTGGATGGCATATATCAGTTAATACATCATCTATTTATCTCTTAGGGAAATTCTGCTTGTTGATCTTGTACAGTATCTACCGAAGTTAGTATTTTTAACCCATATTTGCCAACTCTCCCTGATTGTTGGAGAGACTCCCTGAAATAGCAGCAATCTCCCTGACTCCCTGACGAGTCTAGCAATCTCCCTGATTGCACCTTACCCCCATTATAAAGCTGTTATATATTAAAAAAAACCATATATATATATATATATAAATATATATATATTAGGGGTGAGCGGGTTCGGATTTCTGAAATCCGAACCCCCCCGAGCCCCCCCGATCCGAGTCCGATCCGAATCAGGCTCGACTTTTCCCGCCTGACTCGGATCTGAAATCGAGGCAAAACGTCATCATCCCGCCTTCCGAGTCTCGCGGGTTTTGGATCCTATATAAGGTACCCACGTCGGCGCCATTTTCTCACTCGGCTGTGGACAGTGAAGACGGAGGGTGGGAGTTAGGGCTGTGTAGTGTAGTGTAGTGTAGTGCTGCTGTTGTCCACTACTTCAAAGTCCATAGGGGCTGGCTGTGTTGTGCTGTGCTGCTGTTGTTAATAGGGGCTGTGTCCACTACTTCAAAGTCCATAGGGGCTGGCTGGACTGTGTTGTGCAGTCAGTTCTCCATAGGGGCTGTGTCCACTCCAAAGTCCTGTGCAGTGTCCCAGTCCTAAAGAGGTGCTGTAGTGTTGTCCAGGGGGTGCTCTGTCCATCAGGGGTGCTCCCCCCAAGTGCTAAAAAAATAATATATTTTCTGTGTTTGTGAATTGTGTGTGCAGTAGCCGCACGTGCATCAACAAAGTAGTGCCAAGCGTGCGCCTGTGTCATAAGTAAAGGGCCGGCTGGCTTGACCGTTAAAGGGTGCTGTAACCCCCGAAAGTACACTCCAGTCCAAACCAAAAAAAAATAATTTTCTGTGTTTGTGAATTGTGTGCGCAGTAGCCGCACGTGCATCAACAAAGTAGTGCCAAGCGTGCGCCTGTGTCATAAGTAAAGGGCCGGCTGGCTTGACCGTTAAGGGTGCTGTAACCCCCGAAAGTACACTCCAGTCCAAACCAAAAAAAAAATTATTTTCTGTGTTTGTGAATTGTGTGCGCAGTAGCCGCACGTGCATCAACAAAGTAGTGCCAAGCGTGCGCCTGTGTCATAAGTAAAGGGCCGGCTGGCTTGACCATTAAGGGTGCTGTAACCCCCGAAAGTACACTCCAGTCCAAACCAAAAAAAAAATTATTTTCTGTGTTTGTGAATTGTGTGCGCAGTAGCCGCACGTGCATCAACAAAGTAGTGCCAAGCGTGCGCCTGTGTCATAAGTAAAGGGCCGGCTGGCTTGACCGTTAAGGGTGCTGTAACCCCCGAAAGTACACTCCAGTCCAAACCAAAAAAAAAATTATTTTCTGTGTTTGTGAATTGTGTGCGCAGTAGCCGCACGTGCATCAACAAAGTAGTGCTAAGCGTGCGCCTGTGTCATAAGTAAAGGGCCGGCTGGCTTGACCGTTAAAGGGTGCTGTAACCCCCAAAGTACACTCCAGTCCAAACCAAAAAAAAATTTATTTTCTGTGTTTGTGAATTGTGTGCGCAGTAGCCGCACGTGCATCAACAAAGTAGTGCCAAGCGTGCGCCTGTGTCATAAGTAAAGGGCCGGCTGGCTTGACCGTTAAAGGGTGCTGTAACCCCGAAAGTACACTCCAGTCCAAACCAAAAAAAAAATTATTTTCTGTGTTTGTGAATTGTGTGCGCAGTAGCCGCACGTGCATCAACAAAGTAGTGCCAAGCGTGCGCCTGTGTCATAAGTAAATGGCCGGCTGGCTTGACCGTTAAAGGGTGCTGTAACCCCCAAAGTACACTCCAGTCCAAACCGAAAAAAAATTATTTTCTGTGTTTGTGAATTGTGTGCGCAGTAGCCGCACGTGCATCAACAAAGTAGTGCCAAGTGTGCGCCTGTGTCATAAGTAAAGGGCCGGCTGGCTTGACCGTTAAAGGGTGCTGTAACCCCCGAAAGTACACTCCAGTCCAAACCAAAAAAAAAATTATTTTCTGTGTTTGTGAATTGTGTGCGCAGTAGCCGCACATGCATCAACAAAGTAGTGCCAAGCGTGCGCCTGTGTCATAAGTAAAGGGCCGGCTGGATTGACCGTTAAAGGGTTCTGTAACCCCCAAAGTACACTCCAAACCAAAAAAATATATATTTTCTGTGTTTGTGACTTGTGTGCACTGTGGCTGCACGTGCATCAACAAAGGAGCAGCGCCAAGCGTGCGCCTGTGTCCCATAAGTAAAGAGCCGGCTGGCTCATTTCTTAAAGGGTGGTGTAACCCACAAAGTGCACTACTCTCCAGCAAAAATAAAAAAATATTTTCTGTGTTTGTGTGCACTTTAGCCGCACGTATATATATCAATATAACATAAATGGAGGACCAAACTTTCTCTGATAAAAATAAAATAGGGAAAGATCAAGAACCACTTCCTACTAGTGCTGTTGCTGCTGCTGGGAGTTGTTCATCATCCCAGAGAGGAAGTAGGAACATCACTACTTTTACTAAACAATTGACCCTCCAACAGTCCCTAGCGATGAGGATGAAGTACGACAGCAGTCATCCTGAAGCAAAACGTATAACTGAGGCCTTGACTGCTATGTTGGTGTTAGACGTGCGTCCGGTATCCGACATTAGTGCAGTGGGATTTAGACAATTGATGGAGGTAGTGTGTCCTCGGTTCCAAATCCCGTCTAGATTCCACCTGCATCCTCAAAGCAGCAGCGACAAGCGTGCGTCTGTCTGTTAAAGGGTGGTGACACCCTCAAAGTGTGCTACACAAACAATTAAAATATTGTTCTTTTTTTTTCTGTCTTTGTGAAATGTGTGGGCTGTAGCCGCACCTGCATCCTTAAAGCAGCAGCGACAAGCGTGCGTCTGTCTGTTAAAGGGTGGTGACACCCTCAAAGTGTGCTACACAAACAATTAAAATATTGTTCTTTTTTTTTCTGTCTTTGTGAATTGTGTGGGCTGTAGCCGCACTTGCATCCTCAAAGCAGCAGCGACAAGCGTGCGTCTGTCTGTTAAAGGGTGTTGTAACTCTCAAAGTGCTCCAAAAAATCAAAAATTTTTTTTTAATGTGTTTGTGACTTGTGTGCGATGTAGCCACACTTGCATCCTCAAAGCAGCAGCGACAAGCGTGCGTCTGTCTGTTAAAGGGTGGTGACACCCTCAAAGTGTGCTACACAAACAATAAAAATATTCTTCTTCTTTTTTCTGTCTTTGTGAATTGTGTGGGCTGTAGCCGCACCTGCATCCTTAAAGCAGCAGCGACAAGCGTGCGTCTGTCTGTTAAAGGGTGGTGTAACTCACGAAGTGCTCCAAAAAATAAAAAACTATTTTTTTAATGTGTTTGTGACTTGTGTGCGATGTAGCCGCACTTGCATCCTCAAAGCAGCAGCGACAAGCGTGCGTCTGTCTGTTAAAGGGTGGTGACACCCTCAAAGTGTGCTACACAAACAATAAAAATATTCTTCTTTTTTCTGTCTTTGTGAATTGTGTGGGCTGTAGCCGCACCTGCATCCTTAAAGCAGCAGCGACAAGCGTGCGTCTGTCTGTTAAAGGGTGGTGACACCCTCAAAGTGTGCTACACAAACAATTAAAATATTGTTCTTTTTTCTGTCTTTGTGAATTGTGTGGGCTGTAGCCGCACCTGCATCCTTAAAGCAGCTGCGACAAGCGTGCGTCTGTCTGTTAAAGGGTGGTGACACCCTCAAAGTGTGCTACACAAACAATTAAAATATTGTTCTTTTTTTTTCGGTCTTTGTGAAATGTGTGGGCTGTAGCCACACCTGCATCCTTAAAGCAGCAGCGACAAGCTTGCGTCTGTCTGTTAAAGGGTGGTGACACCCTCAAAGTGTGCTACACAAACAATAAAAATATTCTTCTTCTTTTATCTGTCTATGTGAATTGTGTGGGCTGTAGCCGCACCTGCATCCTTAAAGCAGCAGCGACAAGCGTGCGTCTGTCTGTTAAAGGGTGGTGACACCCTCAAAGTGTTCTACACAAACAATAAAAATATTGTTCTTTTTTTTCGGTCTTTGTGAAATGTGTGGGCTGTAGCCGCACCTGCATCCTTAAAGCAGCAGCGACAAGCGTGCGTCTGTCTGTTAAAGGGTGGTGTAACTCTCAAAGTGCTCCAAAAAATAAAAAACTATTTTTTTAATGTGTTTGTGACTTGTGTGCGATGTAGCCGCACTTGCATCCTCAAAGCAGCAGCGACAAGCGTGCGTCTGTCTGTTAAAGGGTGGTGACACCCTCAAAGTGTGCTACACAAACAATTAAAATATTGTTCTTTTTTCTGTCTTTGTGAATTGTGTGGGCTGTAGCCGCACCTGCATCCTTAAAGCAGCTGCGACAAGCGTGCGTCTGTCTGTTAAAGGGTGGTGACACCCTCAAAGTGTGCTACACAAACAATTAAAATATTGTTCTTTTTTTTTCGGTCTTTGTGAAATGTGTGGGCTGTAGCCGCACCTGCATCCTTAAAGCAGCAGCGACAAGCGTGCGTCTGTCTGTTAAAGGGTGGTGACACCCTCAAAGTGTGCTACACAAACAATAAAAATATTCTTCTTCTTTTATCTGTCTATGTGAATTGTGTGGGCTGTAGCCGCACCTGCATCCTTAAAGCAGCAGCGACAAGCGTGCGTCTGTCTGTTAAAGGGTGGTGACACCCTCAAAGTGTGCTACACAAACAATTAAAATATTGTTCTTTTTTTTTCGGTCTTTGTGAAATGTGTGGGCTGTAGCCGCACCTGCATCCTTAAAGCAGCAGCGACAAGCGTGCGTCTGTCTGTTAAAGGGTGGTGACACCCTCAAAGTGTGCTACACAAAGAATAAAAATATTCTTCTTCTTTTTTCTGTCTTTGTGAATTGTGTGGGCTGTAGCCGCACTTGCATCCTCAAAGCAGCAGCGACAAGCGTGCGTCTGTCTGTTAGAGGGTGGTGTAACCCTCAAAGTGTGCTCCACAAACAATAAAAATATTCTTTTTTTTTTTCTGTCTTTGTGAATTGTGTGGGCTGTAGCCGCACTTGAATCCTCAAAGCAGCAGCGACAAGCGTGCGTCTGTCTGTTAAAGGATTACATCAGTGACAGCATCCAAGTAGGCATGTCAGACAGTCCGTACCTGTACTGGCAGGAAAAAGAAGCAATTTGGAGGTCCCTGTACAAACTGGCTCTATTTTGCCTGAGTTGCCCCCCCTCCAGTGTGTACTCCGAAAGAGTGTTTAGTGCAGCCGGGAACCTTGTTAGCGAAAGGCGTAGGAGGTTGCTTCCACAAAATGTGGAGAAGATGATGTTCATAAAATGAATGATCAACTCTTCCAGGGAGACCAGCCTCCAGAACGTACAGAGGGACCTGTGGTTCCAGCAGGGACGAATTAATACTCTGTGAGGATGAGGATGTACATAACACTGAAGAGGGTGAGGAATCTGTGGATGAGGAGGATGAGGACGACTTCTTGCCTCCGTAGAGCCAGTTTGTGCAGGGACAGATTAATTGCCAGCTTGTTTTGTGGGAGCCCAAACGAACCAATCATTTCAGCCACAGTTGTGTGGCAGACCCTGGCGCTGAAATGATTGGTTTGTTAAAGTGTGCATGTCCTGTTTATACAACATAAGGGTGGGTGGGAGGGCCCAAGGACAATTCCATCTTGCACCTCTTTTTTTTCTTTGCATTATGTACAGTTTGGGGCCTAGTTTTTCAATGCCATCCTGTCTGCCACTGCAGTTTCACGCCTAGATGGGTCACGTGTTTGTGCCGCCCACTCGTGTCGCTTAGCATAGTCATCCAGCTACCTCGGTGCAACCTTTTGGACATAAAAACACTATTGTGAGGTGTGAGGTATTCAGAATAGACTGGAAATGAGTGGAAATTAAGGTTATTGAGGTTAATAATAGCA
This sequence comes from Taudactylus pleione, assembly GCA_031769625.1. NCBI lineage: Eukaryota > Metazoa > Chordata > Amphibia > Anura > Myobatrachidae > Taudactylus > Taudactylus pleione. Next base: position 7,190,169 of record JAUIMM010000004.1, read on the forward strand.
TAGGAGCAGAAAAACCTACAAATTCTGTGATTTTAGCTGTTTTTATGCTTTTTTTCAAAAAAATACAGATCCAAAACACAAAACCCAGAACCCAAAACACGGAAGGGTGGTTTTGGCAAAACCAATCCAGATCCAAAACACGAAGAAAGATCCAGATCCAAAACCAAAACACAAAACACGAAAAGTGGCCGGTGCACACCCCTAATATATATACACATGGGATCATTAGTATAATTTCCCTGCATTGATTATAAGACACAATGATCCCTATGGCTACATGCATTTTCTGAAAAGTATCAGTGTGTTTTCACCAACAAATAGCTTTTAAGCTGCATACACACGTAACGATTTGTGTGTCAAACGATTTTGCGTAACGATTTTCTTTCAAATTTCCTCTGCAAAAATAAAAACGATTTCGTTCAAAGACATGAACGATGTTGTTAACGATTTGAACAATTTTTTCCAACGATGAACTATTAACGATATCGTTAGCATGCTAATGAAGTAGAAAGTAAAAAATCCAGTGATTGGTCCACTTCTTTCCAAAGGGTTGGCAAATGGGCAAATGCTTTGCGATGGTGAGAGGGGCTATCATGAAAGGATAAAAAGGTGGTGGTCATTTTAAAACTCTGTATTTATGGCTAGTTTACTGTGTTTTATACCAGCCAAATGTTGTTGCATAGCTATTTTTCTCCGCTTTGTTTTTGGCTTGCCTTCAACAAAGTGCGTTATTTGTGCTTCTGTGATGGATTCCATAAGTCATAGTATACTGGTGGCTTATGCTGGAGTCGTCATGTTGTCTGATAGGACGAGGGCTGAGAGGAGGAGGAGAAGGCCTCGTTCTTGTTGGGCAAAGGAGTGGCTGCAGCGGAGGGATACCATGTTGCATATACCCCTGTTGACCGAGATAAGTGAAAATAATCCGGATGATTACCAGAATTTCTTACGGGTGGACGAGGAGACCTTCTATGATTTGTTGAGGCTTGTTACACCTGTAATCCTGAGGCTGGATACAGGCATGTGGATGTCTATATCTGCTGAGGAGAGGCTGGTGGCTACCCTTTGCTTCCTAGCCACTGGAAGATCCCTGGCAGATCTCAAATTTGGGATGTTGACTTCCCCCCAGGCTTTGGGACAGATAATTCCAGATGTGGTACCCCAGAACCTGGGAGTACCTCATGTTGTGTACCCTTATATATGTGTTGCTGGACATTTGAATGTATTCATTGGTGACAGTGAACAATGTAGCCAGCTTCAGGAGCTGGCATGCAGCTGGAGAGACTGGACTTCCAATGCAATAGAGAAACAGTGCCCCGTGACCAGAGGGGCTTGTACTGGTAGTTGGGCAGCAGTTGGTGTGTGCAGTTGGTGAGGTAGCTGGACAGGAGAAGGGGCTGTGCTGCCTTGATACTTACCTGAGTGCTGCAACCGTACTCCGGGACAAGTAGCGGAGGTCTCTGAGACAGGGAACATCCAGTGGGGCCAAGCAGTGTCATCCGGGGAGGTTCCTGAGAACAATCAGCCTAAGAGGGGTGTGTCGAACGACCCCTAAGGAAGTGCGTCTGGCGGAGCTGCGGAAATAGAGAGAGACTGAGCTTATAAAGGAGCCGGAGGTTGAGAGCTGATACTGGAGGGGTAAGAAAGCTGCTGCAACCTCCCAAATAGACACTCAGTGACATTAGTGCCTATTAACTGGAGGCCTACAGTTGTCCACCGTTACATATGCACAGCAGTCCCTTCAGAGATCAGCGTGGGGTTTATAGACTGCATTCATAATAGTAAGAGTAACCCCCTGATACCGCATATTGGAGGTTAGGTACAACAGTTACCAGCAGTGTTAGGGTGACACTTCACTGCCAGCACTTGTAATACTTCCGCTATGAACTAAGGTTGCTAAGCAGAGAAGGCGCAGACTGTAATACCACAACAGAAATCTTATTGCAGGCACAGGGAAACTAGTCAGGAGAGATTACAACCGGATAGCTACATTTCACTCTAATTAAGCCTAAGAAGCTACAGTCCTTTGGTAACTACAGTAATAGTATTGCACAACACATTGAATCCAGGCAAGCTACCAACACCATCGCAGCAGGATCAGTTACAGAGGATTACAGTGTTGCATTAATTAGAGACAAGTACTGTAGCTGGAGCGGTTTCTGAACATCTGTACAGGACTTGGCAAAGACAGAGTAGATTGTCAGTTAAATAATTCCCAAAGAACTGTTCTTCATATCCCGGGCAACAAAGGGTGCACCCTATTTACTATTTCAGCGCTGAACTAGCATTGTCTAAGACTTGTAAAGAGCAGTAGTTTGAGGAAAATGTTTTCCTAAAAAGGTGTATAGAAAAGTAACACGTTTGCAATTGTATTCTTGATGCAACCTTATCCGTTTATCATACTCACGTGAGGCTATTTGTATAATTTAGAGGTTTTAAGGGAATTGCATAATTAGTAATTCGTTAATTGCCACTAGAGAATACTTACCCATTTATAGTTTGCAGGTTCGAAGTCCAGAGTTTGCTGGTGAATTTCAGGTTCCTGAAAAATAAAATAAACAAGAGTGTTAATGTGTGTGTTACTGTCTACTGAAATGCATTGCTGATATATGAATATTGCCAAGTGTTTCTTTGTTCTTGCAAAGTAAAATGATCATAAGAAAGGATTCACTATCTCTATCTTTATACTATGTAGTATGATTACATTGTGAATAAACTCATAGTTTAGGGTATCACACAGAGACCTGTATGGCTATATACAGGGCCTTGAAGTCTGAATATTTTAAGGTATTTAAATTGCATTCTGTGTTTTTTTTGTAATGTTACCTCAAAATGTATATCATGTTTTTATTGTTTAAACTGTATATATTTTGTGGAATGAAATTGTTTAAGGGAGCATTGGTCACATTTATAAAGGTCCATTTGCCCAGCATTTTAAATACAGTATGTTAGCAAGCATACTAGCATATTTGAGCAAGAAGGCGGCCAGAGCAGTGTGATAGAATGTCCCTTCTGAATGTGTTAGGGGTCCTATAACCTGTTTCTATCACATGTGTGTATGAATATGATAGTATCTGTATTTGCTTTCATCACATACCTTTATAGTTGTAAGCAATATGTAGTGGTTTTGTACAGTATATATGCCTGACATTATCATTAAGCATTCACACTTTGTTGCTGTTTGGGGACGGGGAGGGGGCGTCCCCTTACAGCGTTTCTGGAAACGTTTCTGGTGTTGCCCAAGGTGAGGGTCTGTGTTGGTGCACGCAGACTTCCTGCCCTTGGAGGCTGGCAAGATGCCATCAGACCAGTGGTATAAGTTCATCCCAGACGCCCGGAGGCGTCTGGGATAGTGCCTCCCCCTATCCCCCATATTTACAGCCCTAAGTGGGGGTGAATATATTTTGGCTGTTGGAGGAGGTGCCCATTCAGTGCTGGCGCCCTGTGGCAGGCGCCTCCATTGTCTCCAATACTTCTGCCCCTGCATCAGACTGCATTTGTCTGTAGCTACCGCACCATGATGAGCCCATTATTGTTACCAAACGTCACCTGTTTCTTTTGCAAGTGTTCCAATGTTGCCCCCATGCTGTGACCTGGTCGTAGTTCTGGGATCAGTGCAAATGGCGGAAGGTGGTCTTTTACACATCCTTCGGCATTTGCCTTTTTTAAGTACGGAGTTGTACAGCCAATTGCGTCTGCCTGTGCATCTCCGTCCTAACCCGAATCTGGCTCTCTGTGCCTGATTCAGACCCGGTCGCAAGCGCTAAGCGCTCGCAACCGGGTCGATGGTGGCCCAGTGTGCATGCGCACGACGGAGCCAGCTCCGTCGTGCGCATGCACGAGACCCGGATAGCGACGGGCAATCCGTCGCTTCGGATCTCGTACCAAAGGGGGAATGCTGTCGATGTTGAGTGACAGCACACCCACTTTGGTGGGCGGGCCGGGGGAGTGGCTGCCCAAACGGAGGCATTCCCATGTTAACGCCCCCGTTTGGGGCTGGCCCCACTGACATCACGAGTGATGTCAGTGGGAGAGATTTCGGCTCTGTTAGAGCCGAAATTTCTCTGGGGCTTGCGGCAATGAGACCCTACCTCAAGGGCCTCGTCGCAAGCCCGATAATCGCAATGGTCTTGACCATTGCGACCATCTTCCTTGCCGCTCGCTATAGCTGTGGGTGGTCACCCACAGCTATGCGAGCGGCCAGGAGGCCGTTCTAAAAAAAAAATAGCCCAGTCCTGATTCAAAGCGAGCGCTCTGTCAGAGCATCCGGCTCTGAATCAGGGCCTCTGTGCGCAACAAAAATGGCATTGATTACCCTCTTGTGTGTGTATAGGGCATTGCAGGTGTTAAGTGTACAAATCAGCAGTGGGTATATAAGTCCGGTAAAGGTAATGTTTAGGGGTAGTCGTGCTGATAGGCACATATATGTTCTTCCAAGTATAAACAAACTACACTGGGGTGCATAGTGTGGCTGTATTTTTATGTTACACACATAATAATAAATGAGGATTTGACATATTTGGGCATATAACATGTGATTATGCCATTATTATGAGTAATCTCATCTCCTGCTTTTTGTATGAATATATATATCGTTATTTTGTATTTTATTATTTTTATACATTGGTTATTATTTTTGGGTATTTTTTAAAAATGGAGCTTTAAATAATTACCTTCTTTTTATTACATTAAATTTACAGTTTCCATCTACTGTGGATGAATGGCAGTCTATTGCTTCCAAATTTGATCATAAATGGAATTTCCCAAACTGTGGTGGAGCCATCGATGGTAAACAATCGAATCACCCCACCCAGCAAATCAGGGTCCTTTATATTATAACTATAAAGGATTTTTCAGCAGAGTCCTTATGGCTATAGTCAATGCTAACTTGGAATTCATATTTCTGGACGTAGGAAAGAACGGATGGTCTTCCGACGGGGGTTCTCTTAAAAACACAGAGTTTTATAATCGGATGGTTAATAAGAACCTTAGGGGGTCATTCAGACACACTTGTGAGCGTCAGGACGCTTGCAAGCGGGTTGATATTCCCCACTGCGCATGCGCACGACGGAGGGAGCTCCGTTGAGCGCATGCGCGAGACCCGGGGAGCGACGGGCTTTCCATCGCTCCGGGTCTCGCACCAAAGGGGGCGTGCTGTCGATGTTGATTGACAGCATGCCCCCTTTGGTGGGCGTGCCTGTCAGATGGAGGCGTTCCCATGGTGCGCCTACCGTCTGAAGCCGGCCCCACTGACATCACTAGTGATGTCAGTGGGAGTGATTTTGGCTCTGAAAGAGCCAAAATCACTCCAGGGCTTGTGGCAGGGAGACCCTACCGCAGGGTCTCTGTTGCAAGTCCGATGGTCGCGATGGTCAAGACAATCGCGACCATCTTTTTGGCTGCTCGCATATGCTGTGGGTGGTCACCCACAGCTATACAAGCGGCCAGGAGGCCGCTCCATTTTCATGGAGGAGGGCCCTGATTCAGAGCGAGCGCTCTGGTCAGAGCGTTCAGCTCTGAATCAGGCCCTTAATCTTCCCCCACGATCAGTGTGCTCATGGCCTTGGTTTTGTTTTTGTGGCCAATGAGGCCTTTGCATTAAATCAGCATGTTCTAAAGCCCTATCCACAAAAGACATTGCATCACGATAGGCGTATATTCAATTATCGCCTAACCTGGGCACACAGATGTGTGGAAAACGCATTTGGGATTCTATCTAACAGGTTTCGTGATTTCCATTCAGCAATTAATCTGAGGGTAGACAAGGTAAACTGTGTGGTGCTAGCCTCCTGCGCATTGCACAACTTGCGGTTCAGGGAGAGCCAAGGACAAATTATTGTTTCTGGAGTGGATTCAACTGAACAGATTGTAGAAAATATGCCCTCTGTGTCTCGTCCGCCTTTTCCAAGTGCTAGTCTCCCAGGCGCAAAAGAGAAAAGGGAGCAGTATCTTACTTTCTTTAATGGTGAAGGGTCCGTTTCCTGGCAGGAAGCCCGTATTCTATAAGTAGTAACCAATGATTGATTTATGTTTTGTTTGCCTTGTCTACTGTAAAAAATGCAAAATAAAAATCAAAATGTTTTAATTTTATACTGTTGTTGGTTGTAAAGGAAGGCATTAAATTAATTTTGTTACCTTGTTCCCTTTGTTACCTTGTTTCATCTTGTGTTACCCTTGTTACCTGTTGCCTTGTGTCACCTTGTTACCTTCTGTCATCTTGTCACCTTGTGTTGCCTTTGTTACCTTTTCACCTTGTGTTACCTTTGTTTCCTTGTGTCACCTTGTTACTTTTTCACCTTGTGCTACCTTGTTACCTTCTGTCATCTTGTGTCACCTTTTACTTTTTTACCTTGTGTTACCTTGTTATCGTCTGTCATTTTGCGTCACCTTGTGTTACCTTTGTTACCTTTTCACCTTGTGTCCTTCTGTCATCTTGTGTTACCTTCAGTGGCGGGCTGGACCGGGGGGCAGTGTGCCATGTGGCCCCCGGGCCGCAGCGTCATGCGGGCCGCAGGCCGCGGGCAGTCTGTGTCACTGTGACACAGGCTGCACCGCGTGTGTAGCGCTGACCGGACGGAGTTCGGTCAGCGCTACACAAGTGACAAACACACAGCCACCGGCTCCGGCAGCTGTGTGTTTGTTGTAAGCAGCAGCCACTGAGAGTCTGTCAGACTCTCAGCTGCTGCTGCGCCCACTGCAGGAGCCGCTTCATCTTCCGGCTCCCGCAGTGGGCAATGGGAGAGACGTCATGATGTCATATGACGTCTCTCCCATAATGCAGAGTGGCCCAGCCCGGGAGGACAGACGGAGGAGCAGATGGCGGCGGTGGGAGCGGGGATTCAGGTAAGTGTTTTTTTTATTTTGTTTTTTTATATTACGTGTGTTTACAGGGGGGAGGGTCTGGCACTACAAAGAGGAGACCACTACTGGGGGCACTACAAAGGAGGGGACTACTACTACTGGGGGCACTACAAGGGGGGTGGGTGACTACTACAGGGGACACTACAAGGGGGGGGACTACTACTACTGGGGGCACTACAAGGGGGGGACTACTACTACTGGGGGCACTACAAGGGGGGGACTACTACTACTGGGGCACTACAAGGGGGGGACTACTACTACTACTGGGGGCACTACAAGGGGGGGACTACTACTACTGGGGGCACTACAAAGGGGGGCTGCTACTGGGGGCACTACAAGGGGGTACTACTACTACTGGGGGCACTACAAGGGGGGAACTACTACTAGGGGCACTACAAGGGGGGGAACTACTACTAGGGGCACTGCATAGGGGGGAGGGGACTACTACTAGGGGCACTACATAGGGGGAGGGGACTACCACTGGGGGCACTGCATCGAGGGACCACTGCTGGGGGCTCTATATAAAGGGCAAAACTGGGGGTACTGCATAGGGGGGAGACTACAACTGGGGCCACTATTTAAGGGGCATTGCATAAGGGTCACCACTATTGGGGGCACTGCATGGGGGGTGGACTGCTACTGGGGGCACTATATAAGGGGCACTGCATAGGGGGGACCACTACTGGGGGCACTATATAAGGGGCTTACTACTGGGGGCACAAGGGGCACAAGGGGCACTGCATAGGGGGGGATCACTACTGGGGGCACTACTGGAGGCCTGCATAAGGGTGTTCTCTCCTGTGGCACACGGGGGCACTGCATATGGGCACTACGACAGGGGGCTGCCCCTAATCTTTATTTTTACCTTACATTAATCCCATATGGACCCGCCTCCTCCCTGAAACACTTGAGGGGGGGCAGCGACGTAGCACGCACGTTCTTCGGGCACCCTGGCTAGACGCTACTCCTCTGCCAGGGCCGCCTGCATGCATTTGCCCCCCAGGCTAAAAGTTGCCAGCCAGCCCCTGGTTACCTTGTTACCTTTTCACCTTATGTTACCTTTGTTACCTTGTTACCTGTGTTTGCGTGAGACCTGTTTTATTTTTGATTTTTATTATTTAAATTATAACCTACTATTTTCACAAATTTGGTTTTGGATTTTTATCCAAAAAGTTTTTTAAATCTTACGAGTTCTGGACAGGATTTCCAGATTTGTACTAAGCCAATGAGTGTCTTTAACATACATCCTACTCAGATCAGGAGTACCAGGCACATGAAAATTACAGATGTATTGGAAGAAACCAATGCAAAAAGCAGACATAACCCAGTAAAGCAAAAAATAACAAGTTCCGAACAGTGGTCCTGATTCAGACCCACTCGCAAGTGCATTGGGCTCGCAAGCGGGTCGATGGTGGCCCAGTGCGCATGCGCGGCTTGCGCAACGCGCATGCGCAAGCCCCGTAGCGAGCGAGAAATCACTAGCTCCGAGGCTCGCAACAAAACGGGGAGGCTGTTGATGTTGATCGACAGGTCGCCCCATTTTGTAGGCGGGGAGGGGGGGTGGCTGAACAAATGGAGGTATTCCCGAAGGAATGCCTGCCATTTGTGGGCGGCCCTACTGACATCACTTGTGATGTCAGTAGTGGACTTCCTGCTCTATTAGAGCAGGAAGTCCACTCGGGCTTGCGAGACCTGAGACCCTATCGCAGGTTCTCCTCGCAAGCCCTATGGTCGCGATAATCGCGACCACCTCCTGCCCGCTCACACCCACAGCTTTGCGAGCGGACAGGAAAAAAAATAAAAAATTCCTCCCCGCCCTGATTCAGAGCGTGCGCTCGCAAATAGCGAGCTCCTCTGAATCAGGCCCAGTGTCTGTTGACGCCACAACCCAGAGCCGGCCCTAGCCCATTTGATGCCCTAGGCAAAATTTTGCTGGTGCCCCCTAACAACTTCCCATACCGAGCTGAACAGCCCCCCAGGAAAAAACAGGCGGCACTCCTCAGTAGGTGCTGTCATTTTACGACCCATCAGTCTTTTCATCAGGACATGTCCTACATACCTGGGCTGTGGCGGTTCGCTACTACGCAGCAGGGAGTGCACCAAGGCAGAGTATTTTTAAGAAGGAGCAAAGGAGCTGAGTGCCAGTTTTTTTGGGAGGAGTGGACGCGGCTGGGCATGCGCAGCAAGCCCTCCCACGGCCATCTTGTTTTCTCCTGTAGTCAGAATGAGCTTCTGTCCAGAAGCTCATTCTGACTTGGGCAGCTCACCTGCTCCGATCGCGGCAGCAGCAGGGAAGGGGCGCAGGGCGCTGACCAATCGGAGCTGAGCTCCGATCATGTCAGCAGCGGGGGGGGGAGCGCGGCAGAGCCCTGGAATTTAAAAAATCTTCATCTAATTAAAGAGTTGACTGTGCACTTCGCCAAACTGCGTGCACGCCACTCATGGATGGCCCAGGTAGGTTGGCAGGGGGCGCACTGGTACCCGATGCATAATGGGGCACATACTGATAAGGAGGATTTTGGGGATACACTGGTGGGGGATGTAAGCTTGTGAATTCTGCGGGAGTCAGCTGTTTGGGTCTATATGGGGTTAACGTTGTGGTTTCGTCAATTTCATCGACCAAACCACGATGTGATGCCTCATATATGAGCCGCCGATAGTACAGCTGGGTCTGGGGCTATTTTGCGAATGTCGTTTGCCATATTTAGCCCAAACACTGTGCTTTTCTACAATACCTCCTTTGCAAGCTTTATAAACTCATCCTGTTCCTCCAACCGTTCCAAACTTGAGGATTTTGCAGCAGACTTGCCTGCCGACCTCCTTCTCTTGGCCGTGGACTCAGAGGCTTCTTCTGCTGCTGCTGATGGCGGAGGTGCCACCACGCTAGTGTCCCCAAGTTCAATGAACTCACTGGTCGGAGAACCAGGAGCGACTTGCGTGCAAAGGAACTAGGAGAGAAACAAAAGTTAGTTATCAAATATAACACATGTTCAAAGTAGAGATGAGCGGGTTCGGTTCCCTGAGAACCGAACCCACCCGAACTTAGGGGATCCAAGTCAGATCCGAGTCGGCTCGGGTTTTCCTGCGGGTTTTGGATTCTATAAAGGTCCCGCGATCGCTGCCATTTTTCATTCTGGCTGTGGAGAGTGAATAGGGAGGGAGCTGGGAGCTCTGCTGCTGTGCATAGGGGCTGGCTACAGTTGTGTTGCTTAATGTCCATAGGGGCTGGCTGTTGTTGTGACTGAGGTTGTCCTGTCCATATATGGGGGCTGGCTGTTGTCCATATATAGGGGCTGGCTGTTCGTTGTCCAGGGGGTGCTTTTCACCCCCTGTGTGAAAAATAAACAAAAAACTATATTTTCTGTGTGCGTGTTAGCCACACTTGTCAGCAACGTAGGTGCGCAGGGGTGCTGTGCTGCCTGTGTCATTTATCAAGAGGCTGCTGCCTCGTTCGGGTGCTCTCCCTTCCAAGTGCCCCCCAAAAATTAATTCAATCATTCAATCTTTTTTTTGTGTGTGTGTCAGGGGTGCTGCCTGTGTTGTTTATCAAGAGGCTGCTGCCTCGTTCAGGTGCTCTCCCTCCCAAGTGCCAAAAATTTTTTTATTCAATCAATGTGGTTTTTTTTCTGTGTGTGTGTGCCCATTAGCCATGGCATCACAAACGCCTCTGCTGAGATTTGCACAAACATTTTCAAAGGTGAAAATAGAGGATATGGTTTAAAAAATGGAATAAAGCAGCTAAAGTTGTGTTCTCTGTTTATAGTGTCCCTACTCCCTACCCATGGCCCCTCTACCTGACTTTCAGTGAGTCAGAGGGGGAACTCCATGCATTCGTATTCCAGAGTGTAGCTGCTCCTCCTGTAGCCCAGGTCAGAAGATGTGTAGGGGGTGTGGTGATGATATGGACTAAAATGGAGCTCACAGCCACTAAAGTGGACAATGAGTCCCCAATATAACAGGGAGCGCAGCTATAATTTATACACAACACAGGATGGTTGACGATATAGGCTTGGGTGATGGCATAATCTGGGCTGATGTATACATAATCTTTTTCACACAATATTAATTTGTCCCTGCTGGAATCCACCATTACAGGTGCCTGTGTAATATTTGCACGTAATTGACGGCAAAGGTCTTTCTCATAGAATTTGCAGTTCATTTTGATGGACATCATCTTTTCAACATTTTGGGGAAGTAGTCTCAGGCCGATCACTGACAAGGTTCCCGGCTGTGCTGAAAACTCTTTCTGAGTACACACTGGAAGGTAGGCAGCTCAAGTAAAGCAAAGGCAGTTTTTTTGTGTAAGGGCCTCCAAGGGGTATATTTATTTACTAAAGTTTGTAAATACTGTATGAAAAGTGTTCATGTTGCCCATAGCAACCAATAAGATCCTGTCTATGATTTTGTAGAATGCAATAGAGAAATGATAACTACAATCTGATTGGTTGCTATAGGCAACATGAACACTTTTAATTTTTAGGAACTTTAGTAAAACTAAAATTACCCCCAAATTGCCTCTTTTTCCTGCCAGTAGTTATTTACATGTATCTCTTTCTCTTCAGATCTGTGTCCGTTGTGAAGAAAAAACAATGGCCCTCATTCAGAGCCGGACGCTCTGAGCAGAGCGCTCGCTCTGAATGAGGGCCGTCCTCCATAAAAATGGAGCGTCCTCCTGGACGCTCGTATAGCTGTGGGTCACCACCCACAGCACATACGAGCGTGCAGGATGATGGTCGCGATGGTCTTGACCATCGCCAGTGCGACCAGAAGCCTGTGGTCGGGTTTTTCGACCACAAGCCCTGGAGTGATTTTGGCTCTATCAGAGCCAAAATCACTCTCACTGACATCACTAGTGATGTCAGTGGGGCCGGCTTCTGACGGTAGGCGTTCCCTTGGGAACGCCTTCGTCTGGCAGGCACGCCCCTGGCACGCCCACCAAAGGGGGCGTGCTGTCAATCAACATCGACAGCACGCCCCGTTTGATCAGACACAACGAGTGAAGGAATGTCCTTCGCTCATCGCGTCTGGCACATGCGCACGACGGAGCTCCCTCCGTCGTGCGCATGCGCAGTGCAGACCATCGACCCACTTGCGAGCGGACAGCCGCTTGTGAGTGGGTCTAAATGAGGCCCAATGTCTACATCCCTTCTGGGATGAAAATTCACTCCCAGCAAGCAGGCATGGTGCTCAAGAATTCCCAAGAAAGACACAACGTAAGACTTAGGGGGAGATGTATCATCGGCGACATCGCCGATGCGGTACATCCCCCCCGACTTTGTGTACACACCGCGGTTAATTACCGCGGTATGTACCAAGAATATCGCAAAGAACAGCTCTCTCGACGAGAGCTGTCCTTTGCGATACTGCCGGGCAGAGAGACTTCCGGGTTTAACACCCAGAAGTCCTTCTGCGCATGCGCAGAAGGACGTGGGCCACGGGGGCTCATGGGAGCCCCGAGCGTCACGCTAAGAAGCCCATAGGCTTCTATTGGGTAACGCCACCTGAAGGTGGCATTACCTAGCAACGTGAAGCAGCAGAATGCAGCGCATTCTGCTGCTTAATACATACGGGGAATGCGGTAAAACCCCCGAAAACTGCATTTTCGGGGGTTTTACCGCATTTTTGCCGTTAATACATCTCCCCCTTTAACTTTAAATCTGAAATGTTGAACTTAATGCTCTGTTCCACTTGTTCACATATCTCATATGGTGAAGTGGACAGTGGGAACAATGGCAGTTTGAAGGCCATTAACTAACTCTGTTTTTTTTAATGTCCCTGTACAGGTTGGGAATGCCTTTACAGAAGGTTTGCAAAGGATTATTTAAGTCAATTGTTTTTGGAAAGCACTCTTCCTGGTCCACTTCTGGGATGAAAATCCACTCTTAGCCACAGAAGTAGGCACAGGATTCTCAAGAAAGACACAACATAAGGCCTTAAATCAGGTGTAGCCAAGCTCAGTCCTCGATAGCTACTAACAGTTCATGTTTTATAGACCACCTAGCTGGTGCACAGATGTATTCATTACTCACCAACACATTTAATTATTTATTACTATATTCTGTGAGGAGACCTGGAAAACATGCACTGTTGATAGCTCTCGAGGACCAGAGTTGGCTACCCCTGCCTTAAATCATAGATCTTATGCTTGTCCACATATCTGTGCTGGTTAAGTGGCACTGGTGTGAATGAGTAAAATATTTTTTTGTAAATGCCTCCTCCCCTTCTCCCTCATAAATTTACTTCAGAATAAAAAAATTAAATTAAATTTACTACCAAACCCTTCCTGTCCCTGCCTTCAACTACATACATACTTCAACTCCCTCAGGCCTCTCTTGAATAATAAAAACATTTGTTTACTGATGTGCCATGTTGGAAGTTGAACTACCACGTGTTTGTGCTGCCCACTGCTGCCGTTTAGCTTAGTCAGCCAGCTAGCTTGGTGCAAAATTTGGGCCTAAACTGAATGAAAACAATATTGTGAGCTGTGAGGTGGTCAAAATTGACTGGAAACGAGTGGAAATAAATGTTATTGAGGTTAATAATACTGTAGGAATAGAAACAGGCCCATTTTATGTGATTTTAGCTGTTTTTATGATTTTTTAAAGAAAAAATCCAGATCCAAAATTAAAAACAAAAACGGAGGTGAGGTTTTGGCAAAACCAATCCAGATCCAAAACCAAAACACGAGGGTCGGCGCACATCTCTAGTTCAAAGTTACCTAAATAGTGCAGATGATATTAATAAAATGTAGACATTGTACAAAGAAAAGGTTGTATTAAAAAAAAACAAATTATGGAAAAATAAAAAAACAAAAATAAAAGGACTTACGGCATCCTGACTCTATAATTCCTGATGAGGATGTGAGCTCATTGACGGCATCTCCGGCCCTTTCTCCAGGACGAAGCTGAGTATATCGTAATACCAAAAAGATGGTTTCTGTACCTCGTCCGCCCCTGCTCCTGCACGTTTGGACTTGGTGTACTTGGTGTGCTCCCTCATGAACGCTGTCCGAAAGTTGTTAATTTTTTGCTTCAACCAGGCTATGTCTGCGTCTGGCTTTAGGGTAGGGGTGAGCGGGTTCAGATTTCTGAAATCCGAACCCCCCCGAGCCCCCCCGATCCGAGTCTGATCCGAGTCAGGCTCGACTTTTCCCGCCTGACTCGGATCTGAAATCGAGGCAAAACGTCATCATCCCGCCTTCCGAGTCTCGCGGGTTTTGGATCCTATATAAGGTACCCGCGTCGGCGCCATTTTCTCACTCGGCTGTGGACAGTGAAGAGGGAGGGTGGGAGTTAGGGCTGTGTAGTGTAGTGTAGTGTAGTGCTGCTGTTGTCCACTACTTCAAAGTCCATAGGGGCTGGCTGTGTTGTGCTGTGCTGCTGTTGTTAATAGGGGCTGTGTCCACTACTTCAAAGTCCATAGGGGCTGGCTGGACTGTGTTGTGCAGTCAGTTCTCCATAGGGGCTGTGTCCACTCCAAAGTCCTGTGCAGTGTCCCAGTCCTAAAGGAGTGTGCGCCTGTGTCATAAGTAAAGGGCCGGCTGGCTTGACCGTTAAAGGGTGCTGTAACCCCCGAAAGTACACTCCAGTCCAAACCAAAAAAAAATTATTTTCTGTGTTTGTGAATTGTGTGTGCAGTAGCCGCACGTGCATCAACAAAGTAGTGCCAAGCGTGCGCCTGTGTCATAAGTAAAGGGCCGGCTGGCTTGACCGTTAAGGGTGCTGTAACCCCCGAAAGTACACTCCAGTCCAAACCAAAAAAAAAATTATTTTCTGTGTTTGTGAATTGTGTGCGCAGTAGCCGCACGTGCATCAACAAAGTAGTGCCAAGCGTGCGCCTGTGTCATAAGTAAAGGGCCGGCTGGCTTGTCCGTTAAGGGTGCTGTAACCCCCGAAAGTACACTCCAGTCCAAACCAAAAAAAAAATTATTTTCTGTGTTTGTGAATTGTGTGCGCAGTAGCCGCACGTGCATCAACAAAGTAGTGCCAAGCGTGCGCCTGTGTCATAAGTAAAGGGCCGGCTGGCTTGACCGTTAAAGGGTGCTGTAACCCCCAAAGTACACTCCAGTCCAAACCAAAAAAAAAATTATTTTCTGTGTTTGTGAATTGTGTGCGCAGTAGCCGCACGTGCATCAACAAAGTAGTGCCAAGCGTGCGCCTGTGTCATAAGTAAAGGGCCGGCTGGCTTGACCGTTAAGGGTGCTGTAACCCCCGAAAGTACACTCCAGTCCAAACCAAAAAAAAAATTATTTTCTGTGTTTGTGAATTGTGTGCGCAGTAGCCGCACGTGCATCAACAAAGTAGTGCCAAGCGTGCGCCTGTGTCATAAGTAAAGGGCCGGCTGGCTTGACCGTTAAGGGTGCTGTAACCCCCGAAAGTACACTCCAGTCCAAACCAAAAAAAAAATAATTTTCTGTGTTTGTGAATTGTGTGCGCAGTAGCCGCACGTGCATCAACAAAGTAGTGCCAAGCGTGCGCCTGTGTCATAAGTAAAGGGCCGGCTGGCTTGACCGTTAAGGGTGCTGTAACCCCCGAAAGTACACTCCAGTCCAAACCAAAAAAAAATTATTTTCTGTGTTTGTGAATTGTGTGCGCAGTAGCCGCACGTGCATCAACAAAGTAGTGCCAAGCGTGCGCCTGTGTCATAAGTAAAGGGCCGGCTGGCTTGACCGTTAAAGGGTGCTGTAACCCCCAAAGTACACTCCAGTCCAAACCAAAAAAAAAATTATTTTCTGTGTTTGTGAATTGTGTGCGCAGTAGCCGCACGTGCATCAACAAAGTAGTGCCAAGCGTGCGCCTGTGTCATAAGTAAAGGGCCGGCTGGCTTGACCGTTAAAGGGTGCTGTAACCCCCGAAAGTACACTCCAGTCCAAACCAAAAAAAAATAATTTTCTGTGTTTGTGAATTGTGTGCGCAGTAGCCGCACGTGCATCAACAAAGTAGTGTCAAGCGTGCGCCTGTGTCATAAGTAAAGGGCCGGCTGGCTTGACCGTTAAAGGGTGCTGTAACCCCCAAAGTACACTCCAGTCCAAACCAAAAAAAAAATTATTTTCTGTGTTTGTGAATTGTGTGCGCAATAGCCGCACGTGCATCAACAAAGTAGTGCCAAGCGTGCGCCTGTGTCATAAGTAAAGGGCCGGCTGGCTTGACCGTTAAGGGTGCTGTAACCCCCGAAAGTACACTCCAGTCCAAACCAAAAAAAAAATTATTTTCTGTGTTTGTGAATTGTGTGCGCAGTAGCCGCACGTGCATCAACAAAGTAGTGCCAAGCGTGCGCCTGTGTCATAAGTAAAGGGCCGGCTGGCTTGACCGTTAAAGGGTGCTGTAACCCCCGAAAGTACACTCCAGTCCAAACCAAAAAAAAATTTATTTTCTGTGTTTGTGAATTGTGTGCGCAGTAGCCGCACGTGCATCAACAAAGTAGTGCCAAGCATGCGCCTGTGTCATAAGTAAAGGGCCGGCTGGCTTGACCGTTAAAGGGTGCTGTAACGCCCAAAGTACACTCCAGTCTAAACCAAAAAAAAAATTATTTTCTGTGTTTAGCCGCACGTATATATCAAATCGATATAACATAAATGGAGGACCAAACTTTCTCCGATAAAAATAAAATAGAGAAAGATCAAGAACCACTTCCTCCTAGTGCTGAAGCTGCTGCCACTAGTCATGACATAGACGATAACATGCCATCAACGTCGTCTGCCAAGGCCGATGCCCAATGTCATAGTAGAGGGCACATACAATCCCAAATGGCAAAGTTCAGGAAAATGACCTTGAAAAAGACATTTAAATCAGCTGAAGAGAAACGTAAACTTGCCAATATGCCATTTACGACACGGAGTGGCAAGGAACGGCTAAGGTCGATCCCTAGTATGTTCATGACTAGTGGTTCAGCTTCACATGACGATGGAAGCCCTCCTCCCACTAAAAAAATCAAAAGAGTTAAGCTGGCAAAAGCACAGCGAAGAACTGTGCTTTCTAAGAAGATATCACAAATCCCCAAGGAGAGTCCAAGTGTGGTGGTGGTTGCGATGCCTGACCTTCCCAGCACTGGACTGGAAGAGGTGGCTCTTTCCACCATTTGCACGCCCCCTGCAAGTGCTGAAAGGAGCACCCACAGTCCACTTGCTGATATGCAAATTGAAGATGTCACTGTTGAAGTACAACAGGATGAGGATACTGGTGTAGCTGGCGCTGAGGAGGAAGTTGGCGAGGAGGATTCTGATGGTGATGTGGTTTGTTTAAATCAGGCTCCGGGGGAGACAGTTGTTGTCCGTGGGATGAAAAAGCCCATCACGGTCATGCCTGGGCAGAAGACCAAACATTCCACCTCTTTGGTCTGGCAATATTTCTATCCAAATCCGGACAACAACTGTCTTGCCATATGTACCATATGTAAAGGTGAAATAAGTAGGGGTAGGGACGTCAACCACCTAGGAACATCCTCCCTTATACGGCACCTGCAGCGCGTTCATAAAAAGTTACTGTCAAGTTCAGAAACTTTGGCTAAGACCGTAAGCAGTCCAGGGACACCTAAATCCCGTTGTCCTGTTGTATCCAAGCGCCTGCAAACCACACCGTCAACTCCCTCCTCGTCAATTTCCTCCTTAGTCAGGATCGGAAGTAGTCCTGCAGGCCATGTCACTGGCATGACTGACTCTCCTATCCGGGATTCCTCTGGAGGATCCTGCATTGCTACGCCTACTGCTGCCGCTGCTGCTGTTGCTGCTGCTGGGAGTCGTTCATCATCCCAGAGAGGAAGTAGGAACACCACTACTTTTACTAAACAATTGACCCTCCAACAGTCCTTAGCGAGGAGGATGAAGTACGACAGCAGTCATCCTGAAGCAAAACGTATAACTGAGGCCTTGACTGCTATGTTGGTGTTAGACGTGCGTCCGGTATCCGCCATTAGTGCAGTGGGATTTAGACAATTGATGGAGGTAGTGTGTCCCTGGTTCCAAATCCCGTCTAGATTCCACTTCACTAGGCAGGCGATACCGAGACTGTACAGAAACGTCAGAAAAAGTGTCCTCAGTGTCCTGAAAAATGCCGTTGTACACAATGTCCACTTAACCACGGACATGTGGACAAGTGGAACAGGGCAGACTAAGGACTATATGACTGTGACAGCCCACTGGGTAGATGTATCACCTTACGCAGCAACAGCAGCAGCGTCACCAGTAGCAGCATCTCAG
Source organism: Taudactylus pleione (assembly GCA_031769625.1). NCBI lineage: Eukaryota > Metazoa > Chordata > Amphibia > Anura > Myobatrachidae > Taudactylus > Taudactylus pleione. The sequence continues at coordinate 7,208,221 of JAUIMM010000004.1, forward strand.
AAACGCCAGCTCGTTCCAAGGCAGGCTACACTGTGTATCACCGGTTTCAGTAAGAGGCACACCGCCGACAACCTCTTAGAGAAACTGAGGGAAATCATCGCCCACTGGCTTACCCCACTTAGACTCTCCTGGGGATTTGTGATATCTGACAACGCCACCAATATTGTGCGGGCATTACATCTGGGCAAATTCCAGCACGTCCCATGTTTTGCTCACACAATAAACTTGGTGGTGCAGAATTTTCTGAAAAGCGACAGGGGCGTGCAGGAGACGCTTTGGGTGGCCCGAAAAATTTCTGGCCACTTTCGCCATTCAGCGACTGCGTGCCGAAGACTGGAGCGCCAGCAAACACTCTTGAACCTGCCCCGCCATCACCTGAAGCAAGAGGTTGTGACGCGGTGGAACTCAACCCTCTATATGCTTCAGAGGATGGAGGAGCAGCAAAAGGCCATACAAGCCTATACATCCACCTATGACATAGGCAAAGGAGGGGGTATGCACCTGACTCAAGTGCAGTGGAGAATGATTTCCGTGTTGTGCAAGGTTCTCCAGCCCTTCGAACTTGCCACACGTGAAGTCAGTTCAGACACTGCCAGCTTGAGTCAGGTCATTCCCCTCATCAGGCTTTTGCAGAAGCAGCTGGAGAAAGTGAAGGAGGAGCTAAGACAGAGCGATTCCGCTCGGCATGTGGGACTTGTGGATGAAGCCCTTCATTCGCTTTGCCAGGATTCCAGGGTGGTCAATCTGTTGAAATCAGACCACTACATTTTAGCCACCGTGCTCGATCCTAGGTTTAAAGCCTATGTGGTGTCTCTCTTTCCGGCCGACACAAGTCTGCAGAGGTGCAAAGACCTGCTGGTGAACACACTGTCAGCTGAAGCGGAACGTGACACGTCAACAGCTCCTTCTTCATTTTTTCCCGCAACTGGGGCTGCCAGGAAAAAACTTAGGTATCCTAAGCAACCCGCTGGCGGTGATGCAGGGCAGGCAGGACCAAGTTTGGACATCTGGTCCGGACTGAAGGACCTGGCAACAATTTCTGACATGTCTACTGTCACTGCATATGATACTGTCACCATTGACAGAATGGAGGAGGATTACATCGGTGACAGCATCCAAGTAGGCATGTCAGACAGTCCATACCTGTACTGGCAGGAAAAGGAGGCAATTTGGAGGCCCCTGTACAAACTGGCTCTATTTTACCTGAGTTGCCCCCCCTCCAGTGTGTACTCCGAAAGAGTGTTTAGTGCAGCCGGGAACTTTGTCAGCGAAAGGCGTAGGAGGTTGCTTCCACAGAATGTGGAGAAGATGATGTTCATCAAAATGAATTATCAGCTCTTCCAGGGAGACCAGCCTCCAGAACGTACAGAGGGACCTGTGGTGGTGGATTCAAGTGGGGACGAGTTAATACTTTGTGAGGATGAGGATGTACACACTGAAGAGGGTGAGGAATCAGTGGATGAGGAGGATGAGGATGACATCTTGCCTCCGCAGAGCCAGTTTGTGCAGGGACAGATTAATTGCCAGCTTGTTTTGTGGGGGCCCAAACGAACCAATCATTTCAGCCACAGTTGTGTGGCAGACCCTGGCGCTGAAATGATTGGTTTGTTAAAGTGTGCATGTCCTGTTTATACAACCTAAGGGTGGGTGGGAGGGCCCAAGGACAATTCCATCTTGCACCTCTTTTTTTCTTTGCATTATGTACAGTTTGGGGCCTAGTTTTTCAAACTGCCATCCTGTCTGCCACTGCAGTATCACGCCTAGATGGGTCACGTGTTTGTGCCGCCCACTCGTGTCGCTTAGCATAGTCATCCAGCTACCTCGGTGCAACCTTTTGGACATAAAAACACTATTGTGAGGTGTGAGGTGTTCAGAATAGACTGGAAATTAGTGGAAATTAAGGTTATTGAGGTTAATAATAGCATAGGAGCAGAAAAACCTACAAATTCTGTGATTTTAGCTGTTTTTATGCTTTTTTTAAAAAAAATACAGATCCAAAACACAAAACCCAGAACCCAAAACACGGAAGGGTGGTTTTGGCAAAACCAATCCAGATCCAAAACACGAAGAAAGATCCAGATCCAAAACCAAAACACAAAACACGAAAAGTGGCCGGTGCACACCCCTACTTTAGGGTTCTGCAATACATCAGTAATTTCTGGTATGCCTGTTTCTTCTTCGTCCAATCTGAGTAGCACTTTAGCTGCATGTTCCACAGGCACTCATTGGCTCTGTACAAATCTAGAAATCCTGCCCCTATGCACAGCCATCCACCCCCCCCCCCTCACAGTGTAGCCAGCATTCCCCCCCGCAGTGTAGCCAGCCGTCCCCCCCTGCAGTGTAGCCAGACACCCCCCTGCAGTGTAGCCATCTCCCCCCCTGCAGTGTAGCCAGCCACCCCCCTGCAGTGTAGCCATCTCCCCTGCAGTGTAGCCAGCCATCACCTCGGCACCCCCTTTGTGCACTAGTGTCCCCTAGCAGGGCCGCAACTAGGGGGGGGGCTGGAGGTGCACGTGCACCGGGTGCGCCACTGTACCCTGCGTCAGTGACCTCCAGCCCGGCGCCGCAGGGAGACTCTAATGCGGGCGCCCGCTGAGATTTTATTACCAGCAGGCGCCCGGCTCTTCTCTGCAGCGCCTCGCTAGCTGGAGTCTGAAATTCTCTCCTGAACTCCAGCTTCCGGCTCTCCCCACAGGCACTATGGGAGAGACGTAATGACATCTCTCCCATAGTTCCGAGGAGCAGCCGGTCAGACCCAACGGCGGCGGTCACAGGAGCAGGGTTTAAGGTAAGTATTTTTTTTGTGTGTGTGTGTAAGCGGCACCAGGGAGCACTACAGGGGCATTATCAGGGGGGCACTACGGGGGCATTACCAGGGTGCACTATGGGGGCATTATCAGGGGGCACTACGGGGGCATTACCAGGGGGCACTACAGGGGCATTATCAGGGGGCTCTACATGGGCATTATCAGGGGGCACTATGGGGGCATTACCAGGGGGCACTACAGGGGCATTATCAGGGGGCACTACAGGGCATTACCAGGGGGCACTACAAGGGAATTACCAGGGGGCTCTACAGAGGCATTAGCAGGGGGCTGTACATGGGCACTACAGGGGCATTACTAAATGGGCACTACAGGGGCATAACTAGGGGTATTACTACATGGGCACTACAGGGGCATTACCAGGAGTCTCTACAGGGGCATTACTAGGGGGCACTACAGGGGCATTACTAAATGGGCACTACAGGAGCATTACTAGGGGTATTACTACATGGGCACTACTAGAGGGCATTACTATATGGGGACTACAGGGGAATTACTATTTGGGCACTACAGGAGCATTAATATGGGGTCATTACCAAATGGGCACTACAAGGGCATTACTATGGGAACATTACCATATGGCCACTAGTACAGGGGCATTACCTCAGCGGGCATTACTATAGGTGCACTTCTGAAGGGGCATTACTATGGGGGCACTGCTGCGGGGGAATTACCAGGGGAAGGGGCGCCAAATTACTGTCTTGCCCCGAGTGACAAAAACACTAGTTTCGGCCCTGCCCCTAGCATTGGTGGACAGGGGGGTACTTACCGTTTTCAAGATTTTTCCAGGTGTCAGCGTTGACGTTGCATCTTCTGCCTCTTCTAGAGCAGGTATGTGTAGTCCTGCGGGGAGTGTATGGGGAGTGGCCATCGTTCATCGTTCAATTGGTAAATTATGAACGATTTGACGAACAAAATCATCAAGTAGGACAGTTCAAATGGACGATGAAACTTATCTTTCATCGTCCAGACGGAAACACGTATCGTTCATTGTCCTTTAGAAAACAATCAACGATATGAACGACAAAACTATGAACTACATTGTTATCGTTCAAATCGTTCAAAAAAAATCGTTACGTGTGTACGCAGCTTTACTAACTGCTTTTGGGCTCATTTACATTTAGATGTAAGTAAATTTTATTACATGCCTCTAACATGCCCAGTAGGTGTTTCTTTCATAATCTCCCTGAAATGCATTTCAAAAGTAGGCAAGTATGATTTAACCACAAATTGAGAGGAGTGCTTGATTGTGATGTAGTTATTATACTTAATTCATTGTAACAGAATCACAACATAGTACACATTGTATAATTATCTATAAGTCCATCACAGTAACTCAGGATATGATATATTTATTGTATAATGTGTAGGCATGTACAATCTCCGATAAATCGGTCTCTTCTGGAAGGGTCATAAGATGTGATATATTTGGTTATGGCGTCAGAAGCATCTTGCAGGTTGTGCGCGCTGACGACCTATCTGCCAAGATATTTACTGAGAATCTGTGTAGTGTGTACGGGGGCACGATATTTCCTTCATGCTAAAGAGATAAATCGGAGGATCGGAAGAAACAACTGTATACTGTATACACTTTACTATGGGAACGATTTCTAGCAAGGACAAACCGAGAGTTTGTCAAATACAATAACAAACACAATTGTACAGTGTGTAAATTCACACATAGCACATCAGACCATCCACAAACCATAATGGAGAATCCAAAAAATGCCAATGACTAACAAAAAAAGGAAATTATTCATAATCATAACTTAGTGGGGAAACATTTTAACAAATGTAAATGCTGGCTCATTACTAGAAAGTTATATACTCTGTTAATGTGACTTAAGTTTTTCCACTAGCCCGCATCGTCAGTGACCATAGTGAAGTGTCAATGGATCAAAATACAGTACTATTATAGGCATGCTCGCAGGGGTGTCTTTAGAGAGGAGGCCCGTGTGCATTCCCCGCCATGGGCCTCCTCCTCTCACTCCAGTGTCCGGCAGCCGACAGACACGGCTGGCCGGCCACAGCAGAATCAATAGACTCTGGGCACTAGGGTCTATTGCACATGCACAGGTCGCCGTGGAAATGGCGCGGCCGCCATTTTCCCAGCGATCTTCTCACAGCGCATGCTCAAAAAGCCAGAAAAATTATCGCGGTGGCCATTTTCCAGCATTTGAACAGCACTGGGAGACCGGACACGGGTCTTCGGAGAGGTAAGTATGACAAAGCATGGCTGCAGGGTGTGCGGCGCACCGCACACCCTGCACCTATTATAGATACGCCCCTGCATGCACGCTTAGGGCCTGATTCAGACCCGGACGCAAGTGGCCGATCGTACGTTCGGCGTACGTGCCGAAATATGTAAATTTAAGCGCTCGCACGTAATTTCGAACGCACCTAAAATTCCACCCCAAAGTCTACCGACCCCTCCTCTAGCTAACGAGCGAGCCAAATAGCGAGCGTACATCCACAATGTGGCTTGCAGGGAACGCACGCACAAGTACAAACCGGAAGTGGGTCTGTCAGATTCCGATTACCTGCTCGTTTATTCTGCCTACCTCCTTCAATCGTATCATGCCAATCAATATATCAATTAGCTTAATTGCTCTTCACATGTGTTCGTTTTTTTTTTTTTTTTTTATTGCAATAAACTTTACTCTTGTCCGTGTTTGTGTTTACCCGCAGAATACGTACGGTTTAAACAATAGCTTTCTTTTGCCAAAATACATGTTTGAGCCAATTATCCATTTGTTTTCCGTGTTTTTACCCACGCATATTATACTGGGTTAATTTCTTTATTTAAATTAGCTTACGCATGTCACTGCATCAAGCCTATCATAACTCACAATAGATTTTTGGCCCTGTCGAACACATGACTCATACACTAACCAATAGAATGGTTCCTGTTAATTTCCCAACTACATTAGCCAATCAAAATTACTTTCTGGTCTTTATTAAAACTGTTTTATTAAAAATACACCATTGCCATCATGAGAGCCTCTGCATTCACCAAGCGAGAACTTCTGGTTTTAACAGAGGTGATGCACAGGCGGATCACCAGCCACCCTCCCCCCATCAGCAATCGTGAAAAGCGCGCCGCCTATGCGGAGGTTCGCGGACGCCTGCGTTCCTTCGGCTCACGCCACCAGATCGGCCAGCTGGAGCGCAGGTGGTCCGACCTTCAACGGCGGACGCCCCGCTTGCTGGCATGCTTTCGCATGCGTATAGCGGAAAGTAAGTTTTTTTTTCTTTGGTTTTCATGTTTATCTTTGTGGCCCTATCTGCGTGTGCATGTTTTCTTGTATGGCCTGTTTATTATTTGCACTCATATCTGCGTGTGCATGTTTTCTTGTATGGCCTGTTTATTCTTTGCACTCATATCTGCGTGTGCATGTTTTCTTGTTTGGCCTGTTTATTCTTTGCACTCATATCTGCGTGTGCATGTTTTCTTGTTTGGCCTGTTTATTCTTTGCACTCATATCTGCGTGTGCATGTTTTCTGGTTTGGCCTGTTTATTCTTTGCACTCATATCTGCATGTGCATGTTTTCATTTTTTTGGATTAAACAATTAGCGTTTAACAAGGTGATGTTCTAAACTAACCTCAATTTGTTTTCCATCATTTAGGGGCCGAGCGAAGACTACGGCGTCATCGCCAGCAAAGACGGCGCTCTCGTCCCCTCTCCCCAACCCCCAGCCAAACCTCCTCTCCCCAAAATACCCAAAATTCCCCCTCCTCCCCAGCCTGCCCAGACCCTGTCACCCATCCCTCTTTGCTATTTCCCCTCCATCCCAATTCCCCCTCCCCTCAACCCACCCCTCTCTTGACCACCCCATCTCCTGAATCGGTGATAACCCCTCCCACCTCCTTGGGAAATTTGACCACCTCCGAGGAGGACGAGGGAGTGGTTTCGGGGCCAGCTGTCATTCATAACGGTATGTTTCCCTTTTATCCTTTTTTGTTGTTGAAAATGTGTTGATCTAATCCTTTGTCTGTGCCTTTTCCTTTTTTTGTTTTCAAAAAGTTGGGTTATATATCTGTTTGTATTTACATTTCACAGCTGATTTCCCCATACACATATCCCACATGGCAAAACAGTCAAACTTGTATGTCTGGCTTACGGTTGCTATTTTTTTATGGTTTTTTGTTTGTACATTTTTTGGGGGGTCTGGGTTTTTGTTAAAATGTGGTTTTTGCAACACTATTGTCACTTTTTGATAACTCTCTTTTGCTTGTGTTTTTTTTGAGATTCATAAATTATGGATTCATTGTAGTAAGCACCACAATTTTCTAACCCACAGAGGACCTAGCCGGGTGCGTCCAAGTTATGCGGGGGCACGTGATCGGCCTGCTGGTGGTCCTGGATCGTATGGCAGGGATCCTGCGTCCCTAATTTTTTTGTTTTAACCCTCAAATTATTTTTCAAAAATAAAAAGTTAAATTTTGATTTCAGTCTCATTCCTTGTCTCAAAATCTTAGATTGTTTAAACTTACATAAGTAGACTCTTGCAGCAAGTATTTGCAACTAATGTCACTAAGATTGTGTTATGTTGTTTTTTTAAAGCAGGCACATGAAACAGCTAACACTAGGTTTAGCGAGTTTTCAGGTTTTTTTTTTTTTTTTTTTAAATGTACATGTTACAATTTTGTGGGAAACCAGCTTAGGCCGAGATTCCAAAGCATACTGATTCTACATAATACCTTTTGGTGTTGGTTTTGACCCACAAAGCATAGTTAAATAATGTGCAAATTCCCACATTACAGGATTAACCCTTAAGCAAATTTAACGTGGGTGAACCTGTTTACACTTGCTTGTAATATACAATAACATTTTTGGGATTCCAAAAACAAAAAATGTATTCACCACATAAAAAAAACCAAAGTGTTGGTTCACAAACAATACACACAGTGATAACAAAATGTAAAAACCAGCAAACACCATAATAAAAATTACAATAAAAATCAAGAACTGGTTGACGAATGAGCATGCCAACATGATTCCACAAATGTTGCGTTTCCAAATTGGGTCCAGAATATATATCCAATGTGTCCCCATGAAGTCATTTTTTGGGAGCAGGAAGTAGTCATCGTTTCAGTCCAAAAGATTATGAAATAAAACACAAGATGGGAAATAAAAAACCAATTAATTTGATGGTCCCAAAAATTCCTTACGACATTGTGTCAAATAACTTCTTTTGTGCCAATAATTACCTAAAATATCTGGCCACCACATCATCGCGTATGGCCCCCCCACATACTGACCTCCGACCAACCTCAGGGGGGCCATCCTTAGGCAAGGCATCCTCTGGCTGCATTGGGACACCACTCCTTATGGCGATGTTGTGAAATATCCCACACAGGACCACAATTTTCGAAACCATATCCGGCAAATACATGAGTTCGCCACCAGAGCGGTGGAGGCATCTGAATCGGCCTTTTAAAAGGCCGATACAGTGCTCCACCACTTGCCTGGTGGCTGTAAGTGCGGAATTAAAATTACTTTGTGGCCCTGGTGTGGGAGCCAAATAAGGAGTGAGCAGCCAGGGCGTGCAAGGGTAGCCACTGTCTCCTGTGAAAAAGAAGTGACAACATCAGGAACACTGTGTATCAAGCTTAGCATTGGTATGTACTAAAGGTCTCCACTTACCCAGAAGCCACGCATCACCAGCTTGTAGGTTGTCTAATTTTTGCCATATCCCTGATTGCCGGATGACGAATGAGTCATGTGCACTCCCGGGTAATTTTGCATTCAGGGACAGGACCTGGAGGGAGGTATCATATACCACCATTACATTCAGTGAGTGATAGTGTTTGCGGTTCCTAAAAATGGCCTCCAGCCGTGCTGGAGGCTGAAGTGGTATGTGAGTACCATCCACAACCCCTATGATGTGTGGGAAGCCAGCTATTTGGTAAAAGTTGGCCTTGGCCACACTAAGGGCACCCATATCCAAAGGCATTTTAATAAAATGATGGAGGTGCTTGAAAAGGGCCTCCATCACTGCCCTCAGGATCCTGGAAAAGGAGGATTGGGATATTCCCGCAACTATTCTCAACGTGGTTTGAAAGGATCCTGAGGCACAGAAATGTAACACCGCCATAAATTGCGTAAGTGGTGGTATTGCTGTAGGACTGTCAATTTGCCGCTCAAGATCACTCTCTATTAATGAGAGAGTGTCTATGATGATTTGGGGCGGAAGACGGTAGCGCCTTAACACCTCATCATCAGGCATTCCAAAAAGGGTGACACGTGTTCTATATATCTGGGGCCTTGCACGCCTACGATGCCTACGCCTGGGACGAGATTGAGGTTGGTCGGCTTCCGGGAGCATGGCCACAACAATCCGACCAAGATCAACCTGAAATGGCAAGAATTGAATTTAAGGTTTGTTTGCCCCAAAAAAGAACGAAAAATACTTATCTTTACGATACAATCCAATGATGCTTACATGCCGGGGTATTGTCATGATTTGCAAAGCCTAAAAATCAAAATACCAGAACAAGGACAAAATGTTTGGTGGCCATTTAGGATTCTTAATTGGGTAAAAGACAAAACATAAAAGGGGATAAACACACATTTCTCCAAAGAGCAAACCGACAGTGCGCACACTTCCACAATTTGGGGCCCAAACAACAACCAAGATTGGGAACAGTAAATATCACCCAATTTAACTACAGAAAATAAGCAGACAAAAATGCGCTAATTAGTTCGCAATTTAACTACAGAAAATAAGCAGACAAAAATGCGCTAATTAGTTCGCAATTTAACTACAGAAAAAAAGCAGACCAAAATGCGCTAATTAGTTCGCAATTTAACTTGAGAAAATAAGCAGACAAAAATGCGCTAATTATTTCAGACATTTAGGAAACACAAAAACAAAGAAAAAAACTGTAAGGTCCACAAAAGATGCGTAAAAAAATACATGAACATTTAACAAACAAGTGAAAATCCAAACTTACCAATACAGGATATAGAAGTCACCGAACAAAAAGGTCGTTGGGGCAGAGCCAAAAGAAACCTACAAAAGGAGAATTTTTTTAAATTTTTGGAGCCAAAAAAAAAAAAAGAAGGATAGCCAAATTTAACAAAAGGAAGACGGAAAAAAACTTACCAAAAAAATACACCACAACTAAAAGAACCACACCAAAAAAAGCGAACGGAAAGATAAACACAAAAAAAAAAGCACTGAAAAAATCGCCAAACACCGCCAAATACAATTCCCGCCAACAATCCACTCCGACCAACGTAACCTCCAACAAACAACACCCGCCACCTAGACTCGAGACGGAGAAAGCCATAAATAGTGTTTCTTTTCCCGCTCAAATTAAGGAGGGATCATAGGAACGCACAATCAATGATGCGGACGAATAATAAGGACGCATGTATAAATACATCACGACCAAAAAAAAACGGTCTGGTGTATTTCTTGTTTTGGTATGAGAAATGGCTACAGACCAGCCAAACAATGGCCAAGAGGCGGCCGGTAAGTTTTTCTGGCATTTCCAAACAAGGATTATTTTGAGGCAGAATATAGTGAAAGTTGGGCAGCTAAAATTTCACAATTTTATTGAAAATAGGTGTGGAGGATGACATGGAAGAGGCTGCTGGGCCCAGTATTCCGGGCAAAGCAGGGAAAAAGAAAAGGCAGCCACAATTCACAAGAAAGGAGATGGAGGTTTTGGTTCAGAAGTGTGTGGACATCCTGCCACAGGCAGACAGGAATATGGGTGCAAGCCAAAAGTGGAGAATGTGGGAGGAGATAGCCAGAGCTGTCAATAGGGTGGGTGATTATGTCTGTCTAGCCCGGGATGTCAAACGCCGGTAAGTAAAAACTTGACCACCCAAAAAAAACAGGGTGAAATAATGCAGGAATAATGGCTACTTTTTCACCCACAGATGGCAAGACTTCAAATATCGCCTGAAACAAAAAATGGCTGACAGGGCTAGGCATGCAAGGGGGACAGGTGGGGGTCCCACCCCTGTGTCATTGGAGTTTAATGATTTGGAAGAGCTGGCACAGGAGTGTGTGCAGGATGTGGAGGTGTTTGGCGTGTCCAACATGGATACGGACATGCCAGACTTTGCGGCTCCTCATGTTGTCCCAGGTAAATGTTGTGATGTAACCAACTCTGAAATGTTAATGTGACAATATGTAGATTGTAATGTTCCTCTTTTCTCTTTTTTCTCACAGAGACACAGGCGGATGAGTCTGCTCCAGAGGGGAGCCTTGGCCGCAGAATTTCTGCTGGCTCTGCAGGGGAGGATCCAGTACATCCGGCTGAGGACCCTGCAGAAGCCAGTCCTGGGCAATCCCCCTCGCAGGCAGTGGCACTCCTCACAGAACTCAATTTTAAATCGGATTCCCATACGGAGATTCTGCAGAGGATGGACGCCAGTCTGCTACGGGTGGCTGAGGCCCTGGAGCAAAATACGGTGGCCAACGTGACTATTAGTCAGGCGCTGGCTGAAAATACCAGGGCCAACATCAGAATCGCCAATGCCCTGGAGCAGCTCGTTCGCCAGCACATGGTGGAGCCGACCTCCCTTCCTGCCGGAACATCAGGATCCTCCACCTCTGGCCCAACAACAGCCATTCCTCCAAATGTGCCTAGCCCTGTGCCTAGTCCAGAGGCCACAACATCTGCCTCTGGACAGGCCAGCTAGAGGACATCCCGGAGCCGGTCTGGCGCCCACCCTACCCCAGCCAAACGGGGAAAGAAACGATGACAGCACTAGCTACTTTGCCCACACTCCTTCTGTGCTTGCCCCATATTCCTTTCTGGCCAAAACTTCCCTCTCCTTTCTTGTGAATTGTTTTTTTTAATTTTGTCTTTTTTGTTCAAAAAATATCATTTTACAAAAAATAATGTTCCAAATATTAGTGGGTAACAATGACCCCAAAAATGTACGTGACAATGCACATGATTTGTTTTAAAATGTGTTTTGAAAATAAAACCTACAAATTGTTCTCAACTGTATTGTGACATTAATTGAAAATTGGTTTATAGTTAATTCTGTCCCACAAGGAAAAAACTAAATCTGAGTTTGGGACTTTCCAAAAATCAAGGGTTAAAACAAAATGTTACTTTAAGGAACACTTTGGAAAAAAAAATAAAAAAAAAAGCAGCCCAATGCAAAAGGTTACAATACACACAAACATGATTACAATATTGTTACAAAATGCAAAAATACTAACCAAATTGTAACATACATTCCTACAAAAAAACGCTAATTGATTGTGTAATCCTGAAATTAGCAGCCGAGATTTTCAGCTGCGTACGGTTTTGTGCTATTCCAAAGGAAAAAAAAAAACAAAAACATTACAAGCTGGTTTTCAATCCAAAGTTGATTGTTTTTCTCATAAGCTGTGATAAATCGATGAAACATCAAGGAGGCCCGGGTCAAAGGACAAGGCCATCGCCATTGTGGTTGAGTAATCCAGACCCTAAGCTGTGCGAGCAGTTTGAACGGAAAGAGGATCAGCCAGTGACGTATGAGTTGGTACGAACACATTGGACGTTCGCATGAGCTAATTTATGTACGCCCCAAAAACGCCTCGCCACGCCTGCGTTTTCCATCTCCACCCCCGTCAATGCCCAAAAACGGCCTGTTCTGTCAATCACATTTGACATGTCACTTCCTGTTCGCAATTTGCCGAACGAGTGAAAAAAAGCTCGCAATCTGCCGTACGCACATGCGCAGTGTTACACCGACGCATGCGCGGTTTCTCAACATCGGAACGCAACGAGCGTACTGCTGTTAACGAGCGGCTCTGAATGAGGGCCTTAGTTCTTTCCCTGAGTATTTATTTGGATGCATTTCTGTTACTTCATATTGTAGGATAGTTCTGTTTAGAGATGTGCACTGACCCCGGTGTTTTGGTTTGGGATCTGGATTCATCTTCATGTTTTGGTTTGGGATTTGCAAAACCAACCTCAAGAGTTTTGGTTTTGGATCTGAGTTTTAAAAAAATGTTTTTTAAAAAACGCTAAAATCATGTAATTTTTGCTATCCAAAATGGGAAATTTGGATTTAAAATCCGAATTCCGAACCACGGGAAGATGAGAACCAGGACCCGGATCTGTCGGATTCATGAAATTTGGGTGGATTCGGATTAGAGGGGAACCGAACCGCACATCTCTGTTTTGTGGCAGCTGCAATATGTTTTGACTATTAGTCAGTTAGCCATTTAAAAATCCTACCTACTATAGGCTGATGTCGTACAAGGCTATAAAGCCTCAGCATTATATAGCTAAACAAATGAGACTTTTGATCTCTGTTTTTCCCTTTCGTAAATTTGGTATAAACTGTACTGCTGTCATACAGGTTTTTAACAGTTCTAAATTATTGCAATTTATATATGCCAATACAATATTGGTAAGGTAAGGCAGAGATTTACATACAACATGCAAAATGGCAGAGACAAGTGTGCTTTGAATTGGACAAATGAAGAATACACGGGGTATATTTACTAAAGGTTGATTTTGATTGATTTCAAATAAATACAAATCGATCAACATCGATGTTGTCTGTCTGGGGCTAAATCACACATTTACTAATACTTTTTAAAAAAACAAAAAACGTCTGTTAGTAAATGTGTGGTTTAGCCCCAAATCGATTAAAATGGACCTTTAGTAAATATAATGTGTATGAGGAGCAAAGACAGCAGTGGTTTTGGAGAAGCACATAGTTGCACTGCCCACTAGAAAGAGTTGAATAGCGCACGTTGGGCTATCCTGTTTATTTGGAAATTATAAGACTGCATGGGCTTGGCACAGTTTGCTTCATTGCTGCGATAGACTTTGTGCAGTGAAATACAGGTTAATTTAGGGCAGTAATCATAGGCGTGCACATGGGGTGTGAGTCCGCACACCCCTTAGGCAGCAGTCACCTGTCAGTGCAGACCCTGCACTGGCTGTAATCACCAGAATTGGCTGTATATCTGGAGGCTGGGTGATGCAGCATTAACTTTAGGGGGGCAGACACCTAAACTGCAAGGGGGGCACCCTCACTGCTCTTGTGGAACCTATACTTGGATTGGAGGTTGCCCGACACCCTGCAGCCTGGAGACACCACAGAAATTTTCCATTGCAGGATTTATCATGGACTATATGGTGCAAAATTGCAAATGGTGCAGCTGAACCAGGTGCCATAAAAAGGGGCTTTATACAATAATATAAATAATAATAAAATAGTACTAATAAAGGTTAATGATATAAATTAATCTTAGAGATACAACAAAATTAGATTCTGGTAACTGGTAAACTGCCACACGGTCCACCAAGGCTCACGTGACCGTTCTTGTTTTGGTCTTGTCGTCTGTCCCATTCAGACGGCCACTGAGAATGAGTGTGGCATCGCTCAGTACAGTGTTGCCAGAATGGGGCGAAGGGTTCTCCAAATTGGAGGTTTTGAAAGGCCATTGCAATAATTTTGGAGATAACTTTCTTTGGTTGGTTTTTTGGGGAGCAAAATATATATAGGGGCAATAACATATTATAAGTGCTTAGGGCCTCTAAAGGTCTTAATCTGGCCCATGTGCTGGGCATGGGGTGTAGCAGAGCTAGCCCAGGGTGCATTAGTGCCCTACTATGGCACTGTGCTCACTCAACAACATTTAGCTGTATTGTATTACCATTGAACCAGGGCAGCATTGGACTGAACAGGTGATTCATTCACCTAATGTCAATTAATCTTGATGAGCTGCCAGTACATGATAATTTAGTATTTTTCTTAAACTGTTTCCTGCAATTCACTCAATGCCAGATTCAGATTATTGTTGTGAGTTCCTTGTTCCTGACATAATTTTCTTGATGATCTAGATAAATGGGTTCAAACTTGGCCTGGACTGCTACAGGAAGAAACCAATTGTAGTGCATTTGTATATTAAAATTGTATTTTTATTAAAGTATCCTTAAGAAATTTCTGTACAGTGAATTGGAATATATGTTTCAGCTAAATTAAACAACAAAGGAAGTATAAAAATAAGTTACACACAATAAATTTGTGATAAAAAAAATCGGTGTGTTTGTCACTTTTCTAAAATATTGCAGTTTCAAACCCTTAATTGCCCATAGATACAGCTATCCCTACATCCAGTGTTCAAAGTGTGCCGGTATGAAATGGTTATGTCATTCCGACACTTCACTTCGACACCTGGCGCTGGGACTGTCACTGTCCCAGCGTCGGTCAACAAGTGGCTGCCTTTTTAAACTTGGCTCTGGCCCGAGCTAATCATGGCTCGTGGTTCAGCAGGCAATCAGCGGCAACCGGCAGCATATTGAATTTGACGCCTGCTGCGAGCCACTGACAGGTCGCGGACCAGCAGCCAATTAGGGGCAGCTATGTAGCTGCCCCTAATTTGCTGCTGGTCCGCGACCTGTCATTGGCTATTTCAATATGCCGCCGAGGAGGAGTGCGGCTATTTCACACACGCCGGTTTTCACCGACCAGCAAAAAATACTGCCTTTTTTTTCCGTTTAGTAAATTTAATTAAGAATGTAAGCAGATGGGTCCTTTCAGAGAGCACGGGGACGGCACAATCGCCGTGTTACAGCCTGTAATATTCACTGTTAAGGATGGCTGCCATGCCATGTCCGTACTGTCACTGCAAGTCAGTGAAGCTGGGAGGCAGGGGCGTATCTATAATAGGTGCGGGGAACACGGGCCCCTGAGTCCAGGGGGGGTCCACACCGCACACCCTGCACCCATAATATTACTTACCTCTCCGGAGTCCCACGTCGGCGAGGGGGTCCGGTGCTGTAAAACGACTGGAAAATGGCCGCGGCGGCCATTTTCCCATCGATTGCGCAGTACAGGGAAAATGGCCGTTGTGGCCATTTTCCCGGTGACCTGTGCATTCATTATAGACTCTGGGCACACTCTAGTGCCCAGTCTATAACTCCGGCGCTGGCCGCGCACAACTCTTTGTGCTGCTGGCCGCCACGCGGAGAGGAGGGGGCCTGTGTCGGAGTCTGCACACGGGCCCCCTCATCTCTAGAAACGCCCCTGCTGGCAGGTGTGCTGTGGGAACTGGAAGGTGCGCTGTGGGAGCTGGGAGGTGCGCTGTGGGAGCTGGCAGGTACGCTGTGGGAGCTGGCCGGTGTGCTGTGGGAGCTGGGAGGCGTGCTGTAGGAGCTGTGAGGTGAGCTCTGGGAGCTGTGAGGTGCGCTGTGGGAGCTGTGAGGTGCGCTGTGGGAGCTGGCAGGTGCGCTGTGGGAGCTGGCAGGTGTGTTGTGGGAGCTGGGAGGTGTGTTGTGGGAGCTGGCGGGTGTGCTGTGGGAACTTGCGGGTGCGCTGTGGGAGCTGGGTGGTGTGCTGTGGGAGCTGGGAGGTGTGCTGTGGGAGCTGGAAGGTGCGCTGTGGGAGCTGGGCGGTGTGCTGTGGGAGTTGGGAGGTGCGCTGTGGGAGCTGGGAGGTGCGCTGTGGGAGGTGGCAGGTGCCCGTGTGCAGACTCCGACACGGGCCCCCTCCTCTCCGCCCTGCGGCCGGCAGCGCACTGAGCTGTGCGCGGCCAGCACCGGAGTTATAGACTCTGGGCACTAGAGTGTGCCCAGAGTCTATAATGAATGCACAGGTCACCGGGAAAATGGCCTCCCAGCTCCCACAGCACACCTCCCTGCTCCCACAGCACACCTGCCAGCTCCCACAGCGCACATCCTAGCTCCCACAGCGCAGGTGTGCTATGGGAGCTGGGAGGTGTGCTGTTTGAGGAGGAAGTGGGGGATGGAAGTATCAGGGGGGCTCAGGATTTGGGCCTGCCTAAGTAAAGCCCTCCCTGATATTTCCATACCCCCACTTTCCAATTTCCACTTCGACCACTACCTTAATCATAGTAAATGTGTCAGAGTATACTATAAGCTCTAGAGCATTTGTTCAGTAACACTTCCAAGAGCGTCCTGAAAGGTATGCGCTATCACTATGTGGTGGTGGTGGTGGTGGTGGTGGTGGTGTTGGGGATGGGAGAAGGGATATCTGTTGTGACATGTGAAATGGAACTGTGATTGTACTGTGGGTGCAAATAATGCAAATGAGGCAGAAGTGGGGGAAATGTACATTTAGCAGCACAGACGGTGTAATTGTTAGCATTACTGCCTCACAGCACTGATGTCATGGGTTCAATTCCCACTAAGGCCCTAACTGTGTGGAATTTGTATATTCTCCCTGTGTGTGCGTGGATTTCCTTCGGGTACTCTAGTTTCCTCCCACACTCCAAAAATATACTGGTAGGTTAATTGGGTCCCTACAAAATTAACCCTAGTGTGCATGTGATAGGGAATATAGAGTGTAAGCTCCACTGGGGCAGTGACTGGTATTGTCTGTAAAGCGCTGCGGAATATGTGTGCACTATATAAATAACTGGTGATAAATAAATAATACACAATATAATAGTACTCTTGTAAAGACCCAGAGCTGATAACTAGACAATTTCAGGTGGAGTGCTTTTGGAGCACCCTTTAAATTCGTATAATGGCAGGAGACCACTACACCCCCCAATTGAATGTGTGTTGGAGAGATTCCAGGTGATTCTTTTAGGGAATCTCTTTAGGTATAGCAATTAAGCTATCACCACTTTCACACTGCCAGCAATAACCCGGGTTACTATGCAGTCTGAAATTGCCAGGTTGAAATAACCCTGGTCACGAGCAGGGTTGAACACAGGTTCGACCCAGCACGCGAAGCAGTGTGAACTAGATTCCATTCACAGCATTGGAAGTACGGCGCTTGATCTCATCTCCAAGCGCGAGCTAAGCACGTGATGGTGGTGATGTCATCGACCAAGCAATAAGCCGGGTCGGCCCTCCAGTCTTAAATGGGTCTCAGCCGGGATGGACCTGTGTACAAAATCCGGGTGTGACCCGGCATTGCGATGTGAGAGGAGTATTAATGTAGCAGGTATCCTCTTTCCCTTAATTGCTACAATAAACCTCCTTATATTTCTTTCCCTTTAGTGCCTCCACCCAAGTCTTTCAT
The DNA here is from genome assembly GCA_031769625.1 of Taudactylus pleione. NCBI lineage: Eukaryota > Metazoa > Chordata > Amphibia > Anura > Myobatrachidae > Taudactylus > Taudactylus pleione. The sequence continues at coordinate 7,226,019 of JAUIMM010000004.1, forward strand.
TTCTTTATACTATACCTGGTGATAAGGTCCCTATTTGATAAAAACGTTTTCCTTTTTCAAAAATGATTCACTGTCCAGTCTGAAGTTAAATAATAATTATTTTATTTATAAGCAAATATTCATTTACAGAAGACAATTAGAGTGCAAATAGAGAAATACAAGGTAAAACAGAGAAATACAATTCAGCCAATAAATGTCATTATAATAATTACATGTCTCAGCACGACTTGCCAGTCACTCCAGTCCAAAAGTCCCTTTCGAGCCATATTTAGCAGGACTATTTATCTTTAACTATCAGATGATGTCATCAAGGTTTATCTAGATGGTCATTCTTATCTGTCTCAACATCTGTGGATCCATCCTTGAGTCATCTCGACACCTGCAGGCCCCTACACGTGATGTTCCCTGCCCTATGTCACCCTACATAACCTTGACCTATGTCCCAATACGCTTCTGTCATTTTTAACTAATATGACTTTAACCTTTATCCAAATAGGCTTCTATCCCACTTGGCTTATATAATTTCAGCAGCCATTTTAATTTATGTAACATCATAAGTATCCAGGGGGATCGCGGGCAGGAGAATCACGCGGGGGGGGTTGCGATCACGGGGGGAAGGGGGTCGGTAGCGGCGCATTTCCAAAAAATGCAGAGAGAAGTTTACAGGCAGGATTCACAGGGACAGAGCCTTATTGCGAGCTCTGTCCCTGCATGCTGATGTTTGTACATCCCTGTGATATTTCCTATATTCGCAATGCAAATTTAGTTGAAAATTTCACACTACAACCGCATTTTGAATGCGGATTGTAGTAAATAGGGACCTAAGGCCCTGATTCAGAGCCGCTCGCGATCGTTGTGCACTCGCAAGTGGCCCGATGTTTATGCACTGCGCATGCGCAGCATCCGGCGTTTGCATGCGCGAGCCCCCTGAGCGACTGAAGTTCAGTCACTACGGGGCTCGCAACAAGGCGGGACGGCTGTTGATGGTGTTAGGGTGACGAGGCTTCCTACCCCTGGATCATGGTATGAGAAATACTGCTCCTGTATTATTAATTTTCCTTCCAGCCGGCTGGGGAGATATGAAAAACTCAACACACAAACTGTGATGAATTCCACTAAGCTCTCAGAGGTACATCCTCTTTGAGCCATCTTTTATAACTTCAGAAAACTGCTGTTACAAACATTTGCCTAAAATGGTTTGACAGAAAAGAATACATATGATTGGTTTAACAAGTACATAGGATGTGTCAATGCGTCTTCAGTTTGTGTTTTCTTCACAGTGTCCAGACTTGGTATCCTATTCTGGGATCTTTCAGCTGTTGCTCTCTTTCAGCTGCTCATTCAATATGATGGTGGTTCAATCTCATGATATTTGTGTGAAGGAAAATGGCTTTTTCTCATAAATACTGATGAATCTTACAGTATGTTTTAAATAAACAATATAAATTATTATAGACTCTTACAATCCCCTCTTTTTATTAAAACATACTATCTTTCCCTTATTGGAGTCATGGCTTTCATAGTAACTATATTACTTTCATAGTCACCCTACTGATGCTATGCAGGTAGATGCTAGCATCATTCATCACTAGATTACCAAGAATCCCGGCGCATCTTTCCCTATAAAGAGGGGTTTCTTCCAACATCAGTACTACAGAAAACACATTTCTTCTCAGGTGTGATCAATGTAATTTTTTCACATGCTAAACACTTTTCCCACTCGGAGGCACTCTTCTTATGTGTGACAGAGTCCCTACCGGTGCAGATGCTTTATTTACCATTTCCTAAAATTATAAGATAGATAGCAATTCCACAAAATGAGCAAAATTAATACAATGATTATAATGATTACTGGATGAATGAGACCACTAAACATCCTGTTGACTGAAGGTGAGTTACCTGTGAACACATCCCACCAATGGTGCTGTAAATTATCTTATAATTGTGTGGCTACTTCCACCAATTTCTCTGCTTCTACAACTGTCTGCATTTGTGCATGATGGGCAGAATAGTTTACTTTCTGTAAGTGGTGAGCAAGTTTTTCTTTATTATTAATGGCATTAATGATACTTTGGAGATTAACTGTAAGGTTATGGGGAGGTATCTCAGTCACCTGAAATTCAAACTGTACATCTTCTTGTCTCTTCGCATAGAACACATAAGTAGTGTTCTTCCACTTGAGATGTGTGTAACGTTAAGTAAGCATCCGGAAAAAGGATTTGGTAAATTATAGAGGGAAGTTGTATTCATATCATATGTGACTAGGCATACAGCCTGAGGCTCTACCTCTATAAACATATCCACCTCTTTATCATGCAATTCCCAGTTGCATACACTGGTTGGGTTTTCTAACTTACAAGGCTCATATAGCTGTGTTTGCTGAGGACATACTAATCCATCATCAGTATCAGTACATAGGGATAAGTCATGTGTCCTATTATTGGTGTCTATGTGTGTACCTCTCATCTGAAGAGTCCACAACTGAGTGCCTCCAGTAGTTGTCCACAAGGGGACTGGTAGGATGAAGTACTTACACATAACCTGTTTCTGTGTGACATTATACACATGAACTTCACCAGTGCAAAAGTTGTCAGTACACAACATCTTCTTTCCCTGAATTTGTATCCATAACAAGGAAGATATATTAAACATTCTTCTGTATGTTCGTTACCTGTCATTATCTGTGTTTGTGCTTTGCCCTTTTGCATATTTTGATGCATGGTTCTGAGAGAACATTCAGTCCAATTAAACAGTTTAGAAACATTTGTTGACAGGTAAAGTGTGTTAAACAATGTGCTATTGAACACCTGTAAATATTAATTATCCTAAGATATACTGGCCTGTAATGGGGTAAATACTGTAGGCATCCATGTAGCTTGCATTGTAACTAATCTCATATCTTCTCTTGCATTACTCATTTTGCTGGCTAAAGTTTCTATATCTATACTATTAAGTAACCCTATACCTGTACCTGATGCTCCTAGCAATGTATCATACCATTCTCTCTTTTGTCTGCTATAGCATTTTGGATCTGGAGGGAAAGAAATATTAAATCTTAATATAGTGGTTTGTCTTTGGGTACCCACATTTACACAAGTGGAGGGAACTTTAACTAGTGAGTCATTCCTTATAGTGGGCTTGCTATTTAGGACGTACATCCTTGTCATTATTACTGAATTATTTGGTAATTGCGTGGTATTGGTGCAAACTAGCACTACACCTCTTTCTATAGTTGTTGGGCTTCCTATGGGTATACCAGGGTCCGTACTATTGACACACTGAATACCCTCTGCCTATGTTTTCTTAAATCCTTTATAGCCCGTAAACTTATCAGTACAACACTTAATTTTTATTCCACTTATGATAGTAATATTATCATGCTCCCTTGGTGCCCAGTAGAGATGCCTTATATTATATTGTCCCAAACTTTTTACATATATCGAACCTCTTGACCAGGTTACATTAAATCTGTGTAACTGGTAAGTCTGGTTACCATAGACTTCCCTAGAGTACTCTATTTGTCCTCCTGTTGTCCCCTGGTGTGTGTGCAATACCCTTAGCCTAAGTATAGCCAACATTATCACACAAAAAGGATTCATGATGGTGGTTCAATCTTGTCCATCAATTCTTGCAATGTGAGCCGTGTAGCCACGTGCTCTTTCCTCCAATTTTCACTGAAGTTGGTGTAGTCAACAGAACCTGATATGGACCATCAAATCTTGGCTCCAGAGACTGTCTGACGTGTCTTAGTGTATACCCAATCACCTGGTTCCAATGAATGTACACCAGGTACCGCTTCTGGGTCTGGAAGGGAGGAGAAAACTAAGGAATGGATGTTATTCACTTGATTACAAAGAGTAGCTACATAGAGCCGTATTCAATTTGAGCCGAGCCGCATTAAGTTAACGCGTCCCGGACTTAACACCGACTTCGCCTTTTTTGGAGGCATAAAAGTATCGCATGCGTGCACGTTTTACCCCATATTCAATTTGAAAGTACGCGTAAACGGCACCCGCCGATAATTTAACAAGCGGAAAGTACTGTCAGTTTTGGGGAAGTCAGCCTGACACCCCCCAAATGATGCTCAGACATGAGGGTTCACTATGGTACCCCCGATTTGGCTTGCTGAAGGTATTTGGTGTTTTTAAATGGGTTCAATAGGTGCTAAATAGCGTTTTCTATACCTGATGCAGAATAGTATTTAGGAGTATTTTTTCCAGAAAATAAGTTATCCCAGCAAATTTGGGGTACTTGAAAATGGGGGTCAGCATATTTAAATTTGCTAAAGTGAAGTTGAAAAAATCATGAAAAATCCACCTGCCGCAAACACCTGCAATCAAAAAACACTTGGGGCATACTTGGGGACTCCACCAGAGTCAAGTTCGCTAGTTTTTAAGTTTGTACACCCAAATTTTTTTTTTTCCCCCTTTTTCAAAGTAAATTTTTGGGGTGTCCTTAAGTTTTTTTTTTTTTTTGACACAGATTACCTTTGGGGGACTATCTGAAGGCTGCAGGGGGGTTCCCGCAACATTGCACCCCAAAACCCCAATTCTACACATTTTTCCGCCTGTCGTTCATAGGTGATACTTTACCGCCTATTACATTGCATTGACTTTCCGCATATGCGGAAAGTTTTTCAAATTGAATACGGGGTAAAACCAAAACAGGAGATAATGACGTCTTTGGCGGAAACTTAACGCAGATCCGGACTTAACGCTTCAAATTGAATACGGGCCTAATGGAGCGTACACACGGTCAGATTTGTCAGACTTGTCAGATTTGTCAGATGAACGATTGAACGATTAAACGATCTGAACGATTTGAACGATTTTACCAAAGTTTTGAACGATTTGAACGATTTGAACGATTGAACGATTTTTGACTGCATTAAAATGAATGGAATCGTCCAAGTCTGACTGCAAACCCATCAGATGTCAGATATCGTTATCTGACAAACGGGAACGCGCATCGTTGATCGTCCATCGTTCAGGCATGTCAGATATGAACGATTTTCCTTCAGATATGAACGACTGAACGATTTTTAAATCGTTATCGTTCATATCTGAAGAAAAAATCTGATCGTGTGTATGCACCATAAGTCTGTTAAATCTGCATGATTGTGCTGCAACTGTTGGGGGAAATAACACCCTGTCTTAGGAGGTCCTAAGAATAGTATTTCATAAGGTGACAACTTATATTTCTTACTGGGGGTGGTTCTTATGGAATATAAAGCTATGGGCAGACAGTCCACCCATGTCTTGCCTGTCGGTGCCATCATCTTTTGTATATTTAGTTTGAGGGTACCATTTAGTCTATCTACATGCCCACTGGCCAGAGGCCTATAAGGGGTGTGAAAGGCTTGTGCAATGCCCATATCCTTCATGATATGCTGCATAATTTCTCCTGTAAAGTGTGACCCTCTATTAGACTCTATAGTTTCTGGTATACCATATCTGCAAATTACTTCACATATTAATTTCTTGACTGTTGTTTTTGCAGTGGCTTTAGCAACTGGCCAGGCCTCTGGCCAATTAGAGTAAAGGTCTGTACAAAACTAGGGCGTACTCATATGTCCCCACCCTAGGCAACTGAATATAGTCTATCTGCATTCTCTGAAATGGGTATAATGGCTTTGGTGTATGTCTCTGTGGTACTTTTACTATCTGTACTGGATTGTGTTTCCCACACAGGCCCTGGGGAGGCACCACCTAGTGGCTTTAGCCCAATGCATATTAACACAGGTGGCTCCCTCTTTTTCCCAGCCTCTCTTTTCGCCTTCTGTGGCTTGTTCTTGAAACTGGTGTCTTTCCTTGTGTCTGTTTCTATACCATAGAGGGCTGGGATAGGTAACAGGTCAGCTTGCTTAGCCGCAGCATCTGCTTTGGCATTCCCCTTGGCCTCAGCTGCTTTCTCCTTGGTATGTGCTTGCACCTTTAAAATGGCTACTCTACTTGGAAGATATAAGGCTGTAAACAACGATCTAATGAGCTCAGCATACTTAATGGTTTTACCAGCCGAGACCATAAAATCCCTACTCTTCCAAATAGGCCCGAAATCATGGGCCACACCCCAGGCCTACCTGGAGTCAGTGTAAATGTTTGCTGTCTGATTTTCAGCCATTATACATGCCTCAGCGAGTGCTCTCAACTCTGCTTCCTGTGCTGAGCAGGAAGGTGGGAGTGGTTGCTGAATCAATACCTCATCTAAGGTGGTGACTGCATACCCTATTCTTGGGGTACCCTTCATGATAATATCTAGAGCCATCTACAAACAATTCCCAGTCTGGATTAGATAAGGGAACATCTGTCACATTTTCTAGTTCCTTCATTTCCATTTTCATAAGTTCAAGACAATCATGGTCAGAAAAAAATTGATTTGTATTTCTATGTGACTGTATATGCAGTACATTATCCCCCTCATCATCCTCACTGTTGTGTTCCTTATTGCCATTACCTGGTATGTTATCAACAGGTGTATGTATGCCTCCCTCACTATTCCCCTCTTTTGAATCCTGTGTTGGAAGCAATGTAGCAGGATTCAACACTGTGCACCTCTTAAAGGTCACATTGGTAGGCTTAGTAGTACTACCTCATACTTGGTTAAACTGGCTGCAGAAAGGTGCTTAGTTCTGGCCTGGTTAAGTATTTCTGTTACTGATGGGCAACCTGTATTATCAATGAGTGGTCCAGCACTAAATCTGCTGCCTTGTCTTTAAGCATAGCTGCAGCTGCTACTGCTTTTATACAAGAGGGTGCTCCTTTGATTATACTATCTAGCTGCAATGAATAATATGCCAGGGGCCTTTGTTTACCACCATGTTCCTGCACTAATTCCCCTTGAGTATGTCCTTGTGTTTCATGAAAGAATAGTATAAAAGGTCTGTCATATCTGGGTAATCCTAGTGCTGGTGCTTGGGTAACTGCAGTTTTCATATGCATAAAAGCTTCCTTCTGTTCTGATGTTAATATTATTGTTTTGTCTTTTGTATCTGTCAATGCATCATGGAGTGGCTGCATTATGAGGGATGTGTTGGCAATCCATTCCCTGCAATACCTTTTTAGTCCTACAAATGCTCTGAGTTGCCTGGTGGTACTGGGCTCTGGCACTTTCTGTATAGCTGATATCCTATCTTGTGTCATATGTCTTGTACCTTGAGAAATACAATGTCCTAAAAAGGGGACTTGTACTTGAGCTGTTTGCAATTTTTTTTTTGACACTCTGCAATTTTGTTCACACAGAAAAATAAGTAATTATTTAGTTTCAATTTGACATTGTCCCTCTGTATCTGCACATAGGAGCAAGTCATCCACATACTGCAACAACTGGGTGGTGTCAAACTGTGGTCTCCACCCTTGCAGTATGATGGACATAGCCTCTGTAAATGCAGATGGAGAGGTTGCCCTTCCTTGGGGTAATCTAGTCCAGCAATACTGTTTCCCCATACTTGTAAAAGCGAAGTAGAGCTGACACTCTGATGTAAGAGGTACAGAAAAAATGCATTAGCTAAGTCTATTACTGTGAAATTAGTTGCTGTTGCTGGTATTTGGTTTAGCAAGGGGTGTGGATTAGGCACTATAGGTACGTCCACCACCAACCATTTGTTTACCTCTCTTAGATCATGCACCATCCGGTATTCCTGTTTACCATCTGCCCCCACCTTCTTTTTCACTGGAAATAAAGGGGTGCTCCATGGGGACCAGCATTCTCTTATTACCCCTGTTTTCTGATATGCAGCAATCTGCTGCTGTATAGCCTTTTCCTGATCTCTGGTCAATGGGTATTGTTTAATCTTTACTGGCACTACACCTGGTTTTAAGGTGAGTGTAACTGGTTGTACAACCAGTAATCCCACATCTGTTTTACCCTTAGACCATCATTTTTCAGGGACTCATGAAAGCCAGTCAGGGATCATCACTTCTGTGTCTGGTGTTGCAGCAAATATATTGCTGCTGCTAGCTGACATTGAAGATCCTGCCCTGTACTTTCTTTCAGTATTACATTGCCATCCCTGTACTCAATGGTAGCTTGTAATTCATTAAGGATATCTACTCCTAACAAATGTGGAGGTCAGGAATTCTACAGGCATTTTAATTTCTTCTGACCCCACTGCAACTTTTATGGGCTTAGAAGCATGTCAGGCTATAGTATGTCCTGTTAGTCCTGTTCCAGGAATTGTTTGATTTGTTACATATTTCTCAGGAACATCTTCTGCCCTTAAAACGGTATGGCTTTTGCCAGTGTCTATTATACAGTCAATTTGTTCCCCCCAGGTAATGTCAATTGTTATTAATCCCTTGGGACATGAGGTATTAATAATGGATTGTGGGGGACCTGACACTGGACAGCCTATTTCCTATGGGCTGTGCACTGTTTGAACCCTTACTCCAAATTGCTCCCTCTTCTCTGCCCATTCCTTATATTTCTGACAATCCCTTTTCATGTGACCTGCTTTATGACAGAAGAAACATAACCCTCTCCTTTTTGCTTCTTCTGGTGATACTTTACTATTATCTCTGGTCTGTCTAGGCTTTGGTTCATTATAGGGACCATCCTGCATCAAATGAACTGTCACCCTTGGAACCTGACCTCTCTCTCTTACTTTCCTTTTTTTTCTTCTTCCTGATCTTCTATAGCTCTTAATACATCCAGTACAGCTGGAAGTGTCATAGTACCTGCTTCTGGTCTCTTTTGATATAGTTCCACCCTCAAATTTTCAAGTAAGCCTCCCAAGAAAGCAGTTCTAAGCAACCACTCATGTGTAGGATTATTATCTTGGAATCCCCTATCTAAGTGTGACTGGTGTGTTTGATCATAATAATCCTTCACTGACTGTCCCATTCTCTGTCTACCATCAGGCACAGCAGGCATGCTGTTGCTGCTCACACCACCTCCTTAACCTAGTAACAAAGAGTGTCCCTGACTCAGGAGTTTTTCTGTTATCTGCGCCTGGGACTGCCACTACTCCTGCTTCACCTATTGGCAGAGCTAGTATTTCTGTCAGGCTGCCTGCTCCCACTGTCATCCTACATATTTCCTCCAAATCTGCCCAAGAAGCTCCCCAAATAGCTACTAATCTCTCTGCATATCTGTGGAGAGCCATTGGATTATTCCTGGTGTCTGGGGCTTTATTTACAATATCATTCATCTCTGCTGCTGTCCAGGGTCTATACTGATTCTGGGTTCTTACTCTTATCATAACTGCTGCATTCTGGAGATTTGGTTCAAACACCTCATTTGTAGTTACAGGATAAGCCTCTACAGATGTCTTTTGGTATGGGGGTGGACCTGTCCCTTTCTGAGAATACATCTGTTCACCCCCACAGTGATCACAGCCACAAGGTTCATCAATATTGCCTATGGCTTGCTTCTTGCACACCCGTGTCTTGTGTCTGTTTTTATTAACCATCCAAGGCATTAAGGTGCCTGACCACCCTTGTATGGAGATAGGGCTGAAATTTCCTCCTGCATAAGGCAGTGGATGAGCTGGTGGTGTAGCTGGTGAGAAATGTGGAGGTGATGGATAATGAGGTGATCTGGTTAAGCCTTGTTGATCACAGGGTTCCCCTGGCCAGGGCAGTTGATTCCCACAAAATGGGCAATTAGTGTTAGCATTAGCATTGTGGTAACATTTACCACATACTGGGCATTTTCTGCCATCTCTTACTGGTGTGGTAAATGGAGCCAAACTTGGGTACTTTGGGCTTAAATCAGGGGCTGTTAGTGATGCCTATTGATTTACAAAAGGGATCAGTGGGACAGGCCTCACAGTATTTGGACCACAATCTTCCATAAACTCAGTGTCTTGTGTTACCTCCTGTTCTTTATGTATTTCTTTGGCTACCTTTAACCAAGCCTGTACTTGCTTGCCTACTTTCTTACACTCTATCCAAGCCTTGTTTTCTTTTGCAAAGGTTTCCCATCTTACAGGATCTAGGGAACCCACACTGGGCATCCCTGCTTTCTGTAGTATCTTTTGAATATCTTTAAGTGCACTTTTCCCCTCCCTGGATTCGACTAGATCCACAGGAGCACATGGTAATTCTTTTACCATGCCTGTACTGCTCTGAGCCCCCATTATGGGTTACCAGCTCCTAGTTTTACCTGAATCCTCTGAGGAATCTTTATTTTATTCAAAAGAACACTCTCTACTTATTCCTTAATTCTGAGTACTGGGTAATCATACAACCATACCTGTCTTATCAGCTTCAAATGCTTCAGCTGGCAACCTCCTAATAACTGTACAATCTACTACTGAACTATCCCTGCACAAATTACTGGGTAGCTAATTTAATAGTCCAGCCCAGTCCTCCTCTATTCTGGTAGCCAAATATGTTGACACCCTATGAGGCAATTATATACCTCAGGGACCCTCTGATTTATTACAGCTATTAGATCAGGACTTATAAATGATCTGGTTTTCTGTAATATCACTACACAAGTACACCCCTCACACTTTAGTTATATGTGGTTCATATATCAGACTCTGGAGACCTGTTATCCCTGTCCTTAATTTCCAGAGGCAATACAGTATTCCCAATGTCACTATAACACTCTCACAGATTATGACCCACTGTTCTAATCCTTCTGGCATGCTACACAGATGAATAACATGAGGAAATGTGAAGGACTCTATCCCAAATCAATGGGCATCTTTCTCTGTACCCCTAAACACTTTTGCCGTGTTTAGGCGCTAGGTTTCACTTTTTACAGCTACTATGAGAGCAAGGAGATCAGTGAATGTCTCAAACCAGGGGTCACAGTTCTCAAAAGACAGGACAAGCCTTTAGTTGCAAATGAGAAGTGCAGTCTTTGGTTGATTATTTAAAGATCTGGTTCCTTCATATACATCTCATAGTTAGCACTCATACAATCATACTCCTTTCACTCATCTTCAAGACAAGACAACTTACACGTTAAAAGAGCAGGTTTGTCATACAATCTATTCATAGATCCCCGATTAGTCCATCCATACTGAACCACACAATACTAATTAGGAAGTGCAGAAGAGAGCATTGAAAAGCGCAAATGCGCATTTGTTTTCTATACTCACTGAGTATTTGCTTCTGCGATTCCAAATTTTCAAGTGGAAATTCATCAGTACAGGACAGACAGTTGGGAATCCTGGACATTTGCCCCCAGAAATGTTAGGGTGACGAGGCTTCCTACCCCTGGATCACGGTATGAGAAACACTGCTCCTGTATTATTAATTTTCCTTCCAGCCGGCTGGGGAGATAAGAAAAACTCAACACACACAGTGTGATGAATTCCACTCAGCTCTCAGAGGTACATCCTCTTTGAGCTGTCTTTTATAACTTCAGAAAACTGCTGTTACAAACATTTGCCAAAAATGGTTTGACAGAAAAGAATACTTATGATTGGTTTAACAAGTACATAGGATGTCAATAAACACTATAAACACTATAAATTATTATAGACTCTCACAATGGCGAGTGACAGCTCACCCCGTTTTGTGAGCGGGTAGGGGGGGGTGGCTGGACAAACGCAGGCTTTCCCTTAGGAACGCCTGGCGTTTGTAGGGAGGACTTACTGACATCACTACTGATGTCAGTAGTGGACTTCCTGCTCTATTAGAGCAAAAAGTCCACTCGGCCTTGTGGCAGCCTAGGCCCTACCGTAGGGTCTCGTCGCAAGGCCGATGGGTGCGATTATCGCGATGGTCTCCAGGCCGCTTACACAAGCTGTGGGTGGTCTCCCACAGCTTTGCAAGTGGCCAGAGAGCAAAAAGAAAAAAAAAACGCCCACAATCCCAGCGAGCAGCCAGCGGCTGTGAGCGGGTCTGAATCAGGGCCAAGTGTTTTCAATATTGCAAAATCATACGTGCCACTGCAAAGTCACATCAAAGCAAAATCCTGTGTCAATGTTTACACCAATGTGGATCCATAAACCACCTCCACGGTTATTATAGCTAAAATCATACCAAGGTAAAAGATGATTCTTTGCAAAATCTCTCCTTGTAAAAATATTCTTTAATCCTTTTTAAAAGAGAACACCAATCGTGCAGGAAAAGCAGTGGCTGCTGCTGTGTATGGCCTGCCTTTTCCTGCACAATTAGTTTTATTTTTTTATTTAGATGCTATTGCCATTATTCACAGTGGTAGTGGCAATGCCCCCATCTTATTCAGGGCCCCGGCCAAGGTCTTTGACAGGCTATGATATGTGTTTGCAGGAACCAAGCCTGGGTCTTGGTGTTGGGAACTGGGTAAGTCTACCTGCCAGTGTATCCACTTTACAGGAGCTTAATTGGTGGATGGCACCTTATTTTTAGTATTGTCACACAGATTAAACAAGATGCATTTTTTTGACATCCAATGTTAAATTATTTTTAATAAAAAGTATCAATATATGGGAGGAATCAATTCAGCTCAATGATGAATAGCCGCTGGAGGGAGCTCCCACAACTATTCAATTCAATGCGCTGTGTGCCTTGTCGGGAAGCAGGTAAGAGCTGACTGTAGAGCGGCTGCTGATTGGCTCCGGCTACTGACAGTTCCCATGTGGGTGCGTCACACCACGGCGGAACTGTCAGTATGCCCCTGGGTAGGGCATGTAATCGAATTAACAGGCTAAGGGATAGAAGAGTGAGTTTGAAATAAGCTCTCATTCTTGCAGATGAGATGTCACGTGGACCGGAACCGGAAGTGACGCGGGTAGGACGAAATACGGACCAGTATAAAGATGGAAGAAATGCCATTATACCTCCACACCTTGATAAAGAGAATCATCTCGAAACGCGTTGGTTTGGAGGCCGGAGAAAAGAAAGAAGAAGACTCTGCACTGTGGGGACTTTTCTTTGAGGTATGTGCTCTGTGTTTTTTACTAGAGCTGGTTTTATTTGAATTTTTTTGGTGCTCCACAACACATACCTCACTGCATCCCAGTGCAGATTTCCATTTTTCACTATCCTTTTATATATGAATTTTTTTGTATTAAGACTTTTTATGGTATGTTTTAAACACCTTTTAGTTTTTGAATAAATTATATTTTGGAATCAAACTGTCACCTGTGGGAATCTATAGGAACGAAAGAAACCCAGATATATGTGTCATTCCCGTACCACACGTGAGTATGGTACGCACAACTTAATACCTGTTAAACCTAATGGAATATCCCAACTATAAGGGAAGGTATTATTTCAGCTATTACCTAGAGGAAAAGAAACTGCTATAAGCTTTGAACAGCATATACCATACGTAAGTCAGGTGTGTTACCTGATGAAAACAATTTTCTGGGGACATATATGTAAAGACCTTGGCCCTCATTCAGAGCCGTACGCTCTGAGCAGAGCGCACGCTCTGAATGAGGGCCGCCCTCCATAATTATGGAGCGTCTTCCTGGACGCTCGTATAGCTGTGGGTCACCACCCACAGCCTATACGAGCGTGCAGTTTGATGGCCGCGATGGTCTTGACCATCGCGACCATCGCCACTGCGAGCCGGAGCCTGCAGTTGAGGTTTTCAACCGCAAGGCCCGGAGTGATTTTGGCTCTATCAGAGCCAAAATCACTCCCACTGACATCACTAGTGATGTCAGTAGGCCGGCTTCTGACGGTAGGCGTTCCCTTGGGAACGCCCCCGTCAGGGAGGCACGCCCCCGGCACGCCCACCAAAGGGGGCGTGCTGTCAATCAACATCGACAGCACGCCCCCTTTGATCAGACACAACGAGCGAAGGAAAGTCCTTCGCTCGTCGCGTCTGGCGCATGCGCACGACGTAGCTCCCGCCGTCGTGCGCATGCGCAGTGCACAACATCGACCCACTTGCGAGCGGACAGCCGTTTGCGAGTGGGTCTGAATCAGGCCCCTACTTCACAAGATTCTGCTACCAATCAGTGGGGTGCGGATATTGTGAATAATCACCCAATATCTACCTGCTCTCACAAGATTTCAATGATTCATTGTATGGACATATAATTACCTTCATTAGATTGTGTAAGGCCAGTAAGAGCAAGTTAAATAGAAATTCTGAAAGTGTGTGCATTTCAGAAACTTTGAAGGGTATTACACAATGGATAATATGTTTTCTTGCATATCTGTGTGCCCACCTTGAACTGATGCGAAAAAAGTGACAATATCAACGAAATGAGCAGCATATGAGACAGTTTAAGATAAGTATCCATCTTTGTTTTAGACTGTCACCTGTGGTTGATAAGGGATATCGCCTTACTTTTGCACAAAGGATGATATAGCTGTATGCACCGACGAACAGCAGGCTTCACGCTCCCAGCTTCGTGTTTCTGCGCGCCGTGTGTGCACTGTATTCACTCGTTACCGGCCACCAGTTTGAGGTGGGAGGCATCGGCTAAAAACACAGACAAGTAGCGGGCTCCATGCTCCCAGCTCCGTGAATTCTGCGCACTGTGTGTGCGCTGTGGTACACTTGGTATCAGCCACCAGTATGAGCAAGCAGGTTGTTTCCAATTGAAGGCGGTGAATTGAGCTGTGCAAAGAGATTCTAACGCGTTTCCCTCTGGATCACAGCTTCGTCAGAGGTAGTAGTATGTTCTTATAGCCACTGTTAAAAGTACTACTTTCCCTGAGGAAAAACTGTCCAGACTAGTTTTAAACTTATTTAAACTTATTTCCCACAGGATCAAATGGAAGTTTACTCACTAGCATGGTGTCTAGGCTTTCAGGGAGTTTGAGCATGCGCAGGCCTGGTCTCTACTCTAGAAATTATGATGAGGTCCAGGTACATTATGAAGAAGGATCTCCACAATCCTGGCTTCAATAAACTCAGGGGAACCCTTCCGTGAAAGAGGGGAGTTCCTTCTTAATTTAAGTCAAAGCCTATTTCCACTAAACACGGGTGAGCATTTATGGATTTCTGTCTTCATAGTGATGATCAACTGGGAGTTTGGCACAAAAATTAATATGATTTGATCCCTATGGTGACTTTTTTCCTTATAGTGAAAATAACTATACCCCTTTATATGCAAAGTGACCGACAATATATATTTCCTCTTTCTTCCGCTTCATGCTGTTGTGAGTTATTTTTGATACATGACAGTAGTGTAAAAATATTACAAAAACAGAATTATGTTTAATTATGAGTAAGTTGGATAAATCAATCCTGAAGTATAGTTCACAAAAATACATTAAAAACGTGCAATTCAGAGTTTTTGCCTTATGATTATTATCTTTTATTGGTATAGTGCTAACAGTACATTACAAATAATGTTTAATCATTCACATTAGTCCATGTTTAATCATTCACATTACTCTACTACAAAAATCAAACTATTGCTGATATTGATCAAAGCCAATGAGGCTACCAGTAGGGGGAGGCTGGAGTACCTGGAGGAATCCCACATCATCACAAGAAGAATATACAAGCGTGGATCAATAGATAAGGTAACAAGACCTCTCATTGCATAAATGTATTCAACTCGTACATATACGTATGGCCTTAGTACAGATTATTTTTTCATATATTCCCCATACTTGACTAAGCATTTGTTCCAATGGCACACCAAGGCAGGGATGTATCTATAATGGGTGCAGGGTGTGCGGGGAACACGGGCTCCTGGGTCCAGGGGGGCCCCGCACCGCACACTCTGCACCCATAATATTACTTACCTCTCCGGAGTCCCACATCAGCGCGGGGGTCCGGCGCTGTAAAACGATTGGAAAATGGCCACGCCGGCCATTTTCTCTTCGTTTGCGCATGCGCAGTACAGGGAAAATGGCCACCACGGCCATTTTCCCGGTGACCTGTGCAGACACTATAGACTCTGGGCACACTCTAGTGCCCAGAGTCTATAACTCCGGCGCTGGCCGCACACAGCTCAGTGCGCTGCCGGCCGCCAGGCGGAGAGGAGGGGGCCCGTGTCGGAGACTGCACATGGGCCCCCTCCTCTCTAGAAATCCCCCTGCACCAAGGCATCTATCCTGGCATAGAAGATATCAGTGTCAAGTGCCTGAAGCCAGGACATGACGGCTTGCTGAACTTCACCGTCGGTTGTGTATCACTTTCCACCCAGGCGCTTCTTCAATTGTCCCAAGAGATGGGTGTTATTAGGTCAGGACTTTAGGAAGGATGGTCCAGTACCTCCTAATGGTAGCGCCGTAACAACTCACGCATCTGTCCTGCCGTTATCAAAGGCCGTGCACCAAACCCAAACCTGTTTCCGTGACATGACGTTATCCCCGTACACAGACAATGAATTTCAGGTGATGAATTTCAGCTTCTGATGTGAACTTTAGACACAGAAATCTGATTACACTACGCCTCTCAATGTTTGAACATGTGTCCGGCAAGCCCCGCCATCTTACACCTGATATGGGACAGTATGATGGATATGAGGCGCAGTCTAATGGCCTTGAGGGAAGCAGTGGTCTACCTGCTCTGGCCTGGCGGGAAATGAGTATCAAATAGAGAACATTACACATGAGAGGTCTTGTTACCTTACTTATTGAACCACCCCCATATAGTCTCCTCACAAATGTAGTGCAGAACTCATGGCCTTAGTGTTAAGACAGCAATGTTAACCTCTGTGCCACTGTGCTATCCCATACATTTTTTTATAAAAGATCCAGTTATATAAAAACTTCGGCACTGAAAGTGGTGTGGCCTCTCAGTATGTGGGTGTGCCTTTGCTTAAATGTTTGGGTAAAACTGGGAAGTAGTTGATAGTTTGGAGATGCAGCTTCTATAGATTATGGGGATTATTTTTTTCTACTTCAAATATTTAGAGTCATTGCTTTTATTGTGATACATCAATGTGTAATCAGTCATTGTTAGGGTGTTACCGCTCCGTTTAACACACAAAAAAAAAAAAGATATCTGTTCCCATACAATGGCCCAAATATCTCAGTACAGCCCCTAATTTTTCTAGTGAGCCCGGTTATACCATATTCTGTCCTCACAATGTACAAAACCTTCCTGAATATCTTGCAGCAAAATAATTAATTGGAAGGTAATACAGTATATTTGAATAGTATATTTGATTTTGTCCTAGTTTAAGGGACAAAATTTTCTAAAAAGATAATGTCCCCTCTGTTCTTAAATGTTTCTGTTTCTCTATTGGCATTTAGATCAGTGGTAGTAGATAAGCACAGCAGCCTCAGTTATATCCTTGCTAGCACTCCACCCAGTGTGTGCACCAACTCCATCCCAGTCAAATGATGCGAAGTCTCCACACTGTTTGGGGCTTTGCTCTGGAATGTAGCCACCTCCACCAATACAGTACTGTAATATTAAAAGAGAGATTTATATTTAAATAAAGTTAGCAGTAAAATGTGTTAAAATGAAAATAAACTATGATAGCAAACCTTTTCCAAAAAGCAAACTCATGTTTAAATAAGCAAGTAGATTGCATTGCTTTGCACTGCTTTTACCTAGGCTCTGCACTACCATTTATAAGCTTTAAGCAGGATCTGAGGGTACCCTGAGTGACCCTCCTCCACTGTTCCTGTCAGCCAGAAAATTCCCCCCCCATGCCAGTGCCTGAAGAGTTAAATGGGGTTGCAGCTACATGTCCAGAGCACTAAGAATGAAGGAGGATCCTTCTTGCTGCTCTGTCTCAGTCTTAACAGCATGTGAGTGACTGCTGGACAGAGGGGTATTCAATTCTGATAACTAATAGGCAGGGGGCATGTTTGGGAAAAAAGTGTTTAGTGAAAGGTTTTATGAGGGTAACGTTGGCCGGTGGAGAAGGCATGTGTAGGAAAAGCTGGTGGAAAGATGGGTATGTGAGTTTAAAGCAGGGGACATAGGTTCATGTGATGGAAAAACTGATGGGCAGGGGGACTTGTGGGGTAGAATCTAGTTGACAATCGAATACGAGAAAAAATCTGGTGAACAGAGCGGTATGTGAAGGGAAAGCTGGTCTGAAAAGGGGCATGTGAATGTAAAACTGGCAGGTTGGATAAAATGTAGAGGGCGAAAGGGAAACGCTGTCTGGCAAAAAAAAAAAAGATAATGTGAGGGAAAAACTGGCGGACATGTGAGGGAAAAGCTGATGGGGAGGTGGGAATGTGAGGGAAAAGCTGGTAGGTAGAAGTGCATGTGAGGGAAAAACTAGCAGTGTTCTCCCCAGAATTTTTTTTTAGCCAGGTGGGGGCCTTCGCAATAATAAAATGTGTTATTTCAAGTTTAAATCATTATAAGGTCATCTTATAATGATTTATACTTGAAATAAAACTTTAGATATTAATTCTCCTCTTCTTCTTAGAGGCCCAGTTGTCTGCAGCTTTTTCATAATCAAAGTCTGTAGGATCTGGTCCCTCTTGTGAAATCAGCATCAAGTTATTTAGTGTGCTCTGCTTCATGCGATTCTTTAAGCAGGTTTTAATTCACATTTCACATTCAGCTGTGCTTACAGGTATAGTCAGTCCAATAAAAGCTAGTTTAGTTAAATTTGGAAAAGATTCTTTGAGTTCAGTTGTTGTTGAAAATGTATGCATTATTTGTTTTGAATGTAAATTTTTGTAGGATTCTAGTTCAAATAATTTTGATGCAACTGCCCATTCTAGCTTACTATTTACATAGTTTAAGATTGCGTGACTTCCATTTTTAGAATAGTGCTCAAAAAGAATCTCACAAGCCTCATTTTGATCATGGTTCTCTGTATTGAAAACTCGTGAAAAACAGGATATTATTGGCATATCTGGAAATCTCGCTTCTAGGTGGTTAATAAGTGTGTCTATATATTTTCCATAGATATTTTTCATAAAAGCAGTAGCATTAGCATCAGAACAATTTACTTTAAGGTCTGACCATTCACCAGCAAGATGCAGATGGAGATTTTTAAAATGAGTAGCAGGTGTATATTTCAGTTCCATAATGCATATTTTTGTAGCTTTCAAGATAGGGTCTATTTCTGTTAAATTAACATCTTGCCTTTGCCAAACTTTAGACAACTTGGACAAATGAGGCAGCACATCTGAAAACATCATAAGTGAAGCTACAAAATTGTATGTTCTCATAAGTTTGCTTAAACCTTCAGCTGTGATGTCATTTCTCTCAGTGGCCACTCTCTCCAGTGCAGCAATGACACTCACCAAGGATTCTCTTAAAGACTGCACAGCAAAGTCAACAGACAGCCACCTAGTGTCACTAGCCATTTTAAGTTTAATCTGAGGACTGTTCAGTATATTTTGGACTTCAGTTAAACCTGCCATTCTAACTGGGGAATTTTGAAAAAAGAACAGTTGTCTTAAGAGGTCGTTAAATTTAACTAAATAAGGCACTTCAGCAGCTGCTTGGGCACTAGCAAGAGCCAGACGGTGGTTTATACAATGACAGTTGACCATGATTCCACCTGTTTCATCTTTCAATAGTTTTGCTACCCCTTTGTGCTTCCCAATCATGACAGCAGCTCCATCAGAGCCTAGGCCCACCAAGTTAGATTTTTTTCAACCCTATATTGTAAATTTGTTCAATTATTTTGTTAGTTATAGTTTCAGCTTTGCCATCAATGATACTACATGTGGATATAAAACTAACAGTAATCTCTTTTTTTACTTGACAAACATATTTAATGTATATAATAAGTTGCTTCAAAACAGAGATGTCTGTTGTTTCATCACATAGAACACTGAAATATTCTGCTGAATGCAATTGTTTAAGTATTTCACATCTTATCTGTGAAGCTAAGATGTTAAGCAGTTCTTGCATTATTCTTTCGGAAGTGTAATTTGCATTCTTCCCAATATCAAGATGGCGTAAATATGTACAACCCATAGCCTTGCAGTGTTTAATCAAATTTCCGTACAGTGTAGTATGTGGTAGTTCGTTTTTTGCCAACCAATACATACTTCTTAACGCTCCCGCAAAAGCATCTCTCTGCAAGTTAATCAAAATTGAAACTGATCGTTCAATGTCTCCTATCCCTGTTTCTTCAAGAACACGTTTTTGAAGTATATTTGAACACAAATCGGTGTGTAATTTACTTTGCTCATGGTCAAGTAAGCTTTCTTTACGGAGTCTTTTGCACGGAATAGTTACCCAAGTTACTTCCTTATTTGCAGCCGGTCTCTTTCCATATTTTATACAAGTGGAACACATCATTCCACTATCTTTTACCAACAACCACTGAAATGTTTTAAACCAGTCATAGTTTACTCCTGATGTGCGATGTTTAGAGAAACATTTATCATGTGAAACAGACTGTGATTCAGAAGATGGTCCGGCCTCATCTGAAGTGTCCTTGTTGGAAATCTCTGGCTCTGAGATTTTGTTAGTATTTTCATTTTTCTTAAAGAAACTTAAAATTGTTGTTTTCTGATTTATATTCTTACTCATTATGGGTAACAAGTGGCTGAACACAGATGTATTTTTTAACAGCTCCCAGGTACTGTCCCCACTTGCTGGCACCAAAGAAATATATTTTTATACAGCCTTCAGATCAGGGCCGGATTAAGGTCTGTGGGGGCCCCTGGGCAACAAACTTGACCGGGGGCCCTATCAGTGACCCAAATTATTTATAATAGGGGTGTGCACCGGCCACGTTTTGTGTTTTGGTTTTGGATCTGGATCTTTCTTCGTGTTTTGGATCTGGATTGGTTTTGCCAAAACCACCCTTCCGTGTTTTGGGTTCTGGGTTTTGTGTTTTGGATCTGTATTTTTTTTTAAAAAAGCATAAAAACAGCTAAAATCACAGAATGTGTTGGTTTTTCTGCTCCTATGCTATTATTAACCTCAATAACCTTCATTTCCACTAATTTCCAGTCTATTCTGAACACCTCACACCTCACAATAGTGTTTTTATGTCCAAAAGGCTGCACCGAGGTAGCTGGATGACTATGCTAAGCGACACGAGTGGGCGGCACAAACACGTGACCCATCTAGGAGTGACACTGCAGTGGCAGACAGGATGGCAGTTTGAAAAACTAGGCCCCAAACTGTACATAATGCAAAGAAAAAAAAGAGGTGCAAGATGGAATTGTCCTTGGGCCCTCCCACCCACCCTTATGTTGTATAAACAGGACATGCACACTTTAACAAAGCAATCATTTCAGCGCCAGGGTCTGCCACACGACTGTGGCTGAAATGATTGGATCGTTTGGGCCCCCACAAAACAAGCTGGCAATTAATCTGTCCCTGCACAAACTGGCACTACGGAGGCAAGATGTCGTCCTCATCCTCCTCATCCACCGATTCCTCACCCTCTTCAGTGTTGTGTACATCCTCATCCTCACAGAGTATTAACTCATCCCCACTGGAATCCACCACCACAGGTCCCTCTGTACGTTCTGGAGGCTGGTCTCCCTGGAAGAGTTGATAATTCATTTTGATGAACATCATCTTCTCCACATTTTGTGGAAGCAACTTCCTACGCCTTTCGCTGACAAGGTACCCGGCTGCACTAAACACTCTTTCGGAGTACACACTGGAGGGGGGGCAACTCAGGTAAAATAGAGCCAGTTTGTACAGGGCCTCCAAATTGCCTCTTTTTCCTGCCAGTACAGGTACGGACTGTCTGACATGCCTACTTGGATGCTGTCACCGATGTAATCCTCCACCATTCTGTCAGTGGTGACAGTATCATATGTAGTGACAGTAGACATGTCAGAAATTGTTGCCAGGTCCTTCAGTCCGGACCAGATGTCCAAACTTGGTCCTGCCTGCCCTGCATCACCGCCAGCGGGTTGCTTAGGATACCTAAGTTTTTTCCTGGCAGCCCCAGTTGCGGGAGAAAATGAAGAAGGAGCTGTTGACGTGTCATGTTCTGCTTCAGCTGACAGTGTGTTCACCAGCAGGTCTTTGCACCTCTGCAGGCTTGTGTCAGCTGGAAAGAGAGACACCACATAGGCTTTAAACCTAGGATCGAGCACGGTGGCCAAAATGTAGTTGTCTGATTTCAACAGATTGACCACCCTGGAATCCTGGCAAAGTGAATGAAGGGCTTCATCCACAAGTCCCACATGCCGAGCAGAATCGCTCCATCTTAGCTCCTCCTTCACTTTCTCCAGCTGCTTCTGCAAAAGCCTGATGAGGGGAATGACCTGACTCAAGCTGGCAGTGTCTGAACTGACTTCACGTGTGGCAAGTTCGAAGGGCTGGAGAACCTTGCACAACACGGAAATCATTCTCCACTGCGCTTGAGTCAGGTGCATACCCCCTCCTTTGCCTATGTCATGTGGATGTATAGGCTTGAATGGCCTTTTGCTGCTCCTCCATCCTCTGAAGCATATAGAGGGTTGAGTTCCACCGCGTCACAACCTCTTGCTTCAGGTGATGGCGGGGCAGGTTCAAGAGTGTTTGCTGGCGCTCCAGTCTTCGGCACGCAGTCGCTGAATGGTGAAAGTGGGCAGAAATTTTTCGGGCCACCCAGAGCGTCTCCTGCACGCCCCTGTCGCTTTTCAGAAAATTCTGCACCACCAAGTTTATTGTGTGAGCAAAACATGGGACGTGCTGGAATTTGCCCAGATGTAATGCCCGCACAATATTGGTGGCGTTGTCAGATATCACAAATCCCCAGGAGAGTCTAAGTGGGGTAAGCCACTGGGCGATGATTTCCCTCAGTTTCTCTAAGAGGTTGTCGGCGGTGTGCCTCTTACTGAAACCGGTGATACACAGCGTAGCCTGCCTTGGAATGAGCTGGCGTTTCTGAGATGCTGCTACTGGTGACGCTGCTGCTGTTG
Source organism: Taudactylus pleione (assembly GCA_031769625.1). Taxonomy (NCBI): domain Eukaryota; kingdom Metazoa; phylum Chordata; class Amphibia; order Anura; family Myobatrachidae; genus Taudactylus; species Taudactylus pleione. Next base: position 7,248,626 of record JAUIMM010000004.1, read on the forward strand.
CTGCGTAAGGTGATACATCTACCCAGTGGGCTGTCACAGTCATATAGTCCTTAGTCTGCCCTGTTCCACTTGTCCACATGTCCGTGGTTAAGTGGACATTGGGTACAACGGCATTTTTCAGGACACTGAGGACACGTTTTCTGACGTTTCTGTACAGTCTCGGTATCGCCTGCCTAGTGAAGTGGAATCTAGACGGGATTTGGAACCGGGGACACACTACCTCCATCAATTGCCTAAATCCCACTGCACTAATGGCGGATACCGGACGCACGTCTAACACCAACATAGCAGTCAAGGCCTCAGTTATACGTTTTGCTTCAGGATGACTGCTGTCGTACTTCATCCTCCTCGCTAAGGACTGTTGGAGGGTCAATTGTTTAGTAAAAGTAGTGGTGTTCCTACTTCCTCTCTGGGATGATGAATGACTCCCAGCAGCAGCAACAGCAGCAGCGGCAGCAGGAGGCGTAGCAATGCAGGATCCTCCGGAGGAATCCCAGATAGGAGAGTCAGTCATGCCAGTGACATGGCCTGCAGGACTACTTCCGATCCTGACTAAGGAGGAAATTGACGAGGAGGGAGTTGACGGTGTGGTTTGCAGGCGCTTGGATACAACAGGACAACGGGATTTAGGTGTCCCTGGACTGCTTACGGTCTTAGCCAAAGTTTCTGAACTTGACAGTAACTTTTTATGAACGCGCTGCAGGTGCCGTATAAGGGAGGATGTTCCTAGGTGGTTAACATCCCTACCCCTACTTATTTCACCTTTACATATGGTACATATGGCAAGACAGTTGTTGTCCGGATTTGGATAGAAATATTGCCAGATCAAAGAGGTGGAATGTTTGGTCTTCTGCCCAGGCATGACCGTGATGGGCTTTTTCATCCCACGGACAACAACTGTCTCCCCCGGGCCTGATTTAAACAAACCACATCACCATCAGAATCCTCCTCGCCAACTTCCTCCTCAGCGCCAGCTACACCAGTATCCTCATCCTGTTGTACTTCAACAGTGACATCTTCAATTTGCATATCAGCAAGTGGACTGTGGGTGCTCCTTTCAGCACTTGCAGGGGGCGTGCAAATGGTGGAAAGGGCCACCTCTTCCCGTCCAGTGCTGGGAAGGTCAGGCATTGCAACCACCACCACACTTGGACTCTCCTTGGGGATTTGTGATATCTTCTTAGAACGCACAGTTCTTCGCTGTGCTTTTGCCAGCTTAACTCATTTGATTTTTTTAGTGGGAGGAGGGCTTCCATCGTCATGTGAAGCTGAACCACTAGTCATGAACATAGGGAAAGACCTTAGCCATTCCTTACCACTCCGTGTCGTAAATGGCATATTGGCAAGTGTACGTTTCTCTTCAGATGATTTAAATGTTTTTTTCAAGGTCATTTTCCTGAACTTTGCCATTTGGGATTGTATGTGCCCTCTACTATGACATTGGGCATCGGCCTTGGCAGACGACGTTGATGGCATGTTATTGTCTATGTCATGACTAGTGGCAGCAGCACTAGGAGGAAGTGGTTCTTGATCTTTCTCTATTTTATTCTTATCGAAGAAAGTTTGGTCCTCCATTTATGTTATATCGATTTGATATATACGTGCGGCTAAGGCGCACACAAACACAGAAAATATTTTTTTATTTTTGCTGGAGTGTAGTGCACTTTGTGGGTTACACCACCCTTTAAGAAATGAGCCAGCCGGCTCTTTACTTATGGGACACAGGCGCACGCTTGGCGCTGCTCCTTTGTTGATGCACGTGTGGCTACTGCGCACACAATTCACAAACACAGAAAAATTTTTTTTATTTGGTTTGGAGTGTACTTTGGGGGTTACAGCACCCTTTAACGGTCAAGCCAGCCGGCCCTTTACTTATGACACAGGCGCACGCTTGGCACTACTTTGTTGATGCACGTGCGGCTACTGCGCACACAATTCACAAACACAGAAAATATTTTTTTATTTGGTTTGGACTGGAGTGTACTTTGGGGGTTACAGCACCCTTTAACGGTCAAGCCAGCCGGCCCTTTACTTATGACACAGGCGCACGCTTGGCACTACTTTGTTGATGCACGTGCGGCTACTGCGCACACAATTCACAAACACAGAAAATATTTTTTTATTTGGTTTGGACTGGAGTGTACTTTGGGGGTTACAGCACCCTTTAACGGTCAAGCCAGCCGGCCCTTTACTTATGACACAGGCGCACGCTTGGCACTACTTTGTTGATGCACGTGCGGCTACTGCGCACACAATTCACAAACACAGAAAAAATATATTTTTTTATAGCACTTGGGGGGAGCACCCCTGACGGACAGAGCACCCCCTGGACAACACTACAGCACCCCTTTAGGACTGGGACACTGCACAGGACTTTGGAGTGGACACAGCCCCTATGGACAACTGACTGCACAACACAGTCCAGACAGCCCCTATGGACTTTGAAGTAGTGGACACAGCCCCTATTAACAACAGCAGCACAGCACAACACAGCCAGCCCCTATAGACTTTGAAGTAGTGGACACAGCCCCTATGGACAACAGCAGCACAGCGCAGCACAGCACAACACTACTCTGCACTACACTACACTACACTACACAGCCCAGCCAGCCCTAACTCCCACCCTCCCTCTTCACTGTCCACAGCCGAGTGAGAAAATGGAGCTGACGCGGGTACCTTATATAGGATCCAAAACCCGCGAGACCCGGAAGGCGGGATGATGACGTTTTGCCTCGATTTCAGATCCGAGTCAGGCGGGAAAAGTCGAGCCTGACTCGGATCGGCCTCGGATCGGGGGGGCTCGGGGGGGTTCGGATTTCAGAAATCCGAACCCGCTCACCCCTAATTTATATATATATATATATATATATATATATACATACACACATTATACACACATATACATACATATATACAGTATATATACATACACAATATATATGTATTGTGACACAGTTAGGTTAGGGGGTCCCTCTCCTGGGTAGAGGACTCATTCCTTTCACACACAGCAGCTGGGAAACAGTACACCAGACTGGATGCAAGTACAAGCTGGTCGGCGCCAGTCTTTATTGTACAATGTCAGAAATAACATAAAGAAAACATAAACATAAATTCTAGCCCTGTTGGGGCACTAACTTCACAGGTAGTTCCCTCACTACCAGAACCTGGCAGGGCCTAATGCCCTCACCAGCAACAAAGGCACAGCACAACACTTACAGATAGGTTTTCAAGTGTCTCTGAGCAAACTCCCTGCCTGCTCTCCCAGGTGAGACACTCAGCCCTAAACACACTAGGCTTATATTGGCCACTCTCAGGTGGAAACCCTAACAAGCCTGTTACCAGGCTGCGAGAACCAAAATCTGGAGTGGCCGTGGGTGGAGCCCTCCCTCTCCTCTCACCCACAACCCCCAGGTCCCAAACCGGCTTTTCAAAAAGCCGAGACTCAAGCCTGCTACACTGCAGACTTTCTCCTGGGGATTTAAAACACATAAGACAGGAATCTGGGATAAATGTCCCTGTCACAGACCACTTTACCAGTGATCCTATCACATATCCCCCCCTTTGTTTCGACCTATGGGGCGGAACAACTGAAGCCCCCAAACAATGAACGCGTGACAACGCGTCTGCATTAGACAACAGGCCCCCTGGCCTGTGTTCCACTGAAAATTTTAAAGTTTGTAACGCCAAGAACCATCTCGTAATTCTCGCATTACTGTCCTTATTTTCGGACATCCACTTCAAAGGGCATGATCAGTGATCAATATGAACTTTCTTCCAACCAAGTAGTACCTGAGAGCCTCTAACGCCCACTTTATGGCCAACGCCTCCTTCTCCACTGTGGCATCGGGTAGGCATCGAATTTTGAAACACTGTTCAACTTTCGGAAGTCATTGCAGAAACGCACACTCCCGTCGGGCTTTGGAATCAACCCAATGGGACTTGACCATTCACTATGTGATTCTTCAATAACCCCTAACTCTAGCATATTTTTAATTTCTTTCGACACCGATTCTCTTTGTGCTACTGGTAACCTATAGGGCTTTAGATTTACTGGAGGGGCTCGGTCTGCCGACAGTACCGTTCTATCTTTCCAGGGCTTTAACAGATTTATATGGTATATCTGTTCCGGCTTTCTTTTCCCCGACTGGTAAACTTTGTAATTGACCTGTCCCACTCTTTCTAAGATTTCAAAGGGGCCTTGCCATTTAGCCAAAAGTTTATTTTCCACAGTGGGAACCAACACTAACACTCTGTCCCCAGGAGCAAAGCTGCTTAACCGAGCATAGCGGTTGTATACCCTCTGCTGTGCCTGTTGAGCCTGTTCCAGGTGCTCTCTCACTATCGGCACCTCTATAATAGGCAATGGAACTAGTGGACCCTTAAAACGTGGTCTGGGAGCATGATACTGACACTCAGGGCAGGATACGCAAAAGTCAGATACCTCTTTATGAAGCCCGGGCCAGAAAAACCTCTGCATTATTCGCTCAGTGGTTTTCTCTACCCCTAGATGGCCTGCCGTTATATGACCATGGGCCAGATCCAACACTGTTCTTCTGTAGGCTTTGGGAACTATTAGTATTCCACAATATCTTCCCTCTTCTTAGTCACCTGATATAACAAATCCTGACACATTACCATGTGGGGATAGGACAAAGGACTATCAGGGTCTACGGGTTTACCATCAACTACTTTTACATTCTCCCTGGCTTTTACCAAAGTAGGGTCATTCAACTGCTCCACGGCAAAGACCTCTCTTCTGACCTCTAAATCAGGCAGACGATCACCTGGCCCAACAACACTTCCCACCTCAGTGGGAGGCACATCAGTTGGCGGGCCACCGTCACGCTCTGCATTCTCTAGTTCGCCAATCATAGTAGAAAAAGGGAATAACTCTGACTCAGAAGAAACTCCCTCCTCCACTACATTGACAACCTTCTCAAATGGATCGGGGTTGTTCACTTCTGGAACAAAACGGCTTTCCCACAACTTCCAGAAGTGAGCAAAGTCTCTCCCCAATATTGCATCGTACATCAGACCATGCACCAAACCCACAGAAACTATAGCTGAACCACATGGTGTCTCGATGTTCACCTTGGCAGTAACATAATATCGAGTATCCCCATGTATGCAGGTCACACCAACAGTTTTCCCCTTATGCCTCAAGGGGTTCACCAGCTCAGCTTTCATAAGTGTCACCAAACTACCAGAGTCTAACAGTGCCTCTACTCGGTTGCCATCTACAGTAAGTACACACATGTGCTTATCAGTCTCAGCCTGCCGGTCAGCCATACCGGCTGTCTGTGCAAAGAAAGACGCCCTGCGGTAGACATGAGCAGTATCACATTGCATAGGTTCAGTTGTAAGTGAACAATTAGCGGAAATATGGCCGAAGTCACCACACCGGAAACACTGAATCATATTAATGTCTAGTTGTTTACGGGGCAAGAACCTTCCTGGCCTGGCAGGCCTGTCTCCAGGTTCTACACCCTCAGTCTTAGGTACATTCCACCACCCAGCACCCTTCTCCCCTGGAACAGTCTTACCAGTGTCTGTGGGAGTTCGCCGGTGCGCCATCGGGGCTCGGTGGGGCATACTCATCAGCTCCTCAGCTGCCACGTACCTCTCCACCAGCTCAACTAACTGGTCTGTGGACTTAGGGTCTGCATGGCTCACCCACTTGCGCAGAGTCGCAGATAATGATCGCAGGTACCGGTCCATCACGACCCTTTCCACAATCTGTGGTCCCGTCAGCGTCTCGGGCTGTAGCCATTTTGAGGACAGATGGACGAGGTCATGCATCTGTCAACGTGGAGGCTTGTCCATATGGAACTCCCAGCGGTGGACCCGTTCGGCACGAACAAAGGTGGTGACTCCCAAGCGAGTTAGGATCTCCTGTTTTAGTTTTTTATAGTCCTTGGCATCAGCCAGGCATAAGTCGAAATATGCTTTTTGTGGCTCCCCAGACAAAAAAGGTGCCACCAGACTTGTCCACTGCTCCTTGGGCCAACTCTCCCTTTCGGCCGTTCTTTCAAATGCGGTGAGATAGGCCTCCACATCATCGCCCGAAGTCATCTTTTGGAGGAAGTGACTGGCTCGTACGGAGTGAGTGGTGGTGGGAGGACCAGTATTAACATCTCTGGGCCGGGCGACCAGGTGCTGTACCACCTCTTTTATGGCCTGGCTGTTTTCTGCGATGGCGACCTGTTGTTGCCTCTGGGCTGTCTCCAAGGCCAACAGTTGCACCCTGGTGGATTCCTGCTGAGCCCTGGTAGATTCCTGCTGAAGTTTGTTCGTCTCCTGCTGAGCTCCTGTAGCTTCCTGCTGAGCCCTAATAATGTCCTCCATTTTGTCCTGGGGTGTAGGTTGGAAGCTGAACTTTGCCTCTCTGAGCATTGGCTGATGCCTCCTCTATGGGACTCCAAGGACACAGTGTTATTTCCACGCTCACAAATTGGGTGTCTGTCCCTTTAATTTTTAAACGGAAAGTTTTCCTCTCGCTGCAACTTCAGTGTGTGTGGGTGCCCACATTCTCCACCATATTGTGACACAGTTAGGTTAGGGGGTCCCTCTCCTGGGTAGAGGACTCATTCCTTTCACACACAGCAGCTGGGAAACAGTACACCAGACTGGATGCAAGTACAAGCTGGTCGGCGGCAGTCTTTATTGTACAATGTCAGAAATAACATAAAGAAAACATAAACATAAATCCTAGCCCTGTCGGGGCACTAACTTCACAGGTAGTTCCCTCACTACCAGAACCTGGCAGGGTCTAATGCCCTCACCAGCAACAAAGGCACAGCACAACACTTACAGATAGGTTTTCAAGTGTCTCTGAGCAAACTCCCTGCCTGCTCTCCCAGGTGAGACACTCAGCCCTAAACACACTAGCCTTATATTGGCCACTCTCAGGTGGAAACCCTAACAAGCCTGTTACCAGGCTGCGAGAACCAAAACCTGGAGTGGCCGTGGGTGGAGCCCTCCGTCCCCTCTCACCCACAACCCCCAGGTCCCAAACCGGCTTTTCAAAAAGCCGAGACTCAAGCCTGCAACACTGCAGACTTTCTCCTGGGGATTTAAAACACATAAGACAGGAATCTGGGATAAATGTCACAGACCACTTTACCAGTGATCCTATCACAATATATATATATATATATATATATACATATATACACACACACACAACACATACACACTATATATATATACATATATATATATATATACACACACACAACACATACACAGTGGGTGTATAATATATATATATATTTCATTTAATATTGTGCCTGCCCAACCCCGCAACCAGTAGCACCACCACACATATAAAAAAAACATTATTTGACTCACCTTCCAGGCTCCACGCCAGGGCAATCACACAGCAGCAGACCCAGGGCAGCAGCTGCAGGTCCTGTATTTTCACATCTGCGGTCTTCAGATGCAGCTGGCGTGGGGCTGCGCAGCGCGACCTTTGACGTCACGCCTGCAGCACCGCACAGCCTGCCCGCTTTCCGAAGCAGCGCTGCGCTCTGATCCAAAGTGGTCAGTGATCTTTGCCCGCCTGCAGTCACCGGTTACTGCCGAGGAGGACCTGGGCGGAGACAGCTAAATGCTGTACTCCGCCGGTCTTAGGATTGGAAGGGCAGTAGTGGCAGGGGACAGGCTGTGGGGGCCCCCTATGTGTGGGGGCCCCTGGACGACCGCCCCTGTCGCTGTGCCTTTAATCCGGCCCTGCTTCAGATACAGGCCTAACTTGCTGGCTCAAATGAATTTATTTTTAAACAGCCCTCAAATACAGGCCTAACTTGCTGGCACCAAAGAAATTTATTTTTTATACAGCCCTCAAATACAGACCTAACTTGCTGGCACAAATGAATTTTTTTATAGCACCCTCAAACACAAGTGACTTGCCGGCACAAATTAATTTTTTTATAGCACCTTCAAACACAGGTGACTTGCCGACACAAACTAATTTTTTTATAGCACCTTCAAACACAGATGACTTGCCGACACAAATGAATTTTTTTATAGTACCCTCAAACACAGGTGACTTGCTGGCACAAATGAATTTCTTTTTATAGCACCCTCAAACACAGGTGACTTGCCGGCACAAATTAATTTATTTTTATAGCACCCTCAAACACAGGTGACTTGCCAGCACAAATGAATTTCTTTTTATAGCACCCTCAAACACAGATGACCTGCCGACACAAATGAATTTTTTTATAGCACCTTCAAACACAGATGACTTGCCGGCACAAATGAATTTTTTTATAGCACCTTCAAACACAGATGACTTGCCGGCACAAACAAATTTTTTTATAGCACCCTCAAACACAGGTGACTTGCTTGCACAAATTAATTTTTTATAGCACCTTCAAACACAGATGACTTGCCGGCACAAATTAATTTTTTTATAGCACCTTCAAACACAGGTGACTTGCCGACACAAATGAATTTTTTTATAGCACCTTCAAACACAGATGACTTGCCGGCACAAATCAATTTTTTTATAGCACCTTCAAACACAGGTGACTTGCCGGCACAAATTTATTTTTTTATAGCACTCTCAAACACAGGTGACTTGCCGACACAAATCAATTTTTTTATAGCACCCTCAAACACAGGTGACTTGCTGGCACAAATTAATTTTTTTATAGCACTCTCAAACACAGGTGACTTGCCGACACAAATCAATTTTTTTATAGCACCCTCAAACACAGGTGACTTGCCGACACAAATTAATTGTTTTATAGCACTCTCAAACACAGGTGACTTGCTGGCACAAATTCATTTTTTTATAGCACCCTCAAACACAGGTGACTTGCTGGCACAAACTAATTTCTTTTTTATACAGCCCTTTGATACTAGCCCCTAAGGCTCCTAAATACAGTCCCCACAGAATAGTTTGAGATCCAACACAGAGAGAGTGGACACAGGTCTACTCTCTTTAAGCAGCTCAGGCAACTGTTCCCGCCTGAACAGTGCGCCTGTGATTTTATACAGGGGGAGGGATCTTTGCACTGCAGTCTGACACCTCCCCTGAGCATCCCCTGCCCAGCATGGTCATCCACCCGACACCTCCCCCTTCGCAGAGCCGCACCCCTTGTCCGGCACCTCCCCCGTCCCAGTGCAGCGTCCGCTGCCCGGCACCTACCATAGCAGCATCCCCCCATCCCAATAGAGTCAGTGTCCCCTGCCTGGAGTCCAGCGTTGGCATCACATCGGGCACTAGCGCCGGCGTCATATCTGGCACCCATGTCCTTGGCAACAGGGACACATTAAGGGTGACCAGGAGACGTTGTGCATTGTGGCCAGGGGGAATGCTAAATGCTGGGCGGCAGAAGTTAGGAGACTTTGCGCATTGTGGCCGGGGGGGAATGCTAAATGCTGGGCGGCAGAAGTTAGGAGACTTTGCGCATTGTGGCCGGGGGGGAATGCTAATTGCCGGGCGGCAGAGATTTGTTGCCGGGCGCTGTGCCCGGAACATAGAGTGTGGGTAGAACACTGACTAGTGTAGGTTTTGATGCTGTTAATAATTTTTGTTTCTCTGATTTAAGAGCATAGAATTTGGAGCCAATGCAAAGTTGAATGCAAATCCCTTTGAGAGGGTATCTTGCATGTTTTTGTCCTATGCAAGCTTCAATTACCAAGCACATGCAAGTATAGGCAATACAGAGTCATCTCCATTTGCGACTGAAGGTTTGTAATTGGACTGTAACATGATAAGGCAAAGTTCAGATAAGGCATTTTGACAGATTTTTTTGCTATGCTGATTTGTGCAGCAACGTAAATTTGCTTGTTTTCAGACAGGTTTTTTTTTACCTTTGGTAGGGTTGCTGCATGTGCATTGATGACAGTTATCAAAACTAGCACACAGATTAGTACTCTGTATATGTGCGAATATATTCATTTAGTTCCATGCACACAATGTGGGAGCAATTACATTTACTTGTGTTCAATTCTGTATTGGACCCTTTATGTATTGTATTGTGTAGTTGCGGGCATTTTACAGTGCTTTTAAACAAGTGAATAATGCACAGACAAAAAGCTTAATTCATCAAGTGGTGATGTTTCATAATCGCACTTGTTCTTGTTTTTTTTTGATGTGTCATAAACCAGTGACTTTATTAAAGGAAATCTCAGCATGATAGTTTTTGTAAATATAGGTTTTTCACAGGTTTTCCAACATGCTTGCCTTTAATGAATGCACCAATTTGTAACCACTATTTGCTAAATCAGGGCCAAACAATTTCAAAAAGTGTATGTTGCTGGCTTATTGCAAAAAAATTATTATTTTTGCCTTGTTCCAAAATCTAACATTTGGAACACCCTTCTAGAAATCCTGCTCTTGCCCCTAAACAGCAGTGGAGCCACAACAATGTTCTACATCAGAACTGAATACGTCAGTTGGTTACTTTACTTTTATTTTTAACTTGCACGTGTGTGACTGAAGACTGAAGCTTTGCCTAGTTCACTGAGAAATCTCGGACCAGCTATAATTGCATGCTTCATTTAAACATCAGATAGGTATAGCCCTACTGTATCTGCAGAATCAAACAGTGTTAAGAAACCAACACAACAAATGATCCGAGTGATTGGCCTGACTTCGTAGAGGCCAGATCTCTATAGCTTTGGCCTCACATATACATACATAAAAAACCTGAAAACCCCAAAATTTGGTGCACCGTTATGGCACAATTAACTCCCTCAATCAAACACTGCAAACACAGTCAAATGTGGCAATTGTCCAACTGTCCAAGATCTGATATTGATCAAGACTTCAGTTTTTGGTACCCCTAATTGTGATTTGGATAGCCTTATGTATAACCCATAGATGCTTAAAAATACCCAACTTTATTAGCCTCTACCACTTTTTGGGGTGGTTATTCCACCTCTACTACCATTTTGGTGAACTCATTTTTCTTTAGATTAACTTCAAACATGCTACTCTTCAGTTGTAGAGCATGTCCTTTTGTTCTTTTTTTAATTATTATGTAATTTTTTTAGGGATTTTAAAGACAGGATTGAGTGCAAAACATGTTTTTGCACAAGTTTGCATTGTATATTTTAGATTGTTACAGTGAAAGTAAGTTTATATTGTTACAGTAAAAGTAATCAGACATTCATCCATTCAATATCACATTATTACCTTATTTAGCAAACATTGATGTTTTATCGCCAATAGGAAATATAAGAATAGTAATGATATGTGTGAAATGGCTTACTGTTCATGTTGTGCTTATACAGTATTCTGGATACCAATTCAAAGCGAGAAAAGCTTGAGTGTTTGGATGTTCCCACATAGAATTAGATAGGGAATCAGTATGAGTGCCTAACCCTAACCTCCCCCCGGAATTGCCTAACCCTAACCCCCCCTTCCCCTAGCCTAATCCTAACCCTCCCAGGGGGCTGCCTAACCCTAAGTCCCCCCCAGGAGCCCCTAACCTAACTCCCCCCCAACGTCTGTCCGCACCCGCCACCCGGCTTACCTTCGATCGGTATGCTGGGCGTCAGGCTCCCAGCCTAGGATGGGATTTCGACACCTGTCATTAGTACCCTGCCGGGATTTGACAGTCGGGAAGCCGGCGGTTGGCATTTCGACCATTGGCTTCCTGACTGCATCCCTTAGGTAGATGGGGGAAGGTACCGTGAGCGATGAGGGTGAGGCAGACTTGTAATGGGGTAAAGGATGAGTGGAAGAAGTACTGCGGTGAAGGAAGGATGGAGGGGCATATTCAGTATGATGTCTATGTTATATGAATCATATTCTCTTGTTCTAATGCTGTTCTTCCTTTGAAGAATCCTTCTGTCCTGCACCTTATTAAAATCATTGATATATTTGAATAATTTTTATCATCATCTGCAATAATCCTTCTCTACTCCGAGCTCTACATTTTTATATCCTTTAATCTTTCCTGCTAAGTTGTGACTTAGTCCGTGAACCATTATAGTTGCCCATCTTTGCACAATGTCTAATTTATTTGTGTTCTTCTGGAGATAGAAGATCCCTTGATTGTGCCATATTTTCTTCCTAACTTGACATAATCTATCCAGTAATTGCCTTAGCTTGCTTTAATCACACATATACGCACCTTCACCCTTGACTCTGATGACCCGGCCATCACTCTTCAAAACTTATCCTCTGCCTGCAAAAAAGCTGCAATCTCATTGAGCACTGCTGGAGGAAATCTCGCTCCCACATGACTTGTTTCACTTCAAATTATTTCATCCTACACCTCTGCCCTCTTTCTCTCACTCTCTAAGCAACCATACTTTAAATTTCGTATTTAGTCGGGATGTAGTTAAATCTTAGATGTTCAAAACATAGACTGTCATAATGTAGACATGGTCAAAACTTAAAACTTAGACAACGAAAAGTTGGATAGGGTCATAAGGTCGACAGTTAAAATGTAGAATATAGTCAAAAGGACAACAGTAAAAAATAAATGTGTACAGTCAAAAGGTCGACAGTTAAAACAAAGACAAATCAAAAGGTTGACAGTCATAATGTCAACGTTCAGAATACTAATTGCAATCAGCTTACATATGCTAATAGCAATGAATCTGTGGAAAGAATCACACACAGAGCGTGAATCAGCAGTGCACTGCTGAACGCAGTTTTCCGATGTTTGGGAATCTGCGCAGGCGCCAGAACCATTCTGCTCATGTGCAGAATGGGTCTGCAAGTCCGCTTGCAAACTGGCAGCAGACTGTCAGTGATTGACAGCCTGCTGCTGTTTGGGGGTGGCGACAGCCTTCTGTTACCCGAAACGGAGGAGTGTCAACACCGTTGGGGGGGAGGGAAGAGACCAGGATCTACGTCTAATCTACCGTCTCTTCTAAACTGTGGCTGCTGGACCCTATGGGTCACCGCAGCCGGCCGATGGTATACAGATTAATCGATGCTGCGTTGAACAACGCAGCTCAGTTAAGTAATGCACAGGAGGCGTGATGCCTCCTGTGCATTAACATATCTGCAAGGATAGCAATTGCAAAGCTGCCTGAGTGCATACATCATATCTATAGACTGCGTGCATACATCATATATCTATAGCCTGAGTGCATACATCATATCTATAGACTGCGTGCATACATCATATATCTATAGCCTGCGTGCATACATCATATATCTATAGCCTGAGTGCAACTTTGCAATTACGATCCTTACAGAATTAGGCCCACAGTCTGATTGCAATTAGCATATGTATACTGATTGCAATCACCTTGCATATGATAATAACAATGAAACTAAAGGCCCCCATACACTAGCAATGGATTATGGCGATCCTGCGTTGGGTTGGAGGATGGGTAAAATCCAACATTTTGAATTTCACTGATTTGCCGATCACAATCAAAATATGATCGTGATTTGCAAATCAGTGAAATTTAACATGTATAATTTCACCGATCCGCTGACGGATCGCAGAAAATCGATGGCCGCCAGTCGACATTTTCAGCTGGCAGATCTGAGTTTCCGATCCGATTGCTGGATCCAGCAATCTGTTGCCTAATGTATGGGTGCCTTAACTGAGGGAAAAGCACAATACATATGCTAATAGCAATGAAACTGCATATGCGCAAACAGTCATCCCAGCATGTGAGTCAAACAGTAATATGTCCGTAAATGTCACATAATAAAAATCATTGGCTCCCCCCACTACAGTACCGTGCACAGACAAACTGCCCACCAGTTATGTGCCGCACCGCACATTTGATGCTGTGGCCACTAATCCCTGTCATAGTAGCCGTGCGCTAATGCCCTACTTTGTTGATCTAAGTAAAGCATGTACACCTGCCTATAGTTTGACTTTAGGTTATTTGAAACGTTCTGTCTAACTTTAATATACACCTTGTCATCCTATTTCCAGCTGTGATACCAATGTCAGCTAGAAGAAGGAGTTATTTATTTTGCTAAGGTAAGATGCGGGGCTTGGGGTGGGAGGTCCCGATGCACGCAAGCCCCATCGGGCGTTAGTATGCCCTGACTCCATGAGACTGACCTTTTCCATGTATTCACAAGATAGCAGTTAACTTGCCACCCAGAAAAACTGATTTCAAAGATAGAGAGGTCCGGCCACACACCAGCCGCTCTCGTATCCTCCATCATGCGCAGTCTGCTGAAAGGAGCACCAAGTGCCCGCAGCCGGACCTGCAACTGAATCATACATTTTTTTCACTTATTTTTTGCTATGACTGGCAGCAACTTACATGTTCAGAATTGCATTCGTTGGTCGGTTTCACTCCGGGGCATAAGGCCAGTGCTGCTTTTTCATTGTTAAACACACGGAATTGGATAAAACCAGCAGTGAATTCATCTGCAAAAGAGAATTTAAGGTTTCATTGTTCAGTGTCAGAAATGCAGCTCACTATTATTTATACAATGTCATTGGAACACACATTAAAACTGCTACGCGGAGGAGGTAATATACTGAAAGTTACAAATAGTAGCAAATCAGATTTTTGTTTTTATGTGTTTAGTAAATACTCTATATAATAATTTTGGAAATATTGTTATACAGGACAGTGTAGTACTACAGAGAAATAAAAGAATGATGGCATTAATGGTTGTAGAAATCGACAAAGGGTCATTAAATTGCAATTTGCTTTCATTTTTCCATTGAGATTGTAGTCACCATATGTAATAGAATGTGAGTGTAGCCTAAAGGCTCATACACACTAGACGATGAGCTGTATGAACGACATGGGTGAAAGATTTCCCTTGAACTTTCTGTAGTGCAGGACAAACGATATTGGGTGTACACACTGAATGATATCTATAAAGATATCTTTCAGTGAAGTCCTGCAACATCTCTGAACAGGCAATTCTTGGCGATATCGTCAGACTGGCCTGTATGTATGGACGACAAAAGACATCATTAACGACCCGCATCATTGGTCGTTCACTGCATACACACTGAACGATATGAACGATATTTCATTGAATGATATCGTATCGTCCATATCGTTCATAAAAATTAATGTGTATGCGGCTTAACTCACCAGAATATTGACCCCCACCATTTTCAGCATGACACAGCCCAGATGTTTCTAATGTTAAATATACACTGGATATACAGTAATAGTGTGTAAGTTTGAAAATAGCTGGAATTGCACCAGAAAAACACACTGCATAATAGACAGTCCAGGGGGCAGCAAGATAGCTGCTAATGATGGGTACACACTCTACAGATATATCTGCAGATGATGGTTGTTCATACACACTGAACAACCAACAACCGTCACCTGGCTGTGGGTCCCTCTGGCTAGGAACATGTTGTGGCCTCCACTGCAAGTGTACGGGTGGTCGGCTGACCGCCGTACACAAAGCACAATGCTCAAATATATCTGCAGATATATTGGGCATCGGCTGTGCAGGACAGCCGACGTGATATTTCTGTGAACAACGTCATTCACAGACATATCGCTGGTGCACACTGGCCGACGGGCACCCAATATATATCTGCCAGTGTGTACCAGCATCACTGAGAAACAGTCTGTACACTGGTGCAGCTTGGAATCCAGAAGACACTGTGTGCTAGTGCGGCTTGGAAGCCAGGAAACAGTCTGTGCACTGGTGCGGCTTGGAAGCTGGGAAACAGTCTATGTACTGATGTTTAGACAGTATAACCGGCACAGAGTGCAGGGCTGGCTGTATCTTAAGAGAAGCAGGACCAAATCAGAGCCGTCTCTAGCAGAGAGTAATTCCTAATCACAGGCTGGTGTGCACCTGAGATCTGCAGAGAGGCAGATGATTAGTAGCACCTGAGAAAAACATACAGACAGACAGGAATGACAGGCTATGAACTGAACACAGACAAAACAGGATTAGATGCAGTCTCCAGTAGTAACCAAGACTGGAAACTACCACCAAGATGATCCACTACCTGCGGATCCTAACAAAGTCATACTTGCATAAGACTTTGTAGCATCACCATTGCAACCTCCCCCACTGAAGTCAATTGCTGAGAGATGGATAAAATTCTGTCTATGTATTCATTCATGCTCTTACATGCACTAAGTTCTGTGGCATACAATGTGCACTTCAAGTTAATTATTGTCATTAGCCCTTTGTCTTAATAAGTCATTTGCAGAGTTACCTATATGTCATGATGTGCTGTCGCTTTACCCTGAATAATAGAACATGTGATTCCACTGCTAGACCAATTGTCCCCATAGCTATTTCTACTTTGTCAAAATTTGGATCATCACCAGGATTAGTAGTAACCTTCCATAACTTCTCCCGCTATAACTGCATCTCCATGGCAAATTTCCATGTAGAAGTACATTACATCAGATTCCAGTTATGTGTGTATGAGGGCGAGTAAAAAATTATATGCACTCCAGTTATATTAATACGTCTGTTGGCCGCACTGTCTTATCAACACTTTCCGTACTATATCGCTGTCTCTCCAGTCACTGCTGTGCAGGTTTGAACGTGTTACGTCAGTTCATTTGTGACTGTAGTGCAAGAAAAAATGGCTGCCCCACTTGTGATTTTCACGAAAGAAGAGCAGCGTGCAGTGTTTGGATGTTTTTTGTTTTTTTAACTACAAAAAAATTTACAGAGCCTCAACACAGATGCCCAGCAGTGTATATGCACTTAATTTTGTGTATTTGTGAACATGAAAATAGTTAATAGGAATCTTTAAATTATTTATCAGCATATATTCCAGAGACAAAAAAACTTACTTCTTGCATTTGGTGAGTAATAATTTGCTGTCTTTTCTGCATTACCAAAATCATACACAACAGGTATTGCAGGTCCATTGTTTGCTGGGCAGCTACCAACATTGTATACAACTGGGTATTTCTGAAAGAGGATAATGAAGGTAGAGTTATACACCGGAATGTTTACATTATGTTGTAATTACTTGACTCATCATTATAATTTCTTAATAAAAATGTAATACATTTTAAAATGTAATAAAATTTTTTTTTGATGCACTGAATTCATATTTTAAATTATATTGATGCCTAAGTTCGGTTATAAAGTCTGTGCCAACTACTACATTATACCTCTAGAGTTAGACTGTAAGTTCACACAATGCGCCTCTCTACCCTCTATCTTACTTATATACCTTTTTATTTGCAAACTTGTATGTTCTAAATTTATGTATTTTTTGCATTATTTGTTATATCAACTAATAAACAATGAAAATAAAGAAAAAAAGTGCGCTCAGATGCTCAACCTGGTTAATTATGTCCTGAGATGAAAATGAATTGTCAATGCATGTAATTCATTAAAAATGTGGTAATTTATTCATACATTAAAATAGTTCAAGATGAATAATCCCTGTATATGTCAATATATAGTATGACTCAACCTTCCAAAGGGGTGCTGAATAAGAACCAGGTGTTAAAATAATCACCTGTATGTTTAGTGTCACTGTGGGGAGTCAGCTTATCTTTTAGGGACAAGCTCTCCGTATGTTCTCTGCTGCTATGCTTGTAACATACGTACCCCTAGGGGCTGCTATGCAGTCAACAGTGAGTGAACATATAGTGTATTATAAAGGTATAGGCACTAGCCACCTTCCTCAGTCTCACTGCGGGAGGTCAGCCTTTCTTGCAGGGATAGGCTCTCCGTATGATCTCTGTTTAAAACTTCTATCATACGTCTCCCAGGAGGTTGCTATGCAGCCATCAGTGAGAAAGTGGCTTGGTGTAAACTAATGATTGACACAGTAAGCAGCGTCCTGCACTGTTACTCACCCCACTTCTGTGTAACTTCTCATCTGAAGTCAAACCCCTCCCGAAGTGCGGAACTGTTTGCAGTATAGAGTTCTATGTAGACTTGCACTTATGTGTGCAAGCATAGTGAGCCAATTGGTTGATGCTGTAAGTCTTTGGACACCAGATCAGACAGTCTTATGTTATAGGGTCTGGGTCTGGGACTCCTAAATGTCTGTCCGCTTGCTGCGGTAAGAGCTGCGCACCTCCACGCTGCTCACGCTGATACTGGAGAACTGTAGATAACGAGTCCCTCAGTATTGTATAACGGGGACTCAGTCCGGGGTTCCTCCTCTGTTTGAAACGCTCGTGCGGGAAGCTGGTGCACGCTGGCTGCTCGTGCTGCTTCTCACGTGCTGGTTGTATCCGGGTATGTCTCTGTTACGTCATGCAGGGATTCCCAACGCGTATCGGCCTCTGATTGGCCTTCCTCACACACCCCCCTGAGGAAGGCCGATCATACGGAGAGCCTATCCCTGCAAGAAAGGCTGACCTCCCGCAATGAGACTGAGGAAGGTGGCTAGTGCCTATACCTTTATAATACACTATATGTTCACTCACTGTTGACTGCATAGCAGCCCCTAGGGGTACGTATGTTACAAGCATAGCAGCAGAGAACATACGGAGAGCTTGTCCCTAAAAGATAAGCTGACTTCCCACAGTGACACTAAACATACAGGTGATTATTTTAACACCTGGTTCTTATTCAGCACCCCTTTGGAGGGTTGAGTCATACTATATATTGACATATACAGGGATTATTCATCTTGAACTATTTTAATGTATGAATAAATTACCACATTTTTAATGAATTACATGCATTGACAATTCATTTTCATCTCAGGACATAATTAACCAGGTTGAGCATCTGAGCGCACTTTTTTCTTTATTTTCATTGTATATGTAAGAAGGAGGACCCCTTTATCTGATTAAGTGCTGCCTTATACCAACTTATTCATTTTTTCAGAGCGCAGTAAATTCTTATTAAAAAAACTAATAAACAATGTTGAGTTTTGTGCAGCCTTATCAATGAACAATGCTGATGATTATCCAAATCTTTATTTTCATTTGTAAATACTTATTAGCATGAAGCAAGTGGAGTCTAAATATAAATTAAAAGTTTTACCTGTAATTTTAGTTCCATGAAGTTATAAGTCTGCACATTAGAATCTCAAGGAAATAAGAAGTTGAATTTGGAAGTCTAAATCATAAGGATTGGTCCAAATTGTTGGTTTGTGACCTACATGTAAAATTGTACCCAGTATCGGACTGGGGCATGAAGGGCCCACCAGGAGAATGCAGTGGTGGGGGCCCTTGCTTATGGGTTGTGGTCATCCACCAGAGGGGGTGTGGCCAGCCACTACAGATGCTTGGCTAACCATTAGACAAATCTCGGTTAGTTTCTATAGAAGGGGATCAAGCCCCATGTTGATCAGTGATCCTCCAAGTAACTGACCATCTAATAGAGTAACAAACTATAATTTGAGGTCTGGAACTTGACACTTAGAAGAGGGAGGAGGATGGGTCCATAGGCAGTGGGGCCCACCGGGGATTTCCCTTGTACCCCTGTGGGCCAGTCCAACCCCGATTGTACCAAATCATGAATTTGCTACCTTCCTAATATTTAAATCTATATTATACCCATAAAACCTGCCTTAGTCGAGATTAATGGTATGGCGTACACTTAGTCACCCCAGACTGTGCATGACAAAGACAGGACAGAACATCCAGGATCATTATATAGCTACTCCCAATTGACCCAATTGCTCATTTACAATTTGTGCCCTGCATTCACATTGGTTTGTTTGTTCCAATTCCTTTTAATATTTGGAAATTACAAGTACCTGCCACTGGATTTTTGGTGATAGCATTTACAAATTCTCCTGCAAAGTAGAAAGTCATTGGCAAAATCTCATACTTTTGATAACTTCCTAACAAAAAATGCTGCTATTTAACACTTATAAGGAAAGGATACTGCCAAACAAATATACTTCCAATCTCTCATCATTTCATCTGGATTCTAACCTCTTTAAAACAGTTAAATCTCTTCTCAAAACAGAAAAGAAATATGCCCACGCTCGGTTTTACCCATATCAAACATGGTACCAGCAGCATGGCAATATTAATGCCATAAATGTATACAAAACAGAAAAACTTTTGCTATCGGCGCTATCAATAATATGCTACAAATTTATGTGTGTGCAGCAAATAAAACAAAGGGGATTTTGTCATGATTTGATCAAAGCATTTAAGCCTGCAGCCCAGCGGCACGGGACCCCGCGGGCATATTTCTTTTCTGTTTTGTTTCAAAATGTTGCCTTGTGCTTTCATGGCAGCTTTCAATTAAGGCTATAAAAAGCCTAGTTGCCTGTGGCTAACAGCCAGCCCCTGTATATATGTGTCCCTCTGTACCTAGGAGGTGAGTACATTTTAACTGCAATGTAATGATGTGCTGGGCATATATGCTAGTGTTAGGGACCTGCAGAAAAATGGGGTCCCTTGATGCTGGGCTGCAGGCTTAAATGCTTTGATCAAATATCTTCTCAACCTTCGCATAGATATCCCCCTGACCACCATCACTGCCCAAGGTTTAGCATCTGACTTTAACAACAAGATTGACAAAATTCTGCTCAATTCCTGTCCCAATTCCTCTGGAACCTTCTTTTTATTTTAAACCACAAATTATGATGATATTTTTCAACTCTCCACTTCTCCCAGTAAATTCAATCTAGTCACAAATAAGTAATTCACAAGATATAGCCCAGGCGCTGAGGGGTTGATATTTACTGAACAGATTCAATGTGGTTGTGTGGGGTAGTCAGTCCCACTCAATAAAAAGTACATGAAAGATAAAGCAACCACAGATTCTGTTAGTATAATTAAAAATCACTCAAACCAGTAGCAACAATGTATATAATAAATGAATTATATCTTTATTAAGACAAAGCAGCCAATGCTTATAAATTCAATAAGAACAATAAAACACACATGTAAATAATGAAATTGCATGTAAATAATGGTTCCTAAAATATATGAATATAAAGTCCCGGACTTTTGAACAACATTTGGTGAAACCCTCTGAAGAATTCCTCCATACACATAGATATATTTTGGACTGATGTTGATTAGTTCATCATCTGGTATAAAAGTTACAAAGTAATAAAATAGATGTCGATATTACCTTCCGTATAGTTGGATCAGACCCAGATCTGGGTATATGACCACAATGTAAATGATGGTTACCGTAGCTGAAGATGGCAGACCTCCCGATCTCGACCCAGCTGACGATGGAGATGCAGAGGGGAGCAGGTGGTCGCTCTAGTGCTCCAGGTCCGGCACAGGGGGGGGGCGAAACAATGTACTCCGTGCTCTGTGAGTGAATGGGTCGTCTGACCAAGATGCACGCGCTCTACCCGGCCAGCGGGGAGACTTGGGAAGAATTGAATGATGCCACTCTGGGGCTCCGTGTCAGGGGGAAAGGAACAGAGGGCTCTGCGTCCCGGATGGGTATGGAGGATATTCCACTGCAAGCTAATAGGATGGTTTGAAGCTTGCCAAGCACGGTGTGTGGACGTGCAGAGAGAGCCAGTGATGAAACTCCAGGAATCAAAGACCGGGTAAGTGTAGCAAAATCAGCAAAGCAAAATGGTGCTTGATTTTGCTACACTTACCCGGTCTTTGATTCCTGGAGTTTCATCACTGGGGTCAGACGAAATCGGAGTCACAAACAAGCCAATGTCAAGGTCTGCCATCTTCAGCTACGGTAACCATCATTTACATTGTGGTCATATACCCAGATCTGGGTCTGATCCAACTATACGGAAGGTAATATCGACATCTATTTTATTACTTTGTAACTTTTATACCAGATGATGAACTAATCAACATCAGTCCAAAATATATCTATGTGTATGGAGGAATTCTTCAGAGGGTTTCACCAAATGTTGTTCAAAAGTCCGGGACTTTATATTCATATATTTTAGGAACCATTATTTACATGCAATTTCATTATTTACATGTGTATTTTATTGTTCTTATTGAATTTATAAGCATTGGCTGCTTTGTCTTAATAAAGATATAATTCATTTATTATATACATTGTTGCTACTGGTTTGAGTGATTTTTAATTATACTAACAGAATCTGTGGTTGCTTTATCTTTCATGTACTTTTTATTGAGTGGGACTGACTACCCCACACAACCACATTGAGTCTGTTCAGTAAATATCAACCCCTCAGCGCCTGGGCTATATCTTGTGTCTTTTCTACTGTTGAGTCAACCCTTTGGCAGCTGATATGAGTTGTTTAAATAATTTTGACGAACGTACTAAGAGGAGACAGACATTTTATAGAGATAAAGATCTTGAAGAGAACGGAGATATTTTAAGAAAGCATGATAATTGGTTGAAAAAAATGTACAAATTGGAAAATTTATTAAAAACTGAACTTAAACATTGGTTAGATGCTACGAATCTTCAAAAATATGTGGAAGAAAAAATTGTGCCAAGAGGCTTACGCCTTAATAAACCATGTATTTTTGAAAAGGATGAGGAATTATTGAAAGAATGGAATAACACTTTAGATAATTGCTCCCTTAAACTTATGTCTATTATTATTAAATTTCGTATGAATAAAGTAGAGGAAATAAAGGGTGAGATTGATAAACAAAGGAAAATAGTAGAATGTTTCAAGGATTGTTCAGGTTTCTTAGAAAAAGATGAATCAATCGGAAAGAAAATCAGAGTTTGAAAAAAACACTATTTATAATAAAAAGAGAAAATATTTGAGAGATAGCACAGATTATCAGAAAGGTGAGGTTAGAACATATAATCGGAATAGGAAGCAACACCATGATATGAATCCTCTATTTAAGAGCAAGACTTACAGTCATACCCAATATACACCCAGAGACATCCAGAATAAAGAGTGGAATACTTATAGAACTCAATACTCTAAGAAACCGTATAGTAACCGGGAGGAGCTGGATGAGATTACTAGCTTCTACCCTAAAAGAAAACATTCGCATGGTGATAATGCCATCCCACCGAAAGTGACTTCTGGAGCTATCCCCAAAAGACCAACTAGGAAAGATTCGTCCAATGAAATTTCACAGGTTTTTTTAGAGAAACGTGCCTACCACCCCAAACAAGGTCCCTTGTTGCACAATCGATTCAGCATCCTAACAACCCCCAAAAAAAGACGTCTATCAGATCCAGTAGAAAGAGAGGAAATAAGAAGGACAGATCTAAGATATTAACCTCTAATGGGACTTAGGGAAATAAATCTATTTTCAATCTCTCAGATAAAGTGCTAAGTGAGAATCAAAAGAGAGTGCTCCTTAAAGGATTAAAATTCTCACCTTCTTGTGGTCCAAATATTTTCGAACTTTATGTGGACCTTAACAGATACATTCGAAATTTATGTAGGCAACGATATTTTGCCAATAAAAGATTATCAAAAAATGCACCAGAAAGTACACCTATTTTGCTGGATAGTGGAGACACAAATGCTCTTAACATCCTAGAAGAGCTTCTAGATGAGAATAATGAGGAAAATGAGGACCTTAAGCTGTTTGATGTTAGAGATAGCATGAAACAGTTTAGGGTTAAGTCAGAATTCTTCCCTATAAAAAATAAAAGTTCAAGTATAGAATGTTTCTATAAGACAACATTGAATGATTTTAAAGAGATTTGTTCGACATACAAGGCGAGGGATTAGAATCTAAACAAATGGGAAAGGGTAGCTATCTGAGAGTTATGTAAAGACGACTCTTTAATAATTAAAGAAGCGGACAAGGGAGGAGGTATAGTCGTTCTAATAGAGACGACTATATCCTCGAAGCCCTCCGGCAATTGAAAGATACTACTTTTTACAGAGTATTAGCTTCGGATCCCTCAGCAAAATATCTTAATGAGCTTACTGTTTTATTGGATAAAGCCCTAAATCAGGGAGTCATTACCAGGGAGGTATACAGATTCCTGCTGATACCTTTTCCTGTCACCCCCATTTTTTATTATTTACCCAAAATTCACAAATCTCTCACTACACCCCCTGGCCGCCCTATCATTTCTGGACTTGATTCTCTCACTTCCAATTTATCTCACTATGTAGACTCTTTTCTCCAACCACATGTTACACGGCTAAGGTCCCATCTGAAAGACACTACACATTTTTTGAATTCTATAAAAGATATCATTTGGAATGAAAAATATGCCTTTCTCACGCTTGATGTGAATGCGCTATATACACATATCCCCTATGAGTTGGGGATTAATGCGGTAGCAAATTCATTGTCTGAAGATGGAACCCTATCCGTTCAACATCAGGAATTCATTCTCCAAGCTATTCGTTTCATTCTCACTCACAATTATTTTATTTTTACTGACACTTTTTACTTACAGGTGCTTGGGACGTCCATGGGGACCAGGTTCGCCCCGAGCTTCGCAAACCTATACATGGGACAATTTGAGTCCCAACGTGTGGGGGAGCGAGTTCGGGGGGAACCTGGTCTTCTATGGCCGCTACATAGATGATCTTTTTATTATTTGGGACGGGGACTCTAATAGTGCACAATCTTTTGTCTCTTCCCTTAACACCAATTCTTTTAATCTTTCCTTCACACACACATACAGCAGGGATCTGGTTACCTTCCTGGATGTGACTCTCACAATTAGTGAAAAACATATTATAACCACTAACTATTGTAAAGAAGTGGGAGCTAACAACTACCTGCACTTTAAAAGCTGTCACCATCATCCTTGGAAAACCAATATACCCAAGGGACAATTTATGCGTATCAAACGCAACTGTTCCAATCTTGAAGATTTTTCCAAACAGGTCTTAACACTTTGTGAGAATTTTTTATATAGAGGTTACCCTCGAGATCTGCTTGAAAAAGCATATAATCAAGTCTTACTTATACCGAGGGAATCACTACTGCAACCTAAAACAAGAGGATCTCATGTACACAAAACAGAGAGTAATTTCGCATTTATTTCAACCTATAACGACTCTTCGAGAAAAATTAAAAGCATTATAGAGAAAAATTACTCTATGTTAAAATTCGATCATGTGCTGAAACAAATATTACCAACGAAACCTACTATCATTTATAGGAAAAATAAATCACTTAAAAATATACTTGCACCGAGTACTTTTAAGATTCCCACTAGGACTTTAGAATCCAGATTAGATTGGCTTCCATCCAGACCTCCCGGTTTCTATAAATGCGGTTCTACTAGATGTATCACATGTCACCATGCATTAAATAAAACAAAAACTATTAACCTTGAGGGAATGGATAAGAGCTACACCATTAAGCAATTTATTAATTGCAATACTAAATATGTGGTGTATGTGTTATTGTGCAGTTGTAGTGACGTTAGATATGTTGGTAGAACCATTAGAGGTTTAAAAGAGAGATTCCTAGAACATAGGAGAAACATCCTGAAGAAAAACGTTTTACTTAGTGTCTCCCGACACTTTATGGATAAACATAAGGGTGATATATGCTCCCTAAGAGTTTTAGGAATAGAATCAATATTGCCCACTTCTAGACAAGGAGATAGATTTAGAACTCTATGTAAACGGGAAGTTTACTGGATTTTTAATCTCAATAGTCTCTACCCTGACGGTCTTAACGAACAAATTGAGTTAAATACTATTATTTGACTACACCTAGTGCTATTCTTATATATATATTTTTTTCATCCTTATTAACATAAGACTTATAGAATTGATCTCACATAGGTACATACCAATTTGTCGCTTATTGTTTTAATTCGTTATACGTGTGTATATATACATATATATATATGGGTGTGCACCCATATCTGCATGTATATGTTTATATACACAAATGATTCTGCCTGTTCTCCTCTAGAATTATTGTTCTTATGTCTTCCGTTCTTATTAGTAAATATATGTATGTGCATTTATAAAGTGTCTGCTCTATGAGCCATTCATGTGCCTTTAATAGGATCAAACTGCTTTTTCACTCAAACCAGTAATTAACTATACTCATATGTATCTAATGCTGATTAATTGCTGAAGGTACTTAAACTGTTCAAACTTGCAATGCCCCATTCACCTTGAAAAAGGCGTCAGAAGGACGTTGAAACGCGTTGGTGCTTGATTTTGCTACACTTACCCGGTCTTTGATTCCTGGAGTTTCATCACTGGCTCTCTCTGCACGTCCACACACCGTGCTTGGCAAGCTTCAAACCATCCTATTAGCTTGCAGTGGAATATCCTCCATACCCATCCGGGACGCAGAGCCCTCTGTTCCTTTCCCCCTGACACGGAGCCCCAGAGTGGCATCATTCAATTCTTCCCAAGTCTCCCCGCTGGCCGGGTAGAGCGCGTGCATCTTGGTCAGACGACCCATTCACTCACAGAGCACGGAGTACATTGTTTCGCCCCCCCCTGTGCCGGACCTGGAGCACTAGAGCGACCACCCGCTCCCCTCTGCATCTCCATCATCAGCTGGGTCGAGATCGGGAGGTCTGCCATCTTCAGCTACGGTAACCATCATTTACATTGTGGTCATATACCCAGATCAGGGTCTGATCCAACTATACGGAAGGTAATATCGACATCTATTTTATTACTTTGTAACTTTTATACCAGATGATGAACTAATCAACATCAGTCCAAAATATATCTATGTGTATGGAGGAATTCTT
This sequence comes from Taudactylus pleione, assembly GCA_031769625.1. Classification (NCBI taxonomy): domain Eukaryota; kingdom Metazoa; phylum Chordata; class Amphibia; order Anura; family Myobatrachidae; genus Taudactylus; species Taudactylus pleione. Next base: position 7,275,042 of record JAUIMM010000004.1, read on the forward strand.
CAGAGGGTTTCACCAAATGTTGTTCAAAAGTCCGGGACTTTATATTCATAAATTTTAGGAACCATTATTTACATGCAATTTCATTATTTACATGTGTGTTTTATTGTTCTTATTGAATTTATAAGCATTTGTTGCTTTGTCTTAATAAAGATATATTTCATTTATTATATACATTGTTGCTACTGGTTTGAGTGATTTTTAATTATACTAACAGAATCTGTGGTGACTTTATCTTTCATGTACAAATAAGTAATTCACTGTCTCCTATGCTTGTAACTAGTCATTTAGTCATCACCACTAAATCTAAAAGGCCACAGAAGATTTGTCGACAGTAATGCTGTCAAAGGTCAAATTGTTGACAGCATTATGTTGACAGAAGAATGCTGATGTGGCTGTAATGGGTTTTTAAAGCATTTTAACCATGTTGTTATTATAATTTTAAAGAATCTCTATTATATTTAATCTATTAATACAGTTTGGTGATCACGTTCTAAATAAGTGCAAAGATAAATTATTCAAAAATTGTTAAGCAACAATTGTAGTGTATAATTAAAACTAATACTATTGTGAATAGTAACTAATTAATGATAAGTCATTGACTTGATAACCTGTGAAAGTAAAAAAAATAATTTAATTAGCCAATACAAGTAACATGCCGAACATGGGTGACAATTGTCATTTACTGGATCGTAAGTCCGGCATGATCTTTCATTCCTGGGGTCGCTGGCTCCATGCTCCAGCTAGTGTCTTCTTCTTTAATGGCTAGTGTGGCCCCTTGCAGTGATTAGCCTTTGCAGCCTGACCTAGCAGCAATGTCTGGCCAGGTCCAATGTTCTCTGCTTGCTTGTGCACAAAGATCATAGGGTGCCTAACTGCAGACAGCTCCTTCTTCCACCCATACTGAGATGATAACCGCTTGCCTCACTAGTCAATTTAATAATATATAAATTTGCCTCTTCCATATTTTTTCTATGCTGACATCTTGTGGCTGTGTCTGGTATAAGAGTTTTGCTATTAATCTTAGTGGACTAGTTTGCACCAATTACAGTCCCCTATCTTCTCTCCCTATTTTAGCAGAATGTCAAAGAGTAAAAAATCGAGCTCACATATGCTAACAAGCTACCTCACTTTGGGCCACTCACCTTCCCCACAAAATCTAGTACTTGCCTCTCCTTTCTGGAGTGAAGCTGATGTGGAATCAGAGATGGAGAACTCTTTCACACCATCTACTAAATCTGACACTGTAGCTAGTCTTCAGATAATGAAAAACATGAAACTGACCAGTAGGGATGAAGTCACCAGTGTAGTGTCTGGACTTTCAACAGAAGTTCTCAGCACTGGTAACAGAATGGATGCCCTTGAGTAAGCACAATGAAATCATTGGGATACAATGACCCTGAATTTGCTTGTCTGTGGCAAGACCTCCAACAATTAGCCAACAAGTATTAAGATGCTGGAAATAGAATGGTAAGTTGCATAAGTAAAAGAGCCTTTCCATTATCAAATCTAATTATGCGTTTTTTGTTTTTTTGACTGAATAATATTTTATTAATTTACCATTTTAAAACATGTAACAAATAATACAACATAAAATAAAACATAGTGATGCTTGACAGACATAACACAGCAACATATCTAAAATTCAATACCAATTCCAACATTCAGTAAATAGAACCAAAACCCAATATATAGCACCTAGTGGCAAATTGAAATACACTTCTACATTTAACCATCGCAACAATAGCTATATAAATATTCTAAATATAGTGATCTAAAACATAACTGCAACTATAACAATTAAATGTAACAATAATTATAATAATTACAACTAATTTAACCAAAATAAATATGAACCACGGTGAAAATCTATATGGTTATTATGGGTATCCAAACCACTAAGACATCAACTTTACATTTATTAACCTCCAATATAATAACCACACTCCTAATGACTATAAATATAGTGATCGTGTACATTACTGTTAATAAGTGCATTGATTATAAATGTGTTTATTTAAATTATAATAACTATAAGTGTATTAACTATCAGTGAAATAGCTATACTTTTACTAACTAATTATATCGTGACAATAATAGTGACTATGAATAACATAAATTACCGTTATTAATTATATATTTTGTTGTTAAATATAATAACATATATACTAACTTTAAATACAACCTTTTAAATGCTTAATAATAATAAACCCAATTACAACCAAAATATATAATTTATGAAAAAAATATATAGTCCCATGTAAAATGTAATAACTACAGTATCTCATTTTACAGTGTACACTTTATGCCTATACATAGTATCACTTATATATGCAAAAACAAGGAAAGAGAAAGGCAGAGAGAAACAAAAAACAAACAAAAAATAAAATTTCTCAAAAGCTGCACTGGCTCTCGTATCATAACTTAAATACACAAGAAAGCCATACACTATTATGTACATCTAATAATTGATAAATGTTTGCCTAGAGATAAATTACTATGAAATTTTCCTTATTTCTTTATGATGAGGCAAATCTGCACTCCTGCCATCTACCCGAAATCTGATTAAATTTAATTTCTGCCTTACGTGTAATATAAACGTGTCTTTCATGCTGAACAGTAAGGCTGTTATAACTCTTAGACAGATTGTGGATGCGGACCGTATATAGGGAATTGGCTAGACCTATGCCTGAGGCACAGAGTCTAATGTGCCGGCGGTATTCACGAGGGACCCTCGCAAGATGTTATGGACTTGGCTGCATCCGACACACAGATCGTGGCCCTCAGGTTAGGTTCCCCTATACAGGTACTGTTGGACACTGGATCAGGTGCAAAAGAATAAACATAGTCGACAGGCCGGGTCAGAACCAAACAGACGTAAACGGGTCACAGGAAGCAGCCAAGGTCAGAATCAGATATCATGAGCAGTACAAGGGGTCAGACGAAATCGGAGTCACAAACAAGCCAATGTCAAGATCAGGATAACAGGTAAGTACTAGGAATGCTGGAGTATGGAATGGAGCCTATAATCTGCCACCTGTCTGGTGCCAGAGACTTCCTCTTATAGAGGAGGTTCAAATCTCGCGCCAAACGTGACTTCACGTTTGGCACGCCTGTCCCTTTAAATTACTTTGCAGGACGGCGCACTTCCAGCTGGCATGCGGGGACCCGGAGCAGACATCATGGCAGCCGGCGCCGGGGACTCCACGCCCGCTGCCCACCGCAGATTCCAGTGCTGCCGGACCAGTAAGTGGTAGCCGGGGTCCGGTGCACTGTGACATTACCCCCCTTCTAGGGGTGGGCACCGAACACCCCCAAATGGTTTGTTGGGAAACTTCTGGTGAAATTTTTGAAGAAGCTGAGGCTTGACCCAGCAACGTTCCTCAGGACCATAGCCCCTCCAATCTACTAGAAACTGAACAGCTCCTCTAGAGACCCTAGAGTCTAGAATCTGTTTCACTTCATATTCCTCTTGATGGTCTACCGGAATCGCAGGAGGAAGGCTGCAATGAGTTGAGAAACGATTGAGCACCAAGGACTTGAGAAGAGAAACGTAAAACACATTGGGTATTCTTAAAGTGTTTGGAAGTTTCAAACGATATGCCACTGGGTTGATCACCTGTAAGATTTGAAAAGGACCAATGAATCTGGAAGCAAATTTCATTGTCAGAACCCTTAATCTCAGATGTTTGGTTGACAGCCAGACTTTATCACCAGGAGCCAGCACCGGACCCCTCCTCCTTCTCCTATCTGCAAACAGCTTGTACCTTGAAGAGGTTCTACACAAATTCCTCTTTACCATCTTCCAGACCCTAAAGAATCGATTCACTGTACCACGTACGGCTGGGAGTGATACTGGCTGAAGGCCTGGTAACTCGGGTATCACTGGATGCACACCATACTGAACAAAGAATGGAGAATGTCCCAATGCCTCATGGTACAGGTTTTTTGTGGGCAAATTCAGCCCAAGGTAGCAGAGAGACCCAGTCATCTTGATTGGCTGAAGCATACATCCTAATGAATTTTTCCAATTCTTGGATTACTCATTCAGTCTGGCTGTTACACTGGGGATGATATGCCGAAGAAAAGCTCAGAGTGATGCAAAGCACCTGCATAATGCTCTCCAGAACTTAGAGGTAAACTGTACCCCTCTGTCGGAAACAATGTCCTTAGGAAACCCGTGTAACCTAAAGATTTCTCTTACAAAAATCTCTGCCAACTTTGGTGCTGAGGGCAGACCTTTCAAAAGAATAATGTGAGCGGCCTTGGAGAACTTATCCACCACCACCAGAATTGTGTTGAACCCTTGGCATGAAGGCAGATCAGTCACAAAGTCCATGGAAATGTGAGTCCAAGGGCAATCAGGCACTGGTAGTGGCAACAGGGAACCCGATGGAGAGTGCGGTGGAATGTTATGCTGAGCACAAACATGATAGGCTGCCACAAAGACCTTTACATCCTGATGGAACGTTGGCCACCAGTACCACCTGAGGATCAGTTCCAAGGTTTTTTTAACGCCTGCATGCCCACTAAAACATGATGGATGTACCCACTGAAGTAGTTTAGCCCGAAGTTCTGAGGCTATGAATGTTTTCCCCAGTAGAATCTTGACCCTCTTGGTGGCTGCTAAGAAACAGGCAGGGTTTAGGATGGCCTTATCCTCCTTTACTTCTTCCATTTCAGCAGAACTAAATGCTCGAGACAGGGCATTGGCCTTGATGTTCTTATTACCTGGTCAGTAAGTAATCACTAGATTGAAGAATAATGACCATCTGTCCTGAGGTATGTCAAATTCTTATGATCGGTGTAGACTGTTACAGGGAATTTAGCTCCTTCTAACAAGTAACGCCATTCTTGTAGAGCCAGTTTGATGGCAAGTAGTTACTCATCACCAACAGAATAATTCCTCTCTGATGTAGAGAACTTTCGTGAGAAGAACCCACAGGAGTACCACTTATTTCCTTTGTCTCTCTGTGACAGGACTTCCCCAACCCTATCCATGGAAGCATACACCTCCAGAAAAAATGGTTGGTCACAATTAGGTTGTCTCAGGATGGGTGCTGAAAGGAAGTGCTGTTTTAACTGGACAAAGGCTTCCTCTGCCTCAGTTGACCACTCACGAGTGTCTTGACCGTTCCTGGTAAGAGCAGTGATGGGAGCAGCGATGGAAGAGTAGTTCCTGATGAATAGGCGGTAGAAGTTGCAAAGACCCAGGAAGCGTTGTATTGCTTTTAATCCAACTGGGCGGGTCCAGTTGACAATAGCCGCAATCTCCTCTGGGTCCGTTCGAAGGCAGGAACCCGAGATTATGTACCCCAGAAATGTCAGTTCATTTTGTTCAAAAAAGCTTTTCTCAAGTTTGCAGAAAAGTTGATTAGCTCGGAGTCGAGAAAGCACCTCACAAACATGTTGGCAATGACTTGCTATATCTTCAGAAAATATTAGGATATCGTCCAAATACACCATTACATAATTATACAACAGATCCCGGAAAATATGATTCATGTATTTTTGAAACACAGCTGGGTCGTTGCTTAATCTGAAAGGCATATCTAAGTATTCGTAGTGGCCATCTCGAGTGTTAAAGGCCGTTTTCCACTCGTCTCCAGATCGGACTCTGATTAAATTGTAGGCCCCGCGAAGATCTAGCTTTGTGAAAATCTTTGCCCCTTTAAGCCGATCAAAGAGTTCTGAAATCAGAGGTAGAGGGAACCGATCCTTGATGGTAATTGCATTCAGGCCCTGGTAATCGATGCATGGTCTCAAAACCCCATCCTTCTTTTTAACAAAAAAGAGATCGGCTCCAGCAGGTGATTTAGACTCTCTGATAAATCCACGTTCCAGGTTCTCTGTATTGTATTCAGTAACTGCCTGGGATTCGGGAAGTGAGAGGGGAAAAATTCTTCCACGAGGTGGGACCTTTCCAGGCAATAAATCTATAGCGCAATCCCACTACGATGGTCAGGAAATGTCTCTGCAGCCTTTTTGCTGAACACATCTCTGAAGGACTGGTATGGAGCCCGAAGCTGATCTTCTGAAGAGACAATGTAGGTCCGAATGATGCGATGAGGTTGTTTGACAGACAATAAACAAGACCCTCGGCATTGAGAACTCCATGACAGGATTTGAGGATCTCTCCAGTCCAGAACAGAGGCATGCTTGCAAAGCCAAGGAAGACCCAGGATAACAGGACTTTCGGCTGATGGGGGGATATAGAATGTTATTGATTCCCGATGAAGAACCCCTATTTTCATGGTGATTTCTGTTGTACGTGAGTGAATGGTAGCCATGGGAAGTTTATTTCCATCCACGCCAATGATACCAAGGAGTTTTTGCAGCGGTATGCTAGCAATGCCTAACTCTTGGACCTTTTTAGACGTGATGAAATTGCCATCGGCATCTGAATCTAAGAAGGCTTTGACTTCTTCACAGGAATTCCCACGACCAGGGTTACATCGATGGAAAACTGGGAAGTAACTTGTTTTTTTGGGGTGTATTTCAACGCTCCTAAACTGACCACTCCTCCAGGGCCGGATTACCAATGGGGCGGATGGAGCTGCAGCTCCAAGCCTCCCTTCAAAATAGGCCCACAGCATCTGCTATGCTGCTGTAGACAGGAAAAACATTTTTCCTGCTACAGCAGTAGGCTGCCCTACCAGCCCTCGGCTGCCTGAAGCCCCACCCCTGATGCACGGCAGCTCCACCCCGCTGAGACCCCGGTGGCTCCTTTCTCCTCTCGGCTGACCATCCTCCCCCCACTCTAATCTACCAGCCGCTGCTCAGTGGAACGCAGTGGACTGGTTCAGTAGCCCAACTCCAGTGTCTCCTACGCACCGCATGCCATAACAGGTGCCGCCCCCACCACTGCTAACCTTAAGCAGCCGAGGAGGCAGAGGAACTTATCTCAGTGAAGGGGCCCACATGACAGAGTGACTGATCCGGACTACCAAGTGGCAGTGCTGCTGACTGCCATTTGGGATAACATGTCCAGCTGGCTGCTGCTGCTGATCTCTGAGCTTCAAAGTCAGTACTAATACAAAAAGGTATGCATACACTGAGAGGAATTGTATTTTATTGATCAAGTTTCATGTGTGTGTGTATACAGTGGTGTACAGTATGTGTGTATATACACAATTGGATTTGTTGAAATCTAATAGATGTTGTAGAAACCTTAGGAGACATCAATGCCTCAGCCCAAGTCTCATCTTTAATAAGACCCAAATCCTCTTCTCACTGAGATTTAAGTCTAGGTAAATTTTCAGTATGGTGAAAGGATGATTAAAACAAATAAGAGTGTGATAAAGGCTTACGGGGGCCGAGAGTAAGCAAAAATGTTTTTAATAAAGAAGAAATGAAAACTCTATCAGCAAGGCATGTCTAAGCTGTAGATATCGATAGAAATACTCTGACGGTGAATAATACTGCTGTCTAAGCTAATCAAATGAGCAAAGAACCGAGTTATCATACAATTGACCTAGTGTAGAAATGCCCAGAGGCTGCCTATATAAATTAAGTCGGCGACGGGATGGGGGATCCGACGTCTGACATATCGGGAGGTCCCCACACATGGTGCGATCGGGTGGCCGACCACCTGCTATGCCGGCTCCCCTCTCCCCCAACCCACATAGTGCTGCATGGGATCACACATCGCATCCCCTGATCGACTGATCCTGCATTAAGATCAGGGGGTGCGATGTACGACCCCACGGGTGCGTGCTTGGTCCAACATCAGGCCCATACACGGTGCGATATAGCAGCCAAATCGTATCAATCCATCGGATCGGCTGCTTTATCGCACCGTGTATGGCCCGCTTTAGGCCAGTTTGGTCAGTACACTCCAGCTATTCAAGGAAGTTTCAGGATATAATCCAGGAGCCTCTATCATGCCGGAGACATGTCTCCAAACTTTTATTGCTTGCTTTTAAAAGGGCGGGCTGGATGCACTAATTCTACCTTCTAACAATGGCCCTGATTCAGAGCCGGACGCTCTGACCAGAGCGCTCGCTCTGAATCAGGGCCCACCTCCATAAATATGGAGCGTCCTCCTGGACACTCATATAGCTGTGGGTCACCACCCACAGCCTGCAGGATGATGGTAGCGATGGTCTCAACCGCAAGGCCAGGAGTGATTTTGGCTCTATCAGAGCCAAAATCACTCCCACTGACATCACTAGTGATGTCAGTGGGGCGCCGGCTTCTGACGGTAGGCGTTCCCTTGGGAACGCCTCCGTCTGGCAGGCACGCCCCTGGCACGCCCACCAAAGGGGGGGTGCTGTCAATCAACATCGACAGCACGCCTCCTTTGATCAGACACAACGAGCGATGGAAAGTCAATGTTGAGTGACAGCTCGCCCCCTTTGGTGGGCGGGCCGGGGGGTGGGAGCCCAAACGGAGGCGTTCCCATGAGAGTGCCTGACGTTTGGGGGCGGCCCCACTGACATCACGAGTGATGTCAGTGATGTCAGTGGAGAGATTCCGGCTCTGTTAGAGCCAAAATCTCTCTTGGGCTTTCGGCCACAAGACCCTACCACAAGGGTCTCGTCGCAAGCCTTGATCATCGCGACCATCAACCTGGCCAATCGCTATAGCTGTGGGTGGTCACCCACAGCTGGGTGGTCACCCACAACTATGCGAGCGGCCAGGAGGCCGCACACAAAAAAAAAACGCCCTGATTCAGAGCGAGCGCTCTGTCAGAGCGTCCGGCTCTGAATCAGGGCTTCTATTCCCAAGTCTGAATCAGGCCCAGAATCCTCTAATCAGTGCAGCTGGTGATTTCACTCAGCTGGATAATATACTGCAACTGATGTTTGCTGAGTAAAGGGCCCCAATACATCAGTAATTGATTGCTGCAATTCTGCAATTTGAAATCGATTGAAAAAGGGAAAGATTTTTTATACACAATCGATTGCAAATTGCACAATTGCTGCAATCAATTGCTGATGTATGGAGGCCTTAAGTGCACTGGAACAGCTTGTGATTCCTAAACTGGAATACAGCAGCACACAAATCAGGACACAGAAACTGTAGTATTTGAGCCAGATAGCAGTGATGGTTTTCTGCACAAAGGAGCCACAGGATAGAACTTAACACTAGGGGGTAAATTTACTAAAGTGAGAGTTTTTAGAAGTGAGTTTAAAAGTGATGTTGCCCATAGCAACCAATCAAATTATAGCTATTATCTTCTAGGAGGTGCTAGTTAAATGTTACGTAGAATCTGATTGGTTGCTATAGGCAACATCACTTCTAAAACTCACTTCTAAAAACTCTCACTTTAGTAAATTTACCCCTATGAAGCACCTCTTTGCTCTGGCACCAGTGGGAGTTCTCACAGGGGATATGAATCTGCTGCCAGTCCCTGATAGGCTGCTGAGGTCAGCTGAGGCACGAGCACTCCCACTGGAAGAATGCTAGCAGCTGACTGGCCCTGATTCAGAGCCGGACGCTCTGACCAGAGCGCTCGCTCTGAATCAGGGCCCACCTCCATAATTATGGAGCGTCCTCCTGGACGCTCGTATAGCTGTGGGTCACCACCCACAGCCTATACGAGCGTGCAGGTTGATGGTCGCGATGGTCTTGACCATCGCGACCATCGCCACTGCGAGCCGGAGCCTGCGGTTGAGTTTCTCAACCGCAAGGCCCAGAGTGATTTTGGCTCTATCAGAGCCAAAACAACTCCCACTGACATCACTAGTGATATCAGTGGGGCCGGCTTCTGACGGTAGGCGTTCCCTTGGGAACGCCCCCGTCTGGGAGGCACGCCCCCCGGCACGCCCACCAAAGGGGGCGTGCTGTCAATCAACATCGACAGCACGCCCCCTTTGATCAGACACAACGAGCGAAGGAAAGTCCTTCACTCGTCGCATCTCGCACATGCGCACGACGGAGCTCCCTCTGTCGTGCGCATGCTCAGTGCATGGACAGCCGCTCGCGAGTGGGTCTGAATCAGGCCCATAGTGCTTAATGGTGATGTCAGTTCATGGTTCTTGAACAAGGTCAGGCAGAAGTCCTGATCTGCAGCAAATGGTAATGTAAGTCACGCCATTTGATCAGAGTGTGACAATATCCCCCTCCTAACGGGTGGCCTCCGGATACCCCTATGTCTTGAAAAAAAAAAAAATTTGAATAGATCTCTGAACACCAACACAACTAATTAATGCTTTCGACAATTCTTCTTGCCCTTTCGGGAATGTCTTGATACACCTGGAAGAGATGGATTCTCTGGTTCAACGAAAACTTCCTTTCTAAACATAGGACCTCCAGAGAAAGGTGCTTCGTTCGCTATAGGATCATAATAAGAATCCAAGTCTAGAGTCAGAATCAAATTATTTTTCTTGAAAACAGAACCAGAAGTGGATGATGGATCCAAAGGACCAGGATACCCAGAGGAGCCTTTATGGAGAGGGGCCAAGGAGGTGACATCAAGTCTCAATACCGCAGGCTGTGGACCTTGTGCTGATCTTGAGGCTTTTGGAGGAAACCTTTGCAGTACTGCTTCAGCGAAAGCTGAGAGATCTTCTAAAATGGGATCCTTGGTCTCTATGAGTGGATTAGCCCAGTCCAAAGCTTTACCCCTAAAGGCCAAAAGGAAAAATTTTACCACATTGGCAGGAGTAAGTGAAGGAAACAATCCAGAGTCCACATCGGAAAGATATTGACGTACCAAGGTGTAAAGCTGATCTAAATCTCCATAAAATAAACGGATGGAAGATCATCCACCAAACTTCTTAGCAGAGAATCAGGTGAAGGGCTCATTACAGCAGGTATTACATTGATCTGTGAGAACTCTAAGTCCTTTTTGCAACCAGGAGACGGAGGGCTATCACCTGGCAGAATAGGTAGAATCGGATTTGGATTGGAGTCACTTAAACTGGCAGGAATCGTAGAGGTTAAAACCGGATTAAGACCGGACACACTGGAACTGGATAGAACAGAAAGTTTAGATGACCCTTTCTGAGTCTGGACTGTATTAGTAGTCCACATGGTGATGCTCTCAGGAAGTGGCAAACAGGAATCCATGTCTGTATCTATGGCACTGTGAACATGTCTGTATCCATGGCACTGTGAATCCCTCCTGGGAACTTGGCACTGGAAATCTACCCTAGGGATAAGGCAGTGAAGACCCCTCCTGGCGCTGAGGCACTGGAGACCCCTCCTGGGGCTGAGGCACTGGAGACCCCTCATGGGGCTGAAGCACTGGACACCCCTCATGGGGCTGAAGCACTGGACACCCCTCTTGGGGCTGAGGCACTGGACACCCCTCCTGGGGCTGAGGCACTGGACTGGACACCCCTCCAGGGGCTGGCAACTCAGGCAACTCCTCTGGGGTTGGCAACTCAGACACCTCCTCTGGGGTTGGCAACTCAGACATTTTTCCTGGAGCTGGAGGCCTACATGCCTTCCTGGAGCTGTAAAATCAGACAACCCTCCTGGGGTTACAAAGTCAGATGCCCTTCCTAGGGCTACAGAATCATATGCCCTCTCTGGGCCTACGAAGTCAGATGCCCCCTCTGGGCCTAGAGAATTGGATGCCCCCTCTGGGGCTGGAAAGTCTGATGTCCCCACTGGGCCTGGGAAGTCAGATACCCCTTCTGAGGCTGGCACATCGGTCACTGCTCTTGAGGCCGAAACATCAGCTGCCCCTGCTGGGGTTAACACATCAGATACCACTGCTGAGACTAGAACATCGGATACCCCCTGGGGTTGAACAGCCAAACACCTCTCTTGAGAGTGAAACATCAGATATATCTCTTGAGGCTGAAACAAAGGATTCCCCTGCTGGAACTGAACCATTGGATACCCCTGCTTTTACTGGAACATCAAATGCCCCTGTTGAAGTTGAAACATCGGATACTCCTACTGGGGCTTCAACATCGAATTTCTCTCTTGCAGCTGGAACATTGGATACCCCCATTGGGGTTGGAATATTGGACACCTTGCTTACAGGTAGAACATCGGATACACCTGCTAGGGCCTGAACATCAAATACTCCTTCTGGAGTCTGAGCATCGGATATCCTTGTTGGAGTTGAAGTATCAGATACCCCTGCTGGTGCTGGAACATTGAATATTACTGCTTGGAGTGAAACATCAGATACCCCTGCTGAAGACTGAACATCGGATATTCCTTCTGGAGTTTGAATATCGGAGACTCCTCCTGAGACTGCAAGAACAGACTTCACACTAATTTTGGGAGATCTGAACACTCTCTTTTGATTTCCAAACCTGGAATAGGGTGCTCTTGTCACTGGACCCCAATGTCGCACTGGAGTTCCTTTTTGGGCAACTTCCTTAGCACTCCTAGTAGTGGAAACTGGAACTGAAGATGACAATCTAGATAGTTCATTGGCATTAATGCTGTGACACTGAGACTCGTCACCCTTCCTTGATTTCCAGAGAGAACAGTCTTTTATAAAATGATCAGGACCCCACAGTAAAGACAAAGTTGAAATTCCTTATGTCGCTGACGTTCAGCTTCTGACAGCTTGAGCCGTGGAAAACTCTGATACTTTTCCCTTTTCGATAGAGATGAGGAGACCAAAGTCTTTAAAGCTCCTAAATCTGCAAACTCCTTGGTTTTATTATACTGAGTTGGGATTTCATCAGAATCAGAAGAAATTAATTCCGGTAGAATCTGGATAAGAATGGCTAAAAGCTTTTGCAGCTGCTCCAACATTTGCTTAAATATTACAAGTCGTGCAGGATTCAATTTACTTGGTGACTGGGAGATCTGTGAGCAATTGTGAGTAGAGGTCCCTTTAACACAGTTATTTACTTGATTACCATGAAATTCTTCAGAAGAGAGTGGAGGTATGCAGGAGTTAACAGAGTCTGAACATTTTCCCTGAGACTGAGAAGCCATGGTAAAACAATCAGCCAAATATTGTAGTATACATGCTTGTGTCATCTCAAATCTCTTCACCACATTTATAAGGCCCAGACTGGGGTCTGCCACTTGAGTCTGACCAGCAGCGTCCATATTTTTTATGGCCAGAGCAATCTGTCACAACTCTCGGATGGCAAATGGACGCAACCCGTATTTGGGGATTGGCGTGACCTATTTCTGAGGCGCAGAGTCTAATGTACCGACGGTGTTCACCAGGGACCCTCGCAAGAGGGTATGGGCTTGGCTGCATCCAACATACAGGTCATGGCCCTCAGAATAGGTTCCCCTATACAGGTGCTGGTGAACTCTGGATGGAGCGGAGAAGACTTTCAGCATAGTGAACAGGCCGGGTCAGAGCCAAATGGACAACAAAGTACCAGGGAGCAAACGTGTGCAGATCGCAGAGAATAGCCAAGGTCAGAACCAGATTACCAAACGCAGTACCAGGGATTAGACAGAAGCAGGTCAGAAACAAAGCCAGGGTCAGGAACAGACTTGCAAAGGCTGATTGCAGAAATCCTCTAATCAGTGCAGCTGGTGATTTCACTGAGCTGGATAATAGACTGCAACTGATGTTTGCTGAGTAAGTTCACTGGAACAACTTGTGATTCCTAAACTGGAATACAGCAGCACACAAATTAGGACACCGAAACTGTAGTATTTGAGCCAGATAGCAGTGTTGGTTTTCTGCACAAAGGAGCCACAGGATAGAACTTAACACTAGGAAGCAACTCTTTGCTCTGGCACCAGTGGGAGTTCTCACAGGGGATATGAATCTGCTGCCAGTCCCTGATAGGCTGCTGAGGTCAGCTGAGGCAGGAGCACTCCCACTGGAAGAATGCTAGCAACTGACATGATGGTGATGTCAGTGCATGGTTCTCGAACAAGGTCAGGCTGAAATCCTGACCTGCAGCAAATTGTAATGTAAGTCACACCATTTGAGCTGAGTGTGACAGGTGCATTACTGGGGGCTCTGCATAAGGGGTATTACTGGGGGCTCTGCATAAGGGGCATTACTGGGGGCACAACATAAGGGCCATTACTGGGGGCACTGCATAAGGTGCACTTCTAGGGGCATTACTGACGCACTACATAAGGGGCACTACTAGGGACATTACTGGGGGCTCTGCATAAGGGGCATTACTGGGGGCTCTGCTTAAGGGGCATTACTGGGGGCACAACATAAGGGGCATTACTGGGGCACTGCATAAGGTTTACTTCTAGGGACATTACTGGGGGACTGCATAATGGGCACTACTAGGGCACTGCATAAGGGGCATTGCATAATGGGCACAAATTCAGGGGGCATTGCAAAAGGGGCTCTAATACAGGGTGGAATTGCATAAAGGGCACTACTACAGGAGGCACTGCATTGGTTTTTATTATTAATAAACCTTTCAAAATTGCATATAAGACTTTTTTTCTTTTTGCGGCCCACAAACTCGAAGACCTTGAATATTCGGGCATGATGTTATTTTGAGTTTGACATGCCTGCATTAAACTAATACAAGAATGACGATTCACCCAAACCAATGAAGAAATGGAGCTATTTTGTTTCCTAAATATACCAGCAGAAAGAAAAACAGGAGAATGTGGAAGTATGTATAGCTTGGGTTGCAGAACCATTTTTATTAAACTGACTGCCCTAATTTTATCCTTAACATAAATAGAAAAGGGTTTATATTAAGGGAAACAAAATCACTAGCTGTGTTTGTTATCCAAAGACCTAAATATTTAAAATGGTCCTTCCCAAGAGGAAGAGAGTCTAAAGGGGTTACTGAGCAGCTACCTCTAAGTGGCATAATATATGACTTATACCAGTTAATTTTTAGACCAGAACACACTCCAAATAAATCTATGACTTGAAGAGCTGCTGGTAACCTGATTAGATAATTAGATAAAAACAACAAGTCGGCGGCATATGAAGCCACCCTATCTGCCCTTCCAGCCACTCACAAAACTATAATGTCTGAATGAGATCATAGGATACATCCCAGTGGCTCCATCGCCAAAGCAAATGAAAACAGAGACAATGGGCACCCCTGGCGCGTGCCTACGGCCATTGAAAAAGGGGAAGAAATTGAACCATTCACAGACAATCTAAAAATATAATAATGCTTGTAAAATTATTATTAATATTTTAAAGTGATATTCACCTTCATCCCCAGTTGCCAGGAATCCCCTTTACCCAACCTGAAGCATAACTCACTGAGACGTATTCTCCAGTGGCGTCACAAGGCGGGTGCGGGGGGTGCGGCCCGCACCCGGGTGTCACCCGCTGAGGGGTGACACCAAGGTGCAGGATCCCCCTCAGTGACAGGAGCCGGGTGCTGCACTATAGCATTAAGTGCAGCACTCGGCTCCTGTCAGTGAGGGAGCCGGCACTGCCCATGCCCGCACCTCCTGCACCCCCCGCCGGGCATCACCCCATTGATACCTAATGTATCATTTTGTTAGCCACGGCCACGGGCCGGGTTTGCGCCGCGAGGCCACGCCCCTCCCGAAGGCCCGCCATGCGATGCCACGCCTCCAACACACCCCCTCCCGAAGGCCACGCCCCCATTTTGGCCGGTGCCGAGCGCATGGCGTCCCTCCCCGCACCGGGTGTCACCGTGGGGAGGGACGCCACTGGTACTCTCCACTATGTTATCTCACCAATGCAAAAAAATGTAAAGCCAAATGCAGTGATCTGTTCATGCTGATACTCTCAACTCCTGTGATGTCTTCACTGTGAGATGAGTCATTGGTCTTGTTTCCATATACTATACCTAGATTTTCTAGATGCTAGGGTCCCCATTACTGGAAAGTGAGTTTGTCTAGACTGATATTCAGGGGTCTGAATGTCCCCTAGAGATCCTCCATCTTTCAGTACCCAGGAAGTACAACTTGGCAGTGTGGAATGTTCTAAGGGAATTCCATTTTAAGAAAATACAGAGATGTACAGTATCTGCATAAGTCTGCATAATATACTGATTACTTTTTGTACAAACCTGAGAAAAATTTAATTCTGAGGTCATATTTTACCTTGTACAGTTGAAAGAGGTTTCCACCTTTATCAGACAGGAAGCCATTATCTGTGCGATATCGGAGAAGGGATGATTCTCTCCATTTGGTTACTGGTGTCTTGTTTGGCACGTGCCATATGCCCACGTCATTAGCAGATATATCATAATAGCCGGGGTTCTAATCACATGGGAGAAATAATTTTCATATGTAAAGTGCTAGAGAAACATTTATTGCTCCAGATAATAGGGTAGCAACAAGTCTCATCTGCCACAATAGAAACTAAATATAACATAATATAGCAGAAATCCTGACCGGCACGATCATTCTTACCTTGTAGTCATCACTGGTGGCTCCATCTGGTAAACCAAATGTGGCATAATTTGCCCAGTTGCCATCTCCTTCTGGGTTAGTTTCATTGTTTCCCTGTTGGCTGGACCAGCGGTCGCCAGTAGTGCACTTCCCAAGCATATTGTTTTCATGGACACTGGCTACCAAAGTCCAACCTCCTCCATTGGTGGTCATGTCACAGAAGGTCTGATAGGACACCCCATCTTCACTGGTTAGTGTGTAGATTCCATCTGTATTTAAAGCACATTAATAGCTATTCTCTTTCAATTAAAGTAGGTAGTGTGCACATAGAAGCATGTAGTACAAACTAAAAGCACAATATATGTACTGTAGTTAGTGTTTTCTGTATAATATATCTATATACTGTATGACCAGAACTGCATACACCATATAGCAAGGACGGAACTTGCGAGTGGTGGGCCCAGGTGCAAAAAATATGCTTTGGGCCCCCTCCCTTCTAGTGCCCACGCTGAGTTCATAATATGGCATATGGTACTGCACCACATGACAGCCGGACAACACAGACAGCATTCCAGTGTCTAATAATAAACTGTGCCCCATTTTATCAAATAATAATAATAATAATCTGTGTCTCCTTTAATCAAATAATAATACTCTTTGCCCCTTTCAAACTCACCAGTGTCTGATGTCAGTAGTGTTGCTCCGAGGCTACACAGATGATCTGCTGGCAGAGGGTGATGGGGAGAGACAGAGGCTGACGTAGAGAGGGTGATGGGAAGAGACCCAGGGTGATGGCGAGAGGCATATGGTGATGGGGAGAGGGTGATGGGCAGAAGATGACAGAGAGAGGCAGAGGCTGATGGGGCCAGGCAGAGGCTGATGAGAAGAGGCAGACATTATACCGACAGCCGACTTTCCGACTGTCATATCCCGGCGAGGGTAAAATGACCGGCGTCTAGATGTAGACACCGCTCATTTTACCGATGCTGGGAGACCGGCGCCCGGCATCCCAATCGAAGGGATGCCAAGTGCCGCGAGCGGACAGCCGCGGGAGGAGAGGGATAGGTTTAGGGCTCCCGGGGGGGACTTAGGTTTAGGCACCACCCCGGGAGGTTAGAGTTAGGCTAGGGGGAGGGAGGGTTAGGGTTAGGCACCCCCGGGGGGAGGTTAGGGTTAGGCACCCCCCGAGGGAGTTAGATTTAGGCAGCGGGGAAGGGGGGGTTAGGTTTAGGCACTTAGAGGGGGGATTAGGGTTAGGCACTTGGGGGGGAGGTTAGGGTTAGGCACCCCTAAGGGAGGGTTAGGGGGGTAGGTTAGGTTAGTTAATACTTACCTGCTGACGATCGGGATTTTCAGCGCTGTCGGGCTGCCGCTGACGGGATCTGTTCCTCTGCCGGCCTGACGCTGCCGGGATTCGAACTGCCGGCCATGCGGCCGGCGGTATTACATACCTATTCTGATGGGCAGATGGTGACTTGGAGAGGGAGAAGATCATGGGTATATGATGACAGGACGGGGCATAGGGTTACTATGAGTGGCACAGTAAAGGTGCGTACATACTAGACGACAGTGTAACGACTGCATGATTACAACATTGTAATTGTGCAATTGTTTTTCATCTAGTGCAGTGGATAATGGGCCTGATTCAGACCTGATCGCTAGGATGCGTTCACTCGCAGCGAGACGATGTTTGCAATGTGCGCATGCGTATAAGTCGCAGTGTGCGTGCGTGAACCAGTCCATGCGATTGCCTCTTTTACACAGTCGCCTCACTAGAATGAGTGACAGGACGAGGTGTTTGTGGGTGGTGACGGGTTGGTCGAGGGAAACGGGGATGTGGTGGTGCGAACGCAGGCGTGTCTGTGCGTCTGAATGCTGTTTCAGAGTTGTGCATAATTAAGACGCAGTGTCAGCATACACGTCATATGGCTGAATTACACACTGAAGCACTCGCAGTGCTTGTGGTAGGGTATGGTCAGCCACAAGTGCTGCGTATGGGTGCAATGATACTCGATGTTACCAATTGTTGAATACACTTCCTGGAGATGACAGGTATTACTAAGGCTGGTGGGTGTCTACATACACACTGCGATCGCCCCGCCAAGACATAGTGTGCGTGCTAATGCATTGCTGTGCGATCGTGGGATTTGCTTACTTTGGCAGCTGATGGCTGCGTGCGAACGAATCTAGCGAGCGAGTCTGAATTGGGCCTGAAGTGCCCACACTGAACTGTCATTCAGTGCAGGCACCCTCTCTCATCCCCGAACATATCCAACCTGTCGTTTGGCCTGTAGGTTGGCCTGCATGTTCAGGTGATGTAAAAAATGACCAGCGGGGGCGCACATCATTCGTCGTTTTTGACATTTTATTGGACGATTTATGAACAATTAATGAGCGATTGAACGATAACGATGTTGTAATCGTTCAATCGCTCATTTTAATCATTTAGTGTGTATGCATCTTTAGACATGCAGTCGAGGCAGTAACGCGTAACTAATCAGAGGACTTGAAGAGGCCCTCTCCTCCCATCTGCAGTACTCAAAAGATCACCTCCACGAGTCTCCAGCAGGCAGTTCCTGTACAGCAGACCATCCTCTCTGAGATTGCTGACAGTCCAGACTGTCCAGCAGTCCCGGGTGGGTAGCAGCCAGTGACAGCCATCAGTCTGATGGCTGACGGCACTGCAACTCATCAGTGATAATGACCTGATCAGTGGAGGGGGCCCCTCTGGATCCCTTACTCCACAGGGCTCTGTTGCAACGCACTGGGTGCACCGGCAGCAGTTCTGCCCCTGACATATAGTCCTACAAAACAAATTAACAGCTCATAGAGAGAAGCTGAAAAAAATGGATATTATAATCTGGTGTGTAATTCAATATAAGAAATGTATTCTACACAAAATATTCAAAAGTACCATGTTAGACAATAACACATAAAAACTAACATAAAATAATAATTAATTTATGTGCAATAATCAAATGGCAGGAAACTTTATTTCACTTGGTAACCTGGTATTAAAGTCCAGATACCACTTTAAAATTATACCTATGCCTTATGGTATGTGCACAAATATTCCTTGTATAGGATATAACAACAGTATAAAATGTATCTGTGATCTCAGTAGTTCTTTCAGGGGAATCGGTATGAAATACCGCCATCCCGACACTGGAACAGATCCCGGCAGTGGCAGCCCGACAGCGCTGGAAATCCTGATCGTCCCTAGGTAAGTATTAACCAACCTAACCTACCCCCCTAACCCTCCCTTAGGGGTGCCTAACCCTAACCTCTCCCCAAGTGCCTAAACCTAACCCCCGCCTTCCCTGCTGCCTAAACCTAAGTCCCCCGGGGGGGTGCCTAACCCTAACCCTTCTTCCCCCTAGCCTAACCCTCCCGGGGGGGTGCCTAACCCTAAGTCCCCCCCGGGAGCCCTAAACCTAACCCTCCCCCCCTGCGGCTGTCCGCTCGCGGCGCCCATCATCTCTTCGATCGGTATGCCGGGCGCCAGTCTCCCGGCGTCTGTGAAATGAGCGGTGTCTACATCTAGACGCCGGGCATTTCACCCTCGCCGGGATATGACAGTCGGGAAGCCAGCTGTCGGTAAAATGTCAGCTGGCTTCCCGATTGCATCCCCTTTCAGGAATGTGATAAAACAGTGTGGTGTCGCAACTATGATTATGAGATAGTATTTGATTGCTTTCCAGATTGTATAAAGTGTGTATACATTACTCACCTCTGGCACCACACTGTGACTGCTTAATTTCTTTGCAGCTCCTATACTTGTAGCTATTGTCCACAATGTTGTTTGATGGACTGTAACAATTATAGTCATCTTTCCAGCAGGCCAATAGATTCAGAATGCTCAACTTCTTCTCATGAAACGATGGATCATCTGAGAATATATGAAAAATGTTAGATATTACACATCTTTTATATTAGGATTGGGCAGTCTCTATTCTTTATTCAAGTAACATTCCTTACTCTCTCATTTCCAACTGTAAAGCGCAACAGAACTTGCTGGCACTATATAGGTAATTTATAATATCCTCCTTTTGGATATATTCTACATCTTAACTCATACATCTTTCCCATGGCTTCCATGTGTAGGGTTCTCCTGGTATTTCAATAAGTTTTCTATTGTAAATATTTGAGTACTGTATTACAATTTAGTGTTTTCTATTGATAGATGTGGTTTATGCATGTGTAGCCCATTAATACCGGGGATTACAGTGGCAAATGCAGGATTTCTATAGGGGGGGTTTCCAAATGCTTGATTTTAGAGCGAGTGTGGCCAGTCCATGAAGAGGGTATAATTAGCACTTATCCAGCTTTAATATGTTACATACAAAGTATATTGTGTTGCATAATTCCAGCATATACAGGACCAGCGATCACAGTATGGCACTAGATGCAGCATAAAGTCCATCCTGTCTAAGCAGAATGTTTTTTTTTTCAGATGTGGGCATCATTCCAGAGCATTGGAGTAAGTCCGGGAGTCTGAGGGAGCAGCAGAAGAACTTAGCACTGCCCTGGACATATATGTACATATCGGTCTCCTTATGTACTGGATAGTGTATTATTGTACAGTATTAATTATTAACCCTATTGATGGTCTATAGCAGTGCACCCCTAAAAGTGCATGTTTTCTTGATCTCCTAGTTGGTGCACAGGTATATTCATTACTGGCTGACATATTTTAAAAGATCCACAGTTGGTGCTAATTATTTCATTTGTGATAAAGAGAAGAACATGCAGCACTAGTAACATTCTATTATATTACTATTTCTAGTAATACAGAACCCCCCCTGCGTTTGCCTATGGCGCATGTATGGTTTAGGCAGATGTCTCTTAAAGAGTCTACAGTCTTTTGTTTTTCGCAGTTTTTTTTTATTTTTTATGTTGCTAAGCGTTTGTAGAGCATTTGCATAAAATACAACTTGACAAGCCTGTATATTAGTGATAGTTACTGCAGCCAATCCTGCACTTCAAACCTTAGGCAAGGACTGATTGGTTTCCATAGAAGCAATTCCGGGACTAGAACAATTCTGCTTCACCCAATTATAATTACTTCTAAGAGGGAGGTCTCATACGCAGTGTTTTATATGAGTAAGTGGGCATCTTATTACACCTACTCCTGTCACCGGCCTCCAGTCACAATTGCTAGAACATTGTAACTCATTTTGAAGATATTTCCACCTGCTCTAACAAAAACCATTGGGGATTATGTTAAATCTGAATATATTTACTTTGAACTTCACAGTAAAATGCATACATTAAAAAAACACAGTTTTGTGCATATGGTAAGTTGCAATGATCACATGATCCATTGCCAACTACCCTCTCCTCTGGGCCATGTAGCGACCTCACCCCTCTCCCCGTGGTAGTTCCATTACAATTTGTAACCTTGATTTAATCTTTCTGATCATTGGGTATGTAAAAGGTATCTTACTTTCTCAGATAGTAATTAGAGCATTCCATATGCTTTGCAGGGTGCTTTAATCATTAGAACTGCTATGTTTGTCAATCAGTCATTGAGAGTCAGGTGATCCTGATCATCAGTGTCGGCTCCAGGGGTGGGGCTGCAGTACAGTCCAAAATTCAAATAGGGGAGGCACACCCAGTAGCGGCTCCAGGCACGGGCAAGCCGGTCCGTCGCCCGAAGCGCTACTGTTTCCGGAGGGCGCTATAGGACATATATTTCCCTCCCAGCGCTATAGGACAGATTTAAGCTCAGGGGGAGGGAGCGGAGGAGGGAAGGGACGGCAACACAGGACGGCGCTGGGCGCAGCACAGCTTAGCGCCGGCCCTGGTCACACCAACTGCCAGTGAGTCCCGGCCATCTATGTTTGGCAGTGTGTAAAATGACAGTTGGTGAGGCTCCCCTATTTGAATTTTGGACTGCGCTGCTGCCCCACATCTGGAGCTGCCACTCCAGATGTGGGGCTGCACATTTAAAAGTAATAAAGTATTTAAAAGTAATAAAAACATGCTCATATGTGTCCAAACTCTCAGCACAGAGATTGACCCTTATATGGACTTCCTATCACCAGCCAAGGTAACAGTGACACAATATATTTGTACTTCAGTTTGATATGACAGGATGTCAGTTTGTGTCTCAGTCTATTTGGTTATAGTCTATTGTCTATTCATCATCAGGCTAAAAGAAGTAACATTTAAAATTAAAATACAAATTGAAATCAGCCTGTGCCAAAAGTGTTGCTGTCAGATCAAACATTCTGATCACATTATTTGGAAGCAATCTGGTGGTTTTTAAAAATTCTAACCACAAAAACAACCATTTTTTTTTAATTTACTCCTTTTGATGCTGTCCAGTGGTACTATAGGCAACAGTGTTGCAGGGTTTAATTTATTGCAGGATGATATTACTGGGGCATTGTACAATATGCAGGCCAGTTTAGGACTTTTGCTTCAGAACTCAGCTGGAATAACACAGCACATATAGCAACCTACTGGCAAAATCTATCTGTGTTAATGATGAATTAGTTTTGAGATTTGACCTTACAGCTGGAGAACCTGATAACAATCTGTATGATGGTGGACATCCATGTTAGGGTATGAGCACAGGTGAAGGAGTAGTCCAGATGATATAACTTCAAACTAAAACCCTGCTTCGCCTCACTGGTTCAACCAACCCTGGAAGAAACCATGCAGTTGGATCATACTCGCATTACTCCTGAAGAACATAGGAAAAGTCTAAAGAATAAGTGGTGCCTCTATTGTGTGGAAGCAGGAAAATGGCAAAGCCAAAATGGCGCTGGGGGAGGCTATGTTGGGTACAATTCTTCACATACAGAAGCAACTACCTCTTTATCAGCCTAAAAGTCTTTTTGCAGATTCCAAAATTTAGCCTTCCTTGATCTGGGGGTGGATTGGAATTTCATCACTTCCTTCATGGTAACTGAGATGGTACTCCCCATGGTACCACTTCAGGTTCCCCTCCCCCTTGCAGTAAACCCCTAATGCCACTTAATATAAGAAGACTGAGGCTCTGATTCGGAGCCGGACGCTCTTTGTGAGCGCTCGCTCTGAATCAGGGCGTTTCCCCCCCGCGCCTCCAGTCCACTCGCTAAGCTGTGGGTGACCACCCACAGCTTTAGCGAGCGGCCTGGCGATGGTCGCGATTATCGCGACCATCGGGCTTGCAACAAGACCCTTGTGGTAGGGTCTCATCCACCGCAAGCCCCAGTGAACTTCCTGCTCTAATAGAGCAGGAAGCTCACTATTGACATCACTGGTGATGTCAGTAGGGCCGGCCACAAACGGCAGGCGTTCCTTCAGGAATGCCTCTGTTTGTCCAGCCACCCCCCCTGCACACCTACAAAATGGGGCGAGTTGTCAATCACAATCGACAGCTGCCCCGTCTTGTAGTGAGTCCCGCAGTGAGTGAAAATTCACTCGCTTTGGGGCTCATGCATGCGCACTGCCCGGCCATCGACCCGCTTGCGAGCGATATGCACTCGCGAGCAGGTTTGAATCAGGCCCTAAAACTGATACCAATCATATTGAAAAAACAAAGGCTTCCACATAGGTGTGATCAGGGGCAGCCTGATCGGAGGAGCAGGGTGCCAATTGCCCGCACCCCCTCCCGGGCTGGTCCCATTTTCAGAGCCTCAGTCCGGCCCAGTGCTGCAGAACTTATCAGGAGCCACCAGGGTGGATAACAAATAACAACTGAGCTTCAAGTTGGCTCTCTTTAGTGAGTAATCTTATATCTCCCTATCTTCAAGATCTCGGAGCAAGGGACAGTCTTGCAATTAATTTGCCACTTTAAAAGTATAGTGGCAAGTAGTTTGCAGATTGTCCCTTTCTACCAGAATGAGTGAGACCTTACAGACAGGTAGAATGCAGTCAGTGTGGTAAGTATTGGCAGTGGTCAAATGGGGGAGGGGGTAATGGACTCTGTGACATAAGGGGGAACCAGAGAGATGGGGGACTGGAGTGACACATGGGAATCTGGAGTGACATTGGGTAACTGGAGTGACACGGGGAGCTGTAATGACCAATGGGAGCTGGAGTGACACAGGCAGGAGCTGAACTGACAGGAATGTCACAGGGGGCAAGAGTTGACACAGGGGACATGAGGCCAGAGTAACATGGGGTTGGAGGCTGGAGTTGACACAGGGGACACGGAGCAGGAGGCTGGGGTGAGACAGGGCACAAGGCTGGAGAAGGAGCAGGGGGCATGTGGCAGGAAAGACTTGAGGCAGGAGTTGACCATGGGTTTGAGGTTGGAGTGACATAGGGTAGGAGGCTGGAGTTGACACAGGGGACATGTGGCCGGAAAGATACAGGGGGCAGAAGGTGACACAGGGAGCACAAGGCTGGATAGACAGTGGTAGAAAAAAGAGAAAGAGAAGAGAATGTCCTCTTTGCTAGGGCACTGTTAGATCATTGTAAAATGTAACTTTTATTATTAATATTTAAAATAGCAAAACTTTCATAAAGTGAAATATGCTAGGAACAATTAAAGTTGTGAATTAAAAATAAATAAAATTAAAATTGTCTCTATATAAATTGTTATATCAATGAATATATAAGTTGGTCATTCATTGCCCACCCTAATAATTACCATCTAATGAATTCTATAAAACTGTGATAGGTTCTAATAGGATTTATGTGTACACCACTAGCGTATTAAAGCAATGACAATGCTGGTTACAATTCTAAATGCTACAATAGTGTCTGCTTAATAACAGTTCCTCTATGGGTAAACAATGTAGTGAGTTAAATCACAACAAGCAAGTCAGTGTGATTGTGTATACACCACTAGATGGCATTGTTGTTATAATGATCATTGTAGTTTAATTACATTCATGAAAATTAGAGATGTGTGCCGACCCTCGTGTTTTGGTTTTGTATTTGGATCTCCCCTGGTTTTGGATCAGAATCTGGTTTTGGATTTTTTTCCTTGGTGTTTTGTTTTCATGTTTTGGTTTTCGATCTGGATTTTTTTCTTAAAAAATAAAAAAACAGCTAAAATCACATAAAATGTGCCTTTTTTTGTTCCTACAGTATTAATAACCTCAATAACATTTATTTCCACTCGTTTCCAGTCAATTTTGGTTACCTCACAGCTCACAGTATTGATTTTTTTCATCTAGTTAAAGGGCCAAAAGGTTGCATCCAGCTTGCTGGCTCAAAACTGATTGATATAATTATTAATAGAGTTGAGTACTGTGCAAAGATGATGGTTGGGATACCCTTGAGGATTGAAGGCATGGGCCTTCATAGAGGACAAGGAAGTTGACGGCCTTGCATTATCATGAAGACTGCTGGCGG
The DNA here is from genome assembly GCA_031769625.1 of Taudactylus pleione. Taxonomy (NCBI): domain Eukaryota; kingdom Metazoa; phylum Chordata; class Amphibia; order Anura; family Myobatrachidae; genus Taudactylus; species Taudactylus pleione. The sequence continues at coordinate 7,300,533 of JAUIMM010000004.1, forward strand.
CAGCTACAAAATGTGGTCCTTGGTCTTGCTCTCCTGCCATGTGACAGCCCTCCATATTTTCTGAGGTCTTGAAGCAGTGTCACAAGCACCAATAATGTAGCCAAGGTGCGGTTACAAAATTCACACACTTGCAGTCGTGCACACACAGAAAAAAATATACAAAGGACACTATTTTTTTTTTTCGGGTCCAGAACTTGGGCCCTGAGCACAGATTGATGACGACTGGAGTCAGGCAGCACTAGGTTGCGTTGCTGTATCTTGTGTGGCTAAGCCTAACACGCACACACACACACACAGAAAATAAATAGACAAAAGACACTATTTTTGGGGGGGGTTTGGGTCCAGAACTTGGGCCCAGAACACAGATTGATGATGACTGAAGTCGGGCAGCACTAGGTTGCGTTGCCGGCTTGCTAGATCTTGTGCGGCTAAGCCTAACACGCACAGACACACAGACAATTATTAGAGAAAAAAACAGTTGGTTTTTTTTCAGCTCCAGAACTTGGGCCCAGAGCACAGATTGATCACGAATGGAGTCGGGCAGAACTAGGTTGCAACTTGCGTTGCTGGCTGGATCTTGTGCAGTACTGCGGTTAAGCCTAACACGTACACACACACAGAAAAATATAAAAGACACTTTGATTTTCTTTTTTTTAGCACGACTGGAGTCAGGCAGCACTAGGTTGCAACTTGCGGTGCTGGCTGGATCTTGTGCGGTACTGCGGTTAAGCCTAACATGCACGCGCACACACACAGAGAAATATAAAAGACACTTTGATTGATGGATTTTTTTTTTTTTAGCACGACTGGAGTTGGGTTGGATCTTGTGCGGTATAAAAGACACTTTGATTTTTTTTTACTTGGCCCCAGAGTTGGACACAGCACAAGCCCAGGACACAGCAGACAGCCCAGATGGATCAGCAAACAGCACAGTGACAGTGACAGCACCGTGGCCAGAGACCAGAATGGATCAGCACTAGCACTAGCCCAGGACACAGCAGATAGCACCAGCACCTCTCCCAGCCCTACACTACCCACCCTCCCTGTTCAGTCTCCACAGCCGGAGTGAAGTGGCGTCTGTCGCGTGGTCCCTTCTATACTACATTGATCATAGAGATGAAAGCTCACGAACCGCGAGATTTCATCTCTATGGTTTTGCCTCGATTTGAGAGATCAGAGTAAGGCAGGAAACTCCGAGCCTGCTTGGATCCGACTCGGTTATGCTAAATTCAGGTGGGTTCGGAACTCTGGTACCGAACCCGCTCATCTCTAATGAAAATGCCTGTAATAAAGTAGCAGATGCCTCATGATAGGTGGATTCTGCTTTAGGTGCTGCTGAGGTTCTAGCACTAACAAAATAACTGGGTATATAAAGTATTAGTGTGTATATATAACACATACCATTTGATATTCAAATAAATTATGCTAGATATTACACTCTGCACTGCACTGATCACAAGGGTTAATTGATGAGTATATATTGTCGGTTACTTAATTCCCATATATATTACTAAATCGTGATTTCTTGAATCGTGCATCACTTAATATATCAATATAAGCGGCAGTAATGGTATACACAGGTATAGATCTAATATTCTAAAGAGGGAAGTAGAAAAAAGATCAGTACATAATATGTGTCTAATAATCCATGGAACACCCCTGGTAACGTGGCTGAGCTGAATCAATATATTATTCAACCTAGAACTGAGTTAGTAGAGGTGTATATGTGTCTTAACATTCTTGAGTATTATGAGGACACAACATATATATAGTATGTGTGTTATCACTAGAATTGCGGATCACGTATAACACCAATATATGTCTCTTCTATCAATGATATAATAATTGACGTAATACTGGCAGAGGTAGATCAATTAAATTTGTGTATCAATAGCCGCGTTGGCGTGGGTAATAAATACTGTTCCCACTGCCAGCTGGATAAACAGATTACGTTGTTACAATATTGGTACAACCCACTAACAAACCGAGTGGTGATAACTGTTCTCTCTGCCAATTTAACTTACAGTATATCTACATTGACACTTAATGTGTGGATCACATTAAACAATAATATTTATCTCCTCTCTCAATGAATATAGCTAATGCGTACAAGTTTACTTATATATGTGTTGCCACTCGATATGCGGATCGCATTAAACAATGATAATGATATATTTACCCTTTCTTAATAGATGGAGCTAGCGTTATTATGTTGCCTGAGGTTAAGTACATTAATCTATGTGTTAATGACCACATTAGCATGGACAGTGAGGGGTAATTCCACTGTCAGTTTGATAAGCAGATAACGCTTTTGTAATAGTATAAGTCTCTTCTCTCATAAGATATAGTTAGTGTTATTATATTGCCTGAAGTGGCTCAATTAAATCTGTGTGTTAAATGACCACATTAGAGTGGGCAGTGAAAAGTGTTCCCACTGCCAGCTCAATAAGCATGTCACGTCTTTGCAGTAGAGGCACAGGGCACAAGTCAACAACAATTGTAAACAGTGTTATTAATAAAGGTGGGGGTATATGACCACATTTACAATACGGTAATCATAACCAGAGAACACAGCACTGAGTAGTGAAAACTACTCTACACGCCGACGTACGTTTCACTACTAAAGTTTTTTCAAGGCAACCCGAGTTTGCCGTGAAGCTGTTTGATATTCAGAATGGAGAGCCTATCATGAGGTCCCTCAGAGTCACATGCTTTATCTCACCAATAAGGAATACTTAAATGAGTAACCAATCAACCTTAGTTATGGGTTGTCACATGTATGGGCATCCTCAAATTGGATTTTATTGCCCGAATAGATAGGAGAAAAGGAACAATTAATTCAGCGAATACTGCTGCATTATAAAAATCTATTAAATGATGAATATTAAGAGATATTGTGTCAAAAGATAATTAATGACATCGGTCTGAAGGATGTACTTGTACACACATATAACGTCTACTGTACATTGTGATAATTAATAGTCTCTTGCATAATTGGTTCTCTCTTCCTAATAGATATGTTTTTCCGAACAATTTCTTTTTGTCCTCAACATTTCCCCTTTAGGTATGCCTTTTAAGGTGGCTGGTAGATGAGAACTTTTGAAATGTAGAATGCTATTGGTGGCAGTTGGTTTTCTAAATATATCAGTAATGATATGGCCATCATCCATAATTTGAATGGTCAGATCCAAAAAATGAACTGAGATTGGCTAGCTTCTCCTGTAAGTTTCAGATTGAGGCTATTATTGTTAAGTTTACCTATAAATTCCTCTAGAAGTTCTATCTCGCCGTCCCGAAGTACCAAAATATCATCTATATACTTAGGACAATGCCGACACCCTCTGTCACAGTAAGTGCACCACTGGTATATCCAACCTGCACTGTATCTGACCCACACTGTATTTGACCTGTACTGTAACCTGAACTTTATCCAACCCGCGCTGTATCCGACCCCCACTGTATCCGACCTCCATTGTATCCGACTTGCATTGTATTTTCTCTGCTGTTTGTTAACTACTACTTTAGAGTAGAGCATACTGCACTGCCTAGAAGAAAACCCCACGTGGGGTGAAACGCATTGACGCTATCAACCTATACCTTATTGTAAAAGCTCTGGAGACCATCATTGAGACCGGACACATCGGCGGTATCTGATGAGCCACGAACACGTGACACAACATGGAAACAAGCAACAGAAGAAGAGACACCAGGACAGCCAAGAGCCGGCAAGGGGTAAGAGCGGAGCCCTGTCAAGTCCAGAGGAGGGGAGTCTCATTTTGGAGGGGGGCAATGGTGACTGGTTCTTCGAGCCACAATCGTTTATCCCCCCCATAGACACCAGCGGTCTGTCTGACGAGGTGCACCGGAAACTGTCAGGTAGCCCAGCACTCAACGGCACATCTTCCAGTTCAAGACACTGTGTTTAGAGCAGTATGGTACCTCCCGGTGTACCCCAGTGTCACTGCGTACTCATTACCCCAAGAAACACATCCTGGGCCACGATTTCGTGCAGCACACCTCTGCAATACCATTAATCACACAAGTCTGGGACGCCGCACCATCATCATTACTGCTACTACACTCCCATACCCAATTCAAGGGTCTCCAGACCTCACTATTAGGAACTACAATGATAAGTCCCACACAAGACTTAACCTTTTGTAGCCATCCTTTAATTAATTGATTTTTTTTTTTTCTGTTTGTCCCCCTTTTTTTCCTCCTTTTGGAACATCAGGGATCTCAACCTCTTTCCCCTCCCCTTACATCTTCTGGCCCCCCCCACCTGTTCAAATACCATCGTATACCTATTTCCCTTGATACAGCAAAGTCTCTAACTTTGATTGTACGCCCTCAGTCATAACTATTTCCAGTGTATTGTCAATTCTTAGTATTGTTGTATATGTTCACTTGTATGCTGATAATTAGTAAAGATTTGTTTGTAGAATTTTAAAGATTGCCTCCTCATTAAACCCTACTAGAACACAATTTAAGTTGCCATCTATGCCATTTATGTAACATCCATATTAGCAACCAATAATCATTGTTTTCATTATTTTCATTATCCTATACTGTCATTTCGCACAAACCATCAGAAAAGGGGGTTACAGAGTGCATTTATTTGATTACTTTCTTTACTTTAGAGCAAGGATATTATCCACACATGAAATGTACATTTCTGTGTTGGATTGTTTTCTATTGAAAGTACTTGTGAGTTGGTTTGGGCTATTGCTAATACATTACTAATTTGCAAAACAGAAATAACTGCTGTGTATTTGTGCCGCTGCTCTGTTGCTTAGTTTAGCCAGCTAATTGCAGCCTTTGGCCTATATTGGTGAACATTATTGTTGTGAGCTGTGAGGTGGTCAAAATTGAGTGTAAATGACTGAAAATTAATGTTATTGAGATTAATAATACTCAAATTTTTTGAAAAAATCCAAAACCAGTCACGGGATTGTGGCAAAACCAAAATCAAAACTGGACAACGATTTAGAACCAAAATCAGCAAAAAAGGTCCGGTGCACATCTCTAGTCTAAACAGCTGTGTACCTGACACTGAAATATCATCATTAATTTATTTACCTAAATTATATGTGTGTGAAATATCTCATTTATTTCCTACTAGCTGAAATACCCAGCGTTGCCCGGGTTTAAATCTTCAAATTATTAGGTTTTATTATGGTATGATGTCCGAATCCATCCAGTGGAAGGCCCAGAACAGGCTCCTTGGATCAAAGTTCTGCCCAGCTTACACCATCGGGAGGTCCTACAGGGACTTCAGCCCCTAGTATGTTTAGGGTTCCGGACTGTAGATAGACAGTGTTATGTTCTGGGTTGTTTGTGGACCCGGGGTGGTAGCAGGAGTGATCACAGAAGCAGATTTGAAAATAAAACTAGGATTTTTAATAAGTGCTTGAGTAGACATATAATGTGGCAGTAAATAAAAGTCCAGGAATATATAAATGTGCACAAGAGTTCTGTGGTGGGAGTAAAAGGGTTAATGTCCAAGTAGAAACAATTAGAGCTGTCCAGGTGTGCAGGTAGTGAAACTGAAAATAATCAAACCAGGTATGCAGGTAGTGAACTGAAAATAAACAAGCCAGGTATGCAGGTAGTGAACTGAAGTGCAGGATCAGCAGGCTCAGGCACTCAGGTATGGGCAAGGGTGATGGAGGAAGCGGGGTAGTCCAGTGGCAGCTAGGAGCTGACAGGCAGACTGGCAGACAGCGAATTCACAGGAACAGGATAAGCACAGAGAACTCCCTCTCAGCTAGGCTGAGATACACGTTGCACTGGCAAAGTAGGAAGGCACTGACCCTTCCTAAATACCCCATGCCGTGCTGTTACTGGCCGGAGGGAACATGTGACTCACCAGGATTGGCCAGCCGCATCACATGGCCAGAAGGCAAGATGGCGGCACCCATGCCAAACGGAACGGAGACGCCACCAGGCCTCACCAGCGCAGAGTAACAACAGGGGTGCACAACAACGCGCGCAGCCAAAGCCCCCCGCCAGACACCAGCTCCGCCACCAGACAGCCCGCGCCAAAACGACCTCACAGGTAACACCCGCCTAGCGCCATGCTGAAATACCCTGGCCGTGACAGTACCCCCCCCTTTTGGGGTGGCCTCAGGATACTCACCAGGCTTCTCTGGATGGGCAGAATGGAATCTCCTGATGAGCGTCGGAGCGTGGACATCATGAGCATCGGTCCAGCAACGTTCCTCTGGACCATAACCTTTCCAGTCCAACAAATACTGAAGATGACCTCTGCGCAGACGAGAGTCCAAGATCTGGGCGACTTCAAACTCAACTCCTCTCTCCTTCTGGACTCGAGGAGAAGCAGGTAGAGCATTATGGAACTTATTCAGGACTAGGGGCTTTAATAAGGAAACATGGAAGGAATTGGGAATTTTTAGGTATGGGGGTTACTGTAAATGGTAGGCCACTGGATTAATGACTTCTGTTATGGTGAAGGGGCCAATGAAGCGGGGTGCGAATTTCATAGACGGAACTCTTAGACGAAGGTTCTGAGTAGACAACCAGACCTGGTTTCCTACTTGCATGCGTGGAACTATTCTACGCTTTCTATCGGCCTGGGTCTTATAGCGAGAGGATGCCTTCAACAATGAGTCCAGATGGCAGGAAAATTCCGCACCGTGTCCTCCACGGCCGGAACATCGAAAACAGGCAGACTTCGAAATTTGGGAACACGAGGATGAAGGCCATATACAACCTGAAATGGCGTTTGGTTAGTTGACGAGTGGTAGGAAGCATTATGTGCAAACTCAGCCCACGACAGCAAGGCAGCCCAATTGTCCTGGGAAGATGACATAAAAATTCTTAAGAAAGTCTCTAGATCTTGATTAACTCTCTCAGTGGAGCCGTTGCTTTGCGGATGGCAGGCCGTGGAAAAGTTTAACTTCACTTAAAGAACAGAACACAAAGCCCTCCAGAATTTTGCAGTAAATTGCACACCACGGTCAGAGACAATTTCAGCAGGAAGGCCATGTAGACGAAATATGTGTTGGACAAACAACTGTGCCAGGTCAGGGGCAGAAGGTAACTTCTTCAACGGTATATAGTGGACCATCTTAGAAAATCGGTCTATTACAACCCAGATAGTGTTGAAACCTTGAGAGACTGGCAGGTCTGTGACTAAATCCATGGAGAGATGCGTCCATGGACGTGATGGAGTAGGTAATGGAAGCAATTCCCCAGCTGGAGCTTGTCGTGAAGATTTATGCTGGGCACAGGAGGAGCAGGAAGAGATGAACTCCATTATATCTGCCTTCATAGAAGGCCACCAATAGTGTCTTTTCAGGAACTCCAAGGTCTTCCGAGTGCCTGAGTGCCCTGCAAAGCGAGAGGAATGTGCCCAAGTGAAAAGCTGCTTCCTTAATTCCGGGGTCACAAATGATTTTCCCGTAGGAGGCTGAACTTGTAATGTGGCGAAAACTCTTGATTCCAAGACAGGGGTATTGCTTTGATTTTCAGATTGATCATCACAGAGGAGAGATCTCGATAGGGCATCAGTCTTCTGATTAAGTGCTCCAGACCGGAAGGTCAGGGTGAACTGAAATCTGGCAAAAAATATTGCCCAGCGGGCCAAACGAGGACTCACACATTGGAGGTTTTTGAGAAATAGGAGATTTCTATGGTCCGTAAATACAGTAACTGGAAACTTGGCGCCTTCTAGCAAATATCTCCATTCCTTCAACGCCAACTTTACAGCTAGTAGTTCTTGCTCACCTATGGCGTAGTTCCTTTCGGCAGGTGAGAATTTTTTAGAAAACAACCCACACGGATGGACTCGGTTGTCCTCATAACATTGATACAAGACTGCTCCCACAGCTTCAGATGATGCGTCCACTTCCAACAAAAAAAACCTGTCCAGATCTGGTTGTCGAAGAACTGGTGCTGTGATAAAGGCCTGTTTTAGAAGATGAAAGGCAGACTCTGCCTCAGGTGACCATTGGGCAGGATTAGCACCTTTGCGGGTCAAGGCTGTAATGGGAGCCAGCAGTGTAGAAAATCTCTTAATGAAGCGTCTATAATAATTGGTGAAGCCCAACAATCTCTGGATGGCCTTCAGTGTCTGAGGTCGGGACCAATCCAGAATTGCTTGTACCTTCTTGGGGTCCATTTCTAAACTGGAGCCAGATATTACATAGCCGAGAAAAGGTACACTGGGCACTCCAAAGACGCACTTCTCCAGTTTGCAGTAAAGGTGGTTTTCTCTCAAACGGGTCAGAACTTCTTTAACATGTTCTTGATGTTTAGCCACAGAGGGTGAAAAAATCAGTATGTCATCCAGATAGACAACAACCGAAACATATAACAGATCCCGTAAAATCTCATTAACGAAACTTTGAAAGACAGCAGGGGCGTTACACAATCCAAAAGGCATTACTAAATACTGGAAATGTCCATCTCTGGTATTAAAAGCGGTCTTACATTCATCGCCAGCTCGGATACGAATGAGGTTGTAAGCCCCTCTCAGATCTAATTTAGAAAAAATGACAGAGCCCTTGACCCTATCAAACAACTCAGTAATCAGGGGAAGAGGGTATTGATTCTTTACAGTAATGTCATTAAGGCCTCGATAATCGATACATGGTCTTAGACCACCGTCCTTCTTGCCAACGAAGAAAAACCCAGCTCCGGCAGGTGAAGTAGAGGGGAGAATGAACCCCTTTGCCAGGTTGTCCCGGATGTACTCGGTCATGACTTGAGTCTCAGGCAAGGACAGCGGATAGGTACGACCACGAGGTGGTATCTTATCAGGTATCAATTCAATTGGACAGTCCATTCCCTATGAGGGGGTAAGATATTTGCTTGTTGCTCAGAGAACACGTCGGCGAACATCTGATATTCCTTGGGAATGGCAGAAGAAACTAATGGAACTGTCTTTCTCACAGGTTGAATTTTTGGAAGACAGGATTTCTGACAGTTGACGTAACCAGGGTAGACCAAGAACAACTTCTTGAGAGGCCTCTGATATCACCAGGAATTTTAAGGACTCAGAATGAAGTGCCCCAATTCGGACCAATACTGGTTGAGTCTCTTTGGTGACTATCCCGTTAGTTAGAGGGCGTCCGTCTATAGAGGTCAGAGAGATGGCATGGTTGAGAGACAAACAAGGAATCTGAAATTTATCTATGAAACTAGACGTTATGAAATTTCCGGCTGCTCCCGAGTCAAGTAGAGCAGTAGCAAAGACAGGTTTGGGTTTAAGATCAAAGGCTAGGGTAATCGTGAAATCTTTAATTTTTGGAGACGGGTTCATAACTCCTAACTTAATGTCTCCAGGGTCAGTTAGGATTTGGCATTTCCCGGTTTATGGGGGCAGGAGATCAGCAGGTAACCGGACTCTCCGCAGTACAGACAGAGGTTCTTTTGCATTCTTCTCTGACGTTCTTCTTTGGAGAGGTGTGTACGATTCACCTGCATAGGCTCCTCTTCAGTAGGAGAAGGAATGGGTCGGGTAGAAATGGAGGGGGTAAATGACCTTTGCCGGTCAGTTCTGTTTTTTTTAGCCTGACGTTCCCTGAAGCATAGGTCAACTTTGATACACGAATTCATGTCGTTCAGATTAGTAGGAAGCTCTTGAGTGACTAGATCATCCTTTAGTCGGTCTGACAACCCATGCCAGAAGGCCGAGGTGAGAGCTTCCTCATTCCATTTGAGCTCTGATGCTAAAATTTGAAATTGCACGGCATATTGACTGACAGGACGGACCACTTGTCTCAGTGTCATGATGTTTGATGATGCTGATACAGTACGCCCAGGTTCATCGAAAATCCTCCTGAAGGATGACACAAAGCCTGCATAATTATCCAGCAGCGGATCTGAGCGCTCCCAGAGTGTGGAAGCCCATTCCAAGGCCTGGCCGGATAACAGAGAGACTATATAAGCCACTTTAGTTCTTGCAGTTAGAAAGTTGTCAGGCTGCAGGGTAAAATGTATGTCACACTGATTTAGGAATCCTCGGCAGAGTTTAGGATTGCCGTCAAATGTACTTGGTAAAGGAAGATGTAAGCGGGGAGATGATCTGCCTCCTGTATTCCCAGACGCTGATGCGGATGTAGATGCTGGTACTTCAGGGGTAGAAAAGGAAGTTTGCAAACTATCCTGTCGCTTGGCCATCTCTTGCAGAAATTGAGCCATATGATGCTGCATGTTTTCCAGATTTTCTAAACGACCAGAAATGCACCAGAACAAATCCACTCCTGACTCCTGATCCGTGGCCGGCTCCATGGGGCCAGTGCAAACTGTTATGTTCTGGGTTGTTTGTGGACCCGGGGTGGTAGCAGGAGCGATCACAGAAGCAGATTTGAAAATAAAACTAGGATTTTTAATAAGTGCTTGAGTAGACATATAATGTGGCAGTAAATAAAAGTCCAGGAATATATAAATGTGCACAAGAGTTCTGTGGTGGGAGTAAAAGGGTTAATGTCCAAGTAGAAACAATTAGAGCTGTCCAGGTGTGCAGGTAGTGAAACTGAAAATAATCAAACCAGGTATGCAGGTAGTGAACTGAAAATAAACAAGCCAGGTATGCAGGTAGTGAACTGAAGCGCAGGATGTCAGCAGGCTCAGGCACTCAGGTATGGGCAAGGGTGATGGAGGAAGCGGGGTAGTCCAGTGGGAGCTAAGAGCTGACAGGCAGACTGGCAGACAGCGAATTCACAGGAACAGGATAAGCACAGAGAACTCCCTCTCAGCTAGGCTGAGATACACGTTGCACTGGCAAAGAAGGAAGGCACTGACCCTTCCTAAATACCCCATGCCGTGCTGTTACTGGCCGGAGGGAACATGTGACTCACCAGGATTGGCCAGCCGCATCACATGGCCAGAAGGCAAGATGGCGGCGCCCATGCCAAACGGAACGGAGACGCCACCAGGCCTCACCAGCGCAGAGTGACAACAGGGCCACACAACAACGCGCGCAGCCAAAGCCCCCCGCCAGACACCAGCTCCACCACCAGACAGCCCGCGCCACAACGACCTCATAGGTAACACCCGCCTAGCGCCATGCTGAAATACCCTGGCCATGACAGACAGTAATTAGTTAGACAATGTCTAGATAGATCCCAGATGTTAGACAGTCAATAGGTCGACAGGTAAAAAAGGTCAACACACTAAATGTCAACATGTAAGAAGGTTGACAGGTACAAATGGTCAACAGGGTCAAAAGGTCGACATGAAAATGGTGGACACAAAAATGATTGGTTAGGTTTAGGGTTAGGCAATTAGTGCAGGGTTAGGGTTAGGCACTTATCCCCACAGTTAGGGCTAAACACTTACCAAGACAGTTAGGGTTAGGCACCAGGAGGGAGGGTTAGTGTTAGGCACTTTCCGGAGGGTTAGGGTTAGGCACTAGAAGGGGCGATTAGGGTCAGGCACCTACCCTGACGGTTAGGTTTAGGCACAAGGAGGGAGAATTAGGGTTAGGCACCAAGGGGAGGGTTAGGGTAAGAGTTAGGGTGAAGATTAGGGCTAAAAAACTTAAAAAAATAATGTGTCGACCATTTTTGTGTTAACCATTTTCATGTCAACCTTTTGACAATGTCGACCATTTGTAGCTGCCAACCTTCTTACATGTCGACCTTTTGTACCTGTCGACCTTTTGTACCTGTCAACCTATTGACTGTCTAACATCTGGGGTCTATATAGACATTGTCTATCTAATTACTGTCTATCTCTTATACCACACCCGTATTGCTACTGGGATCCAGTGTTACCACTCTGTGAAGTTTTCGTCCAAATACATCCAATTGAAGGCTCAGAGCAGGCTCCCTGGGTCAAAGTTCTGCCCAGCGTACACCAATAGGAGGTCTGAATGGGACCCTAACCCCCCTAAATCCTGGCCAGGATCCAACTGGACAACCTAGTGTTGGTTTCATCCTCTTCGGTGCAGGGGAGTCTAAATGCATAACCGGACAGATAGACAAACAAACAGACCAATGGATTTTATATATTAGATGAGAGTTCTGTACAGTTATGAATATAAAGAGTTTTAATTTCAAATAGGAACACCTCTGTATTTTGTATACTCCTCTTTGTACGTCCCTTGCGAGGATTCCAAGGTGATTGGACTGATTTATTTGGAATATAATTAAATTAGTGTATAACAGTTTCCTAAATTTAGAATTTAAATAGAAACAATATTATTTGTTGCCTCTTTACCGCTATCTAACGGCAAATAAAAATTCCTGCCAGGCAACATCATTAATTATATGAAAAGTAATTATATTATTATATTTATTAACCCGCAGTCAGATATAGCTGTTATATTACCACTATTCAGCAGCTATTTCAGTTCATTTTAAACAGCTTGTTTATAACTATTAGATAAATATGTATTCTATAAAATTATGGCATCAATTACTTCCCAATAGGTATCCAGTTTAGGGATTTAAATGTCCCTTGCAGAAAATGTGATGCTTGATTAACAGATTTAATTTTAATTCATTCCCATCCCATCTGATATTTGTGCTGCCGCAGAAGGTGTGGCCAGCACGGCAGGGGTGTGACTACTGATGTGGAGAACAGGGTGACCAGTGCTGTGGGGGTGTGGTCAATACCATGGAGGACATAGCTACTGCCTACTGTCAACCACCCCAATTTCTTTTCACACATACCTTTCTGTTAGGGATGAGCGTTTCGGATTCTGTGGTATCCGAACCACTCCGAACATAGGGGATCCGAGAGTCGAGACTTGTTCCCACCTGACTCGTATCCCACTTCGAGGCCGAACTACATACTCCCAACGTCGGATTCTCGCGAGACTTGGTTCTATATAAGGCGCTGCGACCGGGGCTCCGCGCCATTTGTTACTCGGCATGCATGCTGCGCACTGCTCTGCAATAAGATGGCTGTGTCCAGACTCACAAGTGGCTGTGCTGTTAAGTGACTGTGTATAGGGGGCACACTGCACGCTGATGTATGCTGCGCTACTCTTCTAATTAAAGTGGCTGTAGCCTGTGTCAAGACTCCAGACTCACAAGTATATGTGCTGTTAAGTGACTGTATTTAGGGGGCACACTGCATGGCACACTGATGTACAGTGTATGCTGCGCTATACTCTGCTGATTAAAGTGGTTGTGTCCAGACTCACAAGTGGCTGTGCTGTTAAAGTGGCTGTGTATAGGGGGCAGTGCACGCTGCACTATACTCTGCTGATTAAAGTCCAGACTCACAAGTGGCTGTGCCGTTAAAGTGGCTGTGTATAAGGGGCAGTGCACGCTGCACTATACTCTGCTGATTAAAGTCCAGACTCACAAGTGGCTGTGCTGTTAAAGTGGCTGTGTATAGGGGGCACTGCATGCTGCGCTATACTCTGCTGATTAAAGTCCAGACTCGCAAGTGGCTGTGTTTACAAGTCATGCTGATGTATGCTGCATTGTACTTGTGCCCATCTGCTCCAGTGTAAAAAAAAGTAAAATACTATTTTTTTAAAAAGTAAAAAAAATTAATAAAAGTTTAAAAAACTGTTTTTTTGTGCTGTATCACTTATCTCTGGAGTCTGGTCACTGTCACTGTTTGAATAACCGGCGGCCAAGGTTGGGGGCATGGGGGATCTCAGTGGGCAGAGTTTCGGAAGGCCGCTAGCAAGACAGGCTGCTGTGCAGGAAAAAAAAATCCCGGCTACACTGCAGCAGCAGCACAGCAGATGTTGCTGCGTGGGCCTATTTTGATGGGAGCTGCAGTTCCACTCGGCCCATTGATAATCTGCTCCTGCTGCAGAGTTACATGGCTAGCTCCCGTGTTAAACCCTGCAATCTGCCGGAGTTGCATTGCCGGGTCACTTGACCCGGGAGTCCAACCCTGGCCTCTTTCGTACCTAGCAGCAATCCGAGTTAACCTGGCAATAACCCAGGTTTTAGGTGCTAGTCTGAAAGGGGTGTCAGTAAACTAAAGATACAAATGTCTCTAAGATTAGGGTGCTAGTCTTCTCTGTTAAATGGAAGTTGCGTTAAACTATTTGCTGATACTTTATATATTACAGTATGTTACTCTCCAAGAAAGCAAATCTCTGAATCTCTGCATTGGAAGTTGTGTCTCCTTAGCAGTATAAACCACGTAAAATATCAGATGCAGTAACTAGCCCTGCGTGAAAGTCCAGCCTCTGCGCTTGTTTAATTTCCAATTAGCTTGTACATAATATAATAATGATAATCTTGTTCATACCCCTATAAGGAGATGCTAAACTTATATTTTTAATTACTGTATAGCTGGGAAATGAACAGATGTAGATCCCAGAGCTGTAGGCTACTTTAGAATACTTTAAAGAGAAAAATTTAAGCAGAAGGAAGTGAAAAGAAGACTCTTTGTTGGAGGCACTCTTAAATTAGTATGAATAGATTAAGGGGTTTATTTACTAAGCAGTGTTAGGAGACAGAGTGAAAAGAGACAAGGTGCCAGCCAATCAGCTCCCAACTGTCATCTCACAGGCTGTGTTTGAAAAATGACAGTGCTTAGTAAATAGACCCCTTAAACTTAACTGTTATTTTTTTAGGTTTTAGAATATAAGGGGGAATAGGTTATTTTTCAACCTCCAATAATATTTAAATACAACCAATAATTACAAACAAACATAGAAATCAGTATAGTTCACTGACAATTTTTGCTCCTAACTGTCATTTTTCAAATACTGTAAAAACCAACCAATGACCTCGGCGCTAATGAACCATAAAGAATATATACAATCGGCTAAGTGCTTCTCTGTCCTCCCACTTTGCAAGTGGAGGTAATATAACAATCAGCTGCAAATTTAAACTCCAGTGATTGTGATTCCCTAGTAAAAACAAAAATCCAAATAACCAAACAAGACTGCGCTAATTAGAAACACACTACTAGACTGTGAGATGGCAGACATTTATAACAGTAGTCAGGGCTTTTTATATGCAAAAATTAATAATTTAATCACATTTGATATATTTGACCACATCACTATTCATTTAAAAATAACAATGTAACTAATAATATCCACAGTTATATAGATATCTCAATAATAATGACCTAATAAGGTACTTTGTAGGGCCTTCTGGAATAGATACATATTTGACTCTAATAGGCTGGTGTTTGATCCATAAAGAAATGAGTCCAAAGGTCAGTGGAAATCCGTGCGGAATGGAATATAAACGAAACACACAATTCCTTTTAAGACAGAAATAACGAGCTGATGTAAAAAGTCTTATCCCAAATCCTGTATAATTACCACGCTTGGGTCCGTTTAAGTTAATGGGAACGCCTACCGTCTGAGTCCGGCCCCACTGACATCACTAGTGATGTCAGTGGGAGTGATTTTGGCTCTGATAGAGCCAAAATCACTCCAGGGCTTGCGATCACCGAGACCCTACCGCAGGGTCTCGTCGCAAGCCCGATGGTCACGATGGTCTTGACCATCGCTACCATCATCATGGACGCTCGCATAGCTTTGGGTGGTAACCCGCAGCTATGCGAGCATCCAAGAGGCTGGTCAGAGCGTTCGGCTCTGAATCAGGCCCTAAGTCCAGAAAATATTCCAGTACTCCAGTGCACTTGACACACTTGGGGGTGCTGATATTCAGGGGTCCTCTGACATGTTTCGCCCCTCCACATAGAGGCTTTTTTTCGGGTCACGGATGTGCAATGCCGTCGGGGAGGTAGTGAGGAGGCTGCGGAGGGATCCCTCTTTGCATCCCCGGTACTCCTTCCCATAGGAAGGATCGGGGCTAAGAGAGCAAGCGCCGTCTGAAGATGGCGCTTGTTCTCGGCAGCAAACTTTGCGGAATACCAAAGTTTGCTGAATACATATCGGACCCTTGATGATGAATGGCCCGGTAACTTAAATATGAGGAAACTAGAATTTCCGCATAGTTACTGGGCCATTTATTGTTTGATGAATAGGCCCCTTACGCTCTTCTGCTCAGGTTAGCAATTCATTCTAAATATGATAATTAGGGGGAGATGTACTAAGCATCGCTTCCGCGATGTGGTACATCCCTCTTGAGTCCGCGTACATACCGCGGTTCATTACCACGGTATGTACTAAGCATTTTGCAAAGGACAGCTCTCCCGATAAGAGCTGTCCTTTGGGATGCTGCCGGGCAGAGAGACTTCCGGGTTAAACACCCAGAAGTTTAATTCATATGCAAATTTCAAAAGAGCTGCAGATAGCTATAAATTCACAATAAATCTCAGACAAAAAATACACACATAAAAACAAATAAAATAAAAGTCCTATAGAATTCACAGCATGTAATTCAAATCAATCTAATGAAAGGGAAAATGTGGTAATAACATTTTGTCAACCAGGATTAGTAATGAAAAAGTCTGATTAGCACTGTCCAGCTTAATTAGCAGTCAAAAGCAAGCAAGTTCAGCAGCCAATTGGTTAGTAAGCCTTCACTTAGTAGCAAGAGTGGCAGGCAGTATCAATGTGGTGACTTTTATATCAAACTGGATACTAGAAAAAACCTCAAGTGTTGATCAGACAGTGAGGAATTACTCTGATGTATGCGGTAGATCACGTTTTCACACAGAGATCTTTTAAGCTGTAGATTCAGCTACTGCCAAATAGGAGATAATATATCTTCATTAACATGGACGATCCGTTAACATGCTCCGGTCTTAGGACTGTGTTATCTCCGCTTAGGGGAGGGATTACTCACTGTGCACAGTGGGCCTGATTCAGACCCGGTCGCAAGCGCTGAGCGCTTGCAACCGGGTCGATGTTTGTCCAATGGACATGTTCACGACGGAGCCGGCGCATGTCGATGGTGAGTGACAGCTCGCCCCGTTTGGTAGGCGTGGCCAGGGGGTGGCTTCACAAATTGAGGCGTTCCCAAGCGAACACCTGCCGTTTGTGGGCGGCCCCACTGACATCACCAGTGATGTCAGTGGGAGAGCTTCCGGCTCTATTAGAGCCGAAAGCTCTCTGGGGCTTGCGGCCACGAGACCCTACCACAAGGGTCTCATCGCAAGTCCGATGGTCGTGATGGTCTTGACCATCGCGACCATCAACCTGGCCGCTCGCTATAGCTGTGGGTGGTAACCTACAGCTATGCGAGCGGCCAGGAGGCCGCTCCTAAAAAAAACAGTGCCCACCCTGATTCAGAGCGAGCACTCGCTTTTTGCGAGCGCCTCTGAATCAGGCCCAGTGTCCCGACAGCTGACTTGTGGTAAGCCGCGTCTTAGTGCTGCATAACGCGGTCTTGCAGTCTGTTTGTGCCGGGTTGGAACTTTGCTGCTTGTGGTTTCACAGCATGTGACGCTGGCTGTTTCCTGGTATGACATCAGGGGGCGCTTATTTGTTTTTATGTGTGTATTTTTTGATTGAGATTTATTGTGAATTTATAGCTATCTGCAGCTCTTTTAACATTTGCATATGAATTAAACATGTATTCAATATTTTACTAATTTCTTTGAACATGTATCTAGACAGTCAAAGTCAGCGCTCCACTACCCCTTTCTAGTGTTTAAGTATTATATTATATTATCTAAAATTATATAAAATTATACAGTGTACATAGGCAAACACAGGGGGGGGGGGTTTCCGGTTGCCTGGAAACCCCCCGCCTCCCCAGCCCACATCATGACCACAATAGAGTAGTAATACAGTATAATAAAATTGACCAGTGCTGCATGTTCTTCTAAGTACAGCAAATGAAATAATTAGCACCACCTGTGGATCTTTTAACATTTGTCAGCCAGTAATAAATACACCTGTGCATCAACTAGGAGATCTTGAAAACATGCTCTGTTAGGGGTGCACAGCTAGAGACCAATATGTACATATATGTCCAGGTCAGTGCAAAGTTCTTCTGCTCCTCCCCCAGACTCACAAACTTGCTCCAATGCTCTGGAATTGTGCCCACATCTGACATAAAAACATTCAGCTCAGGCAGGATGACCCTACTGCAGCATTTAATGGCTTACAGTGATCGCTGTCCCTGTATATGCTGGAATTGATACACACAATACACTTTGTATGACATATATTAAAGCTGGTTAAATGCTAATTATGTCCTCTTCTTGGACTGGCCACACTCATTCTAAAATCAAGCATTTGGAAAATCCCCTCTAGAAATCCTGCGTTTGTCACTGATGTATACAGGTAGGTATTATGAAACATAGTATTATCAATTGAGAATATATATAATATTCAGAGGAGTTCTTATTTGAGATTAATACTCCTTATCAGTGGCGTAACTAAGGGGGGTCGAGCAGGGCGTGTGCCCTGGGTGCCGTAGGACTGGCGGCACGGGGGGGGCGCCGCCGGCCACGGTCCGGCCCGCCCTAGTTAGGCAGTGTAGCGCCGACCGCAGTGAGTGCGGTCAGCGCTACACATTTACACAGGACCGGCGCTAGGCTTCCCAGCGCCGGTCCTGTGCTGCACAGCTGAGCCCCTTCCCTCCCCCTGAGCGCTTGCCCGATAGCGCCGGGAGGAGGGTGGCAGGCAGGTGGGCTCAGGCTGTGCTAACACACACATCGCCGCCGAGCGGCAGCGATGTGTGTGTTAATCATCAGCCAATGAGAGTCAGACAGAGAGTCATTGGCTGCTGCTGCACACACATCTCCGGCAGTGCTGGCGGAGATGTGTGTGTTAAATAGCAGCCAATGAGAGTCAGATAGACTCTCATTGGCTGCTGCAGCGCCCACTGCAAGAGCCAGCTCCCTTCCGGCTCCTGCAGTGGGTAATGGGAGATATGTCATGACGTCATGGCGTCTGTCCCAGAAGGGCGGACGTCGCTGCGGCGAGAGCCGGAGCCGTAGCAGGAGCCGGAGCGTGGATGCCTGTAAGTTTTATTTTTATTTTATTTTTTTGCTATGTATTTGGGGGGGCACTTCTACTGGGGGCAATAATCAGAGGGACTACTACTGGTGCAACCTCTACTGGGGGCAATAATCGGGGGAACTACTACTGGGGGCAACCTTTACTGGGGGCAATAATCAGGGGGACTACTACTGGGGGCAACCTCTACTGGGGGCAATTATCGGGGGGACTACTACTAGGGGCAACCTCTACTGGGGCAATAATCGGGGGAAGTACTACTGGGGGCAACCTCTACTGGGGCATTTATCGGGGGGACTACTACTGGGGGCAACCTCTACTGGGGGCAATTATTGGGGGAACTACTACTGGGGGAAACCTCTACTGGGGGCAATTATCGGGGGGACTACTACTGGGGGCAACCTCTACTGGGGCAATTATCGGGGGGACTACTACTGGGGGCAACCTCTACTGGGGGCAATTATTGGGGGGACTACTACTGGGGGAAACCTCTACTGGGGGCAATTATCGGGGGGACTACTACTGGGGGCACTATATAAAGGGCACTGCATAGGGGGACCACAACTGGGGGTACTGCATGGGGGGGACTGCTACTCGAGGCACTATATAAGGGGCACTGTATAAGGGGGGTCTACTACTGGGGGCACTGTATAAGGAGCTTACTACTGGAGGCACAAGGGACACTGCACTGGGGGCACTAAATAGGGAGGACCACTACAAGGGTCACTGGATAGTGGGGACCACTACTGGGGGCACTGTATAAGGGGAACTAATGGGGAGCTGCACAAGGGGGACCACTACTGGGGGTACTGTACAAGCGGCTCTACTGGGGGCCTGCATAAGAGCCACCACTACTGGGGGCACTGTACAAGGCACACTACTGTGGGCCTGCATAAAAGGGACCACAACTGGGGGCACTGCATAGGGCAGACTGTATAAGGAGCACTACAGGGGTTAAGGTGCATATGGAAAGGAATGTTAAGAGCAGCGGTGTATCTAAGGGTCAGAGTGCCCCTGGCAAAATAAGGGACTGGCGCCCCCCCCCCTCACAGCCCCGTCCCCTCACACAGCTTTTACTACTTTTAATATTAAAAAACACACATTGGCTTCCACAAGGGAAAAAACAGCCAGCCCCCCTTCTAAGACCCCACTCCCCAGCCAGCCCTAGCAGGTCCCCTTCTGGTCCCCCACTCCCCAGCCAGCCCCAGCAGGTCCCCCTTGTGCCCTCACTTCCCAGACAGCCCCAGCCTTTTATATCCCCCACTCCCCAGCAGCCCCCCTTCTAAGTCCGCACTCCCCAGCCAGCCCTCTTCTGTGCCCCCACTCACCAGCCAGATCGAACTTGTTATGTTCCCCACTAGGTCCACTCCCAAACCAGTCCCCCTTCTAAGTCCGCACTCCCCAGCAGGCCCCCTTCTGTGCCGCCACTCACCAACCAAACCCAGCCTGTTATGTTCCCCACTCGGTCCACTCCCAAACCAGTCCCCTTCTAAGTACCCACTCCCCAGTCAGCCCGGCAGGTCCCCTACCATGCCCCCAATCTCCGCTTCCTACTTTTTTGCTGCAGTGTTCCCACGGGCTGCGGCTCCTCTGCCCGATCTTCAGCACTGGTCACATGCGCCGGGTCTTCTCTCCTCACAAAAAAAACTTTGTCTCACGGTGCCGGCAGGCGCACACTTCAGGAAGCTGCACAGTCGCAACAAGGATGAGGCTGCTGCTGCTGCCAGCCCTCCCTGGGCCGTGCAGCTTCCTGAAGTGCGCACCTGCCGGCACCGTGAGACAAAGTTTTTTTTGTGTGGAGAAAAGACCCGGCGCGTATCTACCACCTGGCCGTGGATGGCACCGCTGGGTGACGCCCCCTCCTGGCTGGCGCCCCTGGCGACTGCCATCCAGGCCAATGTGTAGATACGCCCCTGGTTAAGAGTGACAAGAAAGTGGTATATGTGTCCTGTCGACACGCCCCATTGTTAAGTGACCCCGCCCCTTGTGACCATGCCCATTTGTTTGGCGTGGTCACAAGGCGCGCGCATCCGGGGGGGGGCGGTCTCCATTTTAACATTTGCCCTGGGCTCCAAATACCCTAGTTACGCCACTGCTCCTTATATACATACAGTACAGAAATCTCATAGGAAATACAGTACATGAGATATTTCTACAAACACATACAGCATAGGAGAAAATATTAAGTGATGTTTATTCAGTGTCAGGTACACTTCTGTTGTCAGGTACACTTCTGTTTGGATGCAATCATATTTTAATCACTTTTCTTTGTAACATATTTTATTGAAGAATTGTCATACAGCATGATACAGTTTGGATATAACCTAGATATAACATAGAATGAGACAAAAACAAAAAGCATTTCCGAGTCATGAGAAGAGGAGCGGATACCAAATGAGGCAAAAACAGAACAGGTCAGCACTACAACAACCAATACAGTTGTATGTATAATGAATATCAACAACATTAAACAGCCAATAAAGGTGTAAAATAACATACATCGAGAAAGTCAAACCTCATATAGAAAAGTCAAAAGTGGCCTTGCTGCCAAATGTGCGATAGTCTAGAAATGGGGCGTAAGATATGGAACCCACTGTTCCAAAAGGTACGAAGGAGAGATGGGAAAATAACTGAGAGCCCTAAAGCTCTTATAAAAGTAGCAAAGTATGACTTAAAATGGAGTGTCATGACTGGGAGCTTGTATATTGATTATATTCTATCAGGAAATTAGGGAGAAATAGATCCATAAAGAATCTTTGATCTGAGGGGAAAGTCTGTGAATATAGGGCAACCAGGTGGTAAAAAATGTTTCTGCTACACCTACCTTATCCTCTGAGCCGCCACTGGACCATAAACAGTGATAAATGTCAGCATCGGGGGGAGGCACATTTATAGCAGCAGTGGGAGAAGCACCCATCCCATATGGTAAAGACATAGATATTATTTGTTTATTCATTTTGGAGCAAGACTGAACAATATTCCCCAGTAAAATCAGCCTGCCAATTCACCATCCTAGCAGTGTAGGAATCCAATCATAAAGGAGGGAAAGAGAGTGAGTAAATGTAGGAGGTTGGCAAGGGCCTCATTGGTCGTTGGCGCTAAGCACCATCCGTGCTTCAAGTCAAATCAGTGGTAGTAAGGGCATGTCGCATCTTCTGGGCATAGCTAAGTGCCTGCAGAAATGGAAATAAGGGGATAGGCAAAGTAGATAATTTCTCTTAAAGTTGAGAACGAGTGAGAGGTTGTGCAGTGGGATCATGTATTATTTGATAAGTAAAACGTAATCACCATCGACAGCTCGCCCCCTTTGGTGCGAGATCTGGAGCGACGGAGCGCCCGTCGCTAGCCGGGTCTCGCACATGCGCACAATGGAGTCGGCTCCGTCGTGCGCATACCCAGTGGGCAAACATCGACCCAGTTGCGAGCGCTCAGCGCTTGCGACCGGGTCTGAATCAGGCCCACAGTTCGGACCATACGCTATGCAAAGCAGGTACTGTTTAATAATATGCTATACTACAGACAAATTTGCATCTGATATGATATATATATTAATTACCATGCAATTTTGTGCATATAATCTAAATATACCATCAGAAATTTGATTTCACGTAAGGTTTTTCAAGATATTTTGAAAAATGTGAGTTCAAAATTTCAATTTAAAATTTGTGCCCGCGGCCTATGCAGTGGACAATAGAAAAACTTATGAAAGTATGGCTGTGTTGTAAGGAATCAGGTATAAGGACCATGGATGGGATCTTTGTTGTGACTTAAAGGTAGTTGCGCTGCTGTTAGGTTTGCAAGGTGGAGTCACAAAGTCCTGCTGTTGTCTGTGTTTATGGGACAGCAGAGACACCAATCATCACTATATCACAAAGAAGTGGCCAGATAGAGAAATCTATGTTGCTGGAGAAAAAATGTCAAGTACACTCCATTGGTTGAGCTGCATAAAATCATTTTACCTCCTCTTACATTAAGTTGGGCCTAATGAAGAATTTGGTGAAAGCTCTGGATAAAGAAGGCCAGGCTTCAGATATCTGAAGGAAAAGTTTGCGCAGTTAAGTGAAGCAAAGCTAAAAGAAGACATATTTGTTGTCCCCCAAATAAGGAAACGGCTTACAGGTGAAATATTTAACGCTAAATTGATGGACATTGATTTTGCTGCTTGGTCCTCCTTCAAGGATGCTGTGTGTGGATTCTTAGGGAACAGAAAAGAGGTCAACTACGTGAATGAACTCTTGGACAACTACAAGAGAATGGGTTGTAGAACTTCACCTAAAATTCACTTTTTACCTTGCTATCTAGACTTTTTCCCTGATAACCTGGGGTAGTGTAAGTGATGAACAGGGGGAACATTTTCATCAAGACATTCTGACAATAGAGCATCGTTACCGAGGACCCTGGGACCAATGATGGGGGACCAGCGCTAGTTCCTTTTTAGAGCAACCAATCAGACACTGTATAAATGGAAAGTGTCAACATCATATTTCCCTAAAGCAAAGTGACTTTACATTTTATCTTTTATTTACAATTACATTTTGGCTAAATTGGATTGTTAAAAGAGTTTCTGCAGTTTTTAAGCTTTTCTGTAGTTTTATTAGTATTTTATAAATGAATATGATGAGAATGTTTCAATTCAGTAGAGATTAATTGAAATTTTTGCTTATCTTACTTTTTTTCAGACATAGCTATTATCGCTTTTGTTATTTGTGTCTATCTAATAAATGTGACGTGATAGAGAAAATCTGATTTTTTCACTGAATTCAGCACCCCTAAATTAGGCGAAAGCACATATTCACATGTTAGACAGCCCCTCTCAGCTCCATAGATAAGGCCGGGAAGTCTGTGTCAGAAGATGCACTGCCAGAAAACGGGAGTAACACGTCCCCGTTTTCTGGAACAGAGGCCGACCCCCGCCACCTCTCCGCCCCCAAATGGCCACAGTCTGTCAATCAGGCTGTGGCTTGGGGTATATGCGACCGATCTTGAGGAGGGAGACCTGCACATGTGTCGTACAGATCCTGTGCAGGTCTCTCACAGTCAGTGTAGCATTTTAGGTAGCTTATATTGTAGCTCTATATACAGTGTAGCAGTGTGTGGATTTTTCTTTTCATTTTTAAATGTGGGCTAGCATTGAGAGGAAGTGGTTTAGACTGGGGGCCTGATTCTGACCCGCTCGCGAGCACTGAGCGCTCGCAAGCGGGTCGATGGTGCCCAAGTGCGCATGCACACGACGGAGGCGCCTCCGTCGTGCGCATACGCGAGACCCGAATAACGACGGGGTAGCCGTCATTATGGGTCTCGCACCAAAGGGGGCGTGCTGTCGATGGTGATTGACAGCACGCCCCCTTTGGTGGGCATGCTGAGGGCATGGCTGCCCATGGGAACGCCTACCGTCTGGGTCTGGCCCCACTGACATCACTAGTCTCGTCGCAAGCCCGATGGTCGCGATGGTCTTGACCATCGCGACCATCTTTTTGGCCGCTCGCATAAGCTGTGGGTGGTCACCCACAGCTATACGAGCGGCCAGGAGGCCGCTCCAATAAGAGGTAGGAGGGCCCTGATTCAGAGCGAGCACTCTTATCAGAGCGTCCGGCTCTGAATCAGGCCCTGTGTGAGAAAGTTACAATTTAGGGATGAATGCAATTTTTAAACAGTGCATATACTATAAGAGCAACAGATTTGACTTCCAGCTCCGCCCCCAATGGAGATCGTTGCAAGCTGAGCCAGCTCCTCCATAGCGCATCAGCAGTTGTTTTTCGCCCTTTGACGGGCCCATGATGCAAGAGTAGGCAGACTCCTTCAGGCAAGCCTTACAGGAGGCAAACTCAAACATTGTCCAGCTTAAACACCGGGTGCTAGTTACTGAGAACAGACTGGGCGACACATTCCATGATGTCTCTAATTTAAAGCACTAATACGATTTGCTTTATAAACAACATATGCAGGTTATGACTAAGGAGGACGACCTTGAAAACCGCTCACGCGGAAATAACGTATGTATTGTGGGTCTCCCAGAATCCATGAAAGGTGACGCACTGATATATTTCATTACAGTCTCTTTCCTGGAATTACTGCAAGTGCAAGACCCAGGACCGGCGCTTCCACTAGAGAAGCTTAGGCAGCTTCCAAGGGGCGCTGGCCACTAGAGGGCGCCTGGCTCTCCGATTACCACCCCCCCATTTGCCGGGTGCCCGTTGAGATTGTCTTACCATCGGGCACCCAACTCCTTCTCTACCTCCCCCCCACCCCTCGGCAGCGCCCGGCTCCTTACTACCCCCCCCCCCCCGGCTCTAGCCAGAGGACGGAGCTCAGGGGGGGGGGGGTAGTAAGGAGGTCCCGCAGTGCACTATGGGTCATGACATCACTACCATAGGCGGGCGCCGGGGACAGGCGGCAGCAGGCACTGGAGTGGGGTTTAAGGTAAGTGTTGTTTTTTTTTTTATATGTGTGTGTATGTATGTATGTATATATATATATGTGTGTGTGTGTGCGCACGCACGCGCGCATGGGGGCGGTAGGGGCACTACAGGGGCCGCACTACAGGGGGCATTACAGGGGCCGCATTACTTGGGGCACTACAAGGGGCATTACAAGGGCCGCACTACTGGGGGCACTTCAAGGGGCATTACAGGGGCTGCACTACTGGGGGCACATCAGGGGGCATTACAGGGGCTGGACTATTGGGGGCATTACAGCTGCCGCATTACTGGGGGCACTACAGGGGGCAACACAGGGGCTGCATTACTGGCGTCACTACAGGAGCCGCACTACAGGGGGCATTACAGAGGCTGCACTACAGGGCCTTACTATTGGGGGCACTACAGGGGTCTTACTGTGGGGGGCACCACAGGGGCCTTACTATTCGGGGCACTAAAGGGGCCTTACTATTGGGGGCCCTACAGGGGCCTTTACTACGTGGGGCACTGCAGGGGACATTACAACTGGGGGTACTACTGCAGGGGGCATTACTTTTAGGGGCATTATTACTGCTGGGGGCACTGCGTAAGGGGCACCATTACAGTGGGCATTGCATAAGGGGCACCATTACAAGTGGGCATATAATGTTTTAGGGGAACTACTACTGTGGGCAATGTGTAAGACCTAAAAAAAGTCCTAGTTACACCCCTGATACTGTGTGTGTATGTATATATACTTCTGCCTTTGCCCCCCACTTTGTACTCATTTAGCCCCTCAGGTGAAAATGACTTTGCACAGGTGGAGTGGCGGATAAGTTTTGTGTTTTATACATATACATATATATATATATATATATATATATATATTATAAATATATATTTTTTCACACAGAACTCATCCGTCACTCCACCTGTGAAAAGTCATTTTCACCTGAGGAGCTAAATGAGTACAGGGGGGGAGGAGGACGCATGCAGAAGTTTTGCCTAGGGTGCCTAGAAGTCTAGCACCGGCCCTGGCAAGACCCATGTGAGGGCATGATAGTGGAAAGAGCTCACTGGCTTGGCCCCCTTCGCTCTAACACTGATGCACACCCTAGGGTGACCATATTCCATTGCCTTAACTTTCTTCACCGGGAATCTCTGTGGCAAGCATCTAGACGTCAATGCTCAATAACTTGGAAGGGACAACCAGTAGTTCCTTTTCCAGGATTACTGCGCAGAAGTGACAAGAGCAAGGCATGCTTTCTCCGTGATATGTGCGGGACGGGTTATAGGTAACCGTTGTTTTGCCTTATTATTCCCTGCCCATCTATGCTTATTCACTGCAGATTCTTTTGTGGACTTTTCTACACCGGAAGACGCAGATGCTTATCTCCAAGAAGAAGCCCAGGCTGAGTTGATCCCTACCTCTCCCTCTCATGTGGTCTCACAGGACTGAGGCCCTGATTCAGAGCCGGACGCTATTTCAGAGCTCTAGCTCTGAATCGGGGCGTTTTTTATATTTTTTTCAGAGCCAGCCTCCTGGATGCTCGCTAAGCTGTGGGTGACCACCCACAGCTTTTGCGAATGGCCAGGTGATAGTCGCAATGGTCACGACCATCGCGACCATTGGGGCTTGTGACGAGACCCTTGTGGCAGGGTATTGTTCCCGCAAGCCCCAGTGAGCTTCCGGCTCTAAATAGAGCCGGAAGCTCACCACTGACATCAATGGTGATGTCAGTGGTGCCTCCCATAAATGGCAGGCGTTCCTTCGGGAACGCCTCCGTTTGTGTAGCCACCCCCCCCTGCCCGCCTCCAAAACGGGGCAAGCTGTCAATCACAATCGACAGCCACCCCGTTTTGGTGCGAGACCCGTAGTGACAGAGCGCCCGTCGCTGCCGGGTCTCACGCATGTGCACGCCGGAGGCGGCGCATGAGCAGGGGGCAAACATCGATCCGCTTGCGAGCGCATAGTGCTTGCGAGCGGGTCTGAATCAGCCCCTGAGTGTGATATAAGTTTATAATAATTTTTTACCTTAAATTTCTTGGAAGCATAATGCTCTCCTTCAGGAGCTGGAATTGTATATTTCATCGAAATTGCTGTTGTACTTCACATGCTGTTTTAGATTGTATAATTTCTTAATTGCAAGTACGGTATGTTTCTGTTATCCTTTTTGATGGTGGCATAGGTTTGGTTATCATATTTACCTCACCCACCCCATTTTACATAAGTATATGCTGAGTGCTCTAATTATTCTGTTTAAATATATGGGATGGTCATTATATGCTGTGGCTCCCTGAAGCCCCTCTCTCCGTTGCAGTGGGGTAACTTCATCCCAGGTGCCTGGAAGCAAGATAAATGTTGGTGCCCCCCCCAACCCCCCCCAAATTAAAATTTACCATCGCCCCAGCACCTATGCCAGCCCCAGCTGCTGCTGCCCCCCTATGCAGTTCCTTTAATACAATGCCCCCAGTAGTGGTCCCCCTGTGCAGTGCCTTCAGTAGAGGTCCCCCTATGCAGTGCCCACCTATGTAGTGCCCCCCAGTAATGGTCCCCCTATGCAGTACCTCCAGTAGTGGTCCCCCTATGCAGTGACCCCAGTAGTAAGGCCCCTGTAATAAGCCCCCTGTAGTGCCCCCAGTAGTAAGCCCCCTGTAATGTCCCAAGTAGTAATCCCCGTGTAGTGCCCACAGTAGTAAGCCCCCTGTAGTGCCCCCAGTAGTAAGCCCCCTGTAGTGCCCCAACAGTAGTAAGCCCCCTATATTGCCCCAGTAGTAAGCCCCCTGTAATGCTCCCTGTATTGCCCCCTGTAATAAGCCCCCTGTAGTGCTCCCTGTAATAAGCCCCCAGTAGTAAGACCCCTGTAATAAGCCCCCAGTAGTAAGCCCCCTGTAATAAGCCTCGTGTAGTGCCCCTGCGTGCACACACACATACAAAAAAAAATGACCTTAAACCCTGCTCCAGTGCCTGCTGCCATCCGTCCCTGGCGCCAACTCCTCGGAACTATGGGAGTGACATCATGACATCACTCCCATAGTGCACTGCGGGACCCGGAAGCCGGAGCTCAGGATTGAGCTCCGTCCTCCGGCTGCCGCTGGCGCCGGGGGGGAGAGAGGTGAGAAGGAGCTGGGCGCCCGTGGTAACACACTCAGCGGGTAGCCAGCAAATGGAGGGTGCAGGGGGCGCTCCTTCTCCATGCAGCTCCTCCTTAGCAGTGCCCGGAATGGCCGGCTGACAATGGAGCCAGGTGCCCCTTTCAGGACTGGCGCCCGGCGGCAAATGACCGCCATTGCTCCGTTGTACTTTCGGTGTGGTGCTACACTGGTTGTGCACTCACTTCAATTATCTGTTTGTAACCCTGTGTTATTTATGGATAGGATATTGGGTTATTGAAATAGAATATGTGCCTCCACCCAAACTTGTTACAGGTTGTCTGGGAAACCGTGCCCACTATTCGTGTGGTTACAATGGTTAGTATGCAAATCTATATTTTATATATATATAATCGATAGGCAAGAATTATATAACAACGGTTATCTCAAATTTACCACCCGAATCCGTTCCTCCTTTGTCAGGTACAGCTGTCGATGTACAACCTGAACGTCTGCTAAAGTGAGTATTAATTAATGACAGATAAATGTTAATTTGTTTATAGCAGATAATATCAATAAATGATCAGGGTAATAGTACTTTACATTAGAGATGTATATTACATTTAAACAGTATACATTTACATAAAATACTACATTAGACATACAATATATAGTATAAGTCCATAGGGTGTAAAGATTATCTGTAAACGTTAGTATGATATCCTTATATAACTTGGTGTTGGACTTTTTCTTCTATATAGATTTTATAGTCACTGATGAACTTTAAGCTCTTACGAATGTAGTCCTTAATGTGTCCTCAAAGTCCAATTCGTATACAGTTACCTATCAACCAATTTTGCGATTATATCGCCTCACTCTTTCCTCCTTATCTCCTGTGAGATTGGACGGCACCAGAGCATAAGACGGTGTGCATTAAATTATCCTGACTCACATTGGCAGCAGAGGAAACTTACTATAAAATAAGTTTTGTTTCCTGTAAGGTTAATAATAATATCCTTCTTCAGATCCTCACTTTCCACTCTAAAATGTTTCAACTTAAGGATTTATCTCCTGTAGGCACTGTTTTTAATATGTTGATATATGCACAGCTCTTCAAGACAAGAGTGTTACTTTTCAAGGGAATGTCCCTAAATACCCAGTCTTTATAAAATGAGTCTTACTAATACATGTCAGCATTAGCTATTGGCAACTCTGTAGTACTCTTTCTAGCTTCCTGCTCCTTATAAATAGGGTTATTATCCCAAGGTAGGCTAAGGAATTTTATTCCAGTAAGGTCTCTTATTCTACAATCCTCAGGGGGCCCCCTCTATGTGGACTGAGTGGGTATGTGTGAGTGCCAAATACTGGTTACTCACTGTAGAGTCACTGCTTGCTGCTGAAGCTTAATCAGCGCTGCTCCTTGGACACTTGCACCTCAGCGCTGCTCTGATCCTCAGGGCTGTGATAGTCAGCCTATCAGGGTCTAGGCCAGCCCCGCCTCCTGCATTGATCCTCACTCCTCTCCCCCAGAGGGATGACACCTTCCGATTGCTTCAGACAGGAAGCGCCGCTGTTTTCACGCAGGGAGGGACCCGCCCGACTCACACCTCCTCCGGAACCTGGTCACCCCACTCTTACTGCCGGGGGTTTCCCTAGCGATCACGCTCAGCTCCGGCGCCCCACACTGGCACCACTATCGCTGACAGGAGCGCTCCGCTCCATGCAGGTCAGTACGATGTGGGCTCTGGAGGGGGGATCAGCATTCTGACTCTGCCGCGCTAGTGCAGCCCTATTTATCCCTACCGCCCGCGCGACTCTCTCCTTCCCGCTTCCAGCGCGAGCTCTCCCCCAGCTGACAGCTCGCGCAGCTTCTGGCATATTCCAGAGTCTCCTCCTGTTGCCAATGTGTGAAAAATCAAGCACTGTCTATGCGGTGGTCTTGCCCACCCCCCTCACAATCTATACAATAAATACATATATATATACAATTTACCACATCAGGTCTAATTACATCAAGGTGCCAGGCAGCACTCTTAATGTATATGTGTATCCTCCCCCTGATGTGTACATACTCATATGTTAGCCTATAATAATAGGGCTACACTCTCCCCCTGGTAATCTATGTAAATCCAGTAAGTAGATTACCATACTCAATACTCATGCGAGTGACTTCTATTAGCAATACTATTCCCCAGTCCCAGAGTACCCAAAGTAGGGCCAATTAAGAACTATGCTGGGGTGTATTAATCTAGTTACACTGCTAGGTTCCCCCAGACTATCATATGTCAAAATCAGGGGTGGCTTTATTTTCCTTCTGGGCCTTGTACTACACCCTAGTTTTTCCACATCACCATCTTCATAAGCAGAGCAGCTTTCTTGTATACTTTCCTCACCTCTGTCTATAGGAAGTTCATTATTAGTTTTACAATTATTAGTACTATCCCTTACACTTCCTACTCTTTCTGGCGGGATCTCAGGTAAGTATTCTATTTGAGGAAGATTTTCCATATAGAAGTATCCTTGTCCCTCATTCTCAACGTCATGTTCTTCAGTATCACTTAGATCCAAGTGGCTGATTTTTTGTTTTTTCGTCTTCTCATGAGGTTTTCTTTCAGGAGTCACGACACCTGAAGGCTGAAAGTTACCTAATCGAATTTCATCTCCAATAGGAAGCAAGTGTTGCCTATGGTAAGTATACACTTTATTAGGCCCATCTTCTGGCATAATTTTGTACACTGGCAAATTCGAAAACTTTTCCACCACTACATAGGGTTCCTCCTTCCACCGATTAGCTATCTTGAATTTCCTAGGTACCCCTAATTGCCTGAGGAGTACTCTATCTCCAGGAGCCAATTCCTGATTGCGGACCCTTCGATCATATATAGTCTTATTTTTTAGTGCAAGTTTGTCAGCAGTCCTATTGGCTAATTCAAAGGCCATTTGCAATTCACTCCTAAGATTCTCTACATATTTTGTGTGGGAAATGGGTGATTTAGGATTTGGATTGATTCCCATACACACATCTACAGGAAGTTTAGCTTCTCTTCCAAACATTAAGAAGTAGGGTGATAACCCTGTGGATTCGTTCTTTGTGCAATTATAGGCATGTACTAGTTTGTTAATGTCTTTTTTCCACTTACTCTTATCTAATGGATTTAATGTACCCAACATATTTAGCAATGTGCGGTTGAACCGCTCTGGTTGAGGGTCACCCTGGGGGTGATAAGGTGTGGTTCTAGATTTTTTTATGCCACAAATATCGCAGAGTTCCCTAATTAACTTGCTCTCAAAATCTCTTCCTTGATCCGAGTGCAACCTATTTGGGAGGCCATAATGTACAAAATATTTGTCCCATAAAGTGTTGGCCACGGTAAGAGCCTTTTGGTTAGGTGTCACGTAGGCTTGTGCGTATCGAGTGAAATGGTCTGTAACTACCAACACATTGCATTTTTTTCCCGTATCAACTTCTAGTGTTAGATAATCAACACATACTAGATCCATTGGGCCAGCACTTTGGATATGTCCCAATGGTGCTGCTCGGTTAGGTAAAGTTTTTCGTAGGACACAATTCCCACATGATTTACAGTAATTTTCAACTTCCACTCGCATATTGGGCCAATAGAACCTATCCGCCACTAACCCATATGTTTTTTCTATTCCTAGATGGCCATGGTCATCGTGCAGGGCATGCATCACGGTCTTCCTATACTTATAGGGCAGCACTATCTGAAATTTCTTGCTTTTTCCCATCTTGGAATCAATTTTGTATAAGAGTCCATTTTTCATTATTAATCTGTTTCTTTGCTTTCGTAACAATTGAGCTTCCCGGGAAGTGTTGGAAGTATTAGTAGAAATAGCGACATGTTGGTTCAGTTCTTCATACAAAGGTCCTATCTCAGGATCTTTCAATTGTTCTCTTTGCAATTTTCTATGATCCACCTTGGGTATTCCTTCTAACTCGTCTATACTTAACCAACAATACAAAAGAGGCAGGACTTTATCAGATGCCCCCAAACTGCTAACCATTTCGTGGCAGTTTTCAATGTCCATTCTCATGTGGTGGCACATCCCCTTGACATCCCCAGCAGGCACTTCTATCCATTCTTCTTTTTGCTCCCCAGCCACTTGATTTGGGATTCGGGACAAAGAGTCAGCATCCGTGTTATTAACACCAGGCCGGTATTTCAGTTTAAAGTCGTAGAGAGCCAATGCAGATAACCACCTATGTCCCATGGCATCTAGTCGGGCAGTGGTTTGGATGTAAGTTAACGGATTATTATCCGTGTGTACTACAAAGGACGCACCATAGAGATAGTCGTGGAATTTATCTACAATACACCATTTAAGTGCTAAAAATTCGAGCTTATGAGCGGGGTACCTTTTCTCACTGGGTGACAATCCTCGACTTACAAATGACACTGGCCTTAACTGATCTTGTTGGGTCTGATATAATACCCCCCCTATCCCTTCTAGGGATGCGTCCGTATGTAAAAAGTAGGGTAGCAGGGGGTCAGCATAGGCCAAGACTGGTGCCTTTGTTAGACAGATTTTAAGTTTTACAAATGAATCTTCACATTCTTGGGTCCATCTGCTCCCAAATGGCTCATTAAGCTGGTGATATATTTTGAGCTCTTGCGGAGATTTCTTTGAAGATTTACCTGTAGGTGGGTATCCTTTAGTCAGGTCGGTCAGGGGTTTAGCTATTTTAGAATAGTTAGGCACAAACCGGCGGTAGTACCCGCAAAATCCCAAAAATGAACGCAGTTCTTTCAGTTTTGTGGGAATGGGCCAATTATTGACAGCTTCAACTTTGGAAGGGTCTGTGGCTATTCCATGCCGGCTGACGATGTGACCCAAATATTTCACGGATTCCTGACACAGTCGACATTTGTCTAATGACAGCTTTAGTCCTCCTTCTTCCAGTCGATCAAGGACTTTCAATAACCTTTTGTTATGTTCTTCGAGTGTGTTTCCAAATATTATTATATCATCTAGATAAACTATAGCTTCCCTATAGTTCATGTCTCCCATGATCCGGTCCATTGTTCTTTGAAAAGTGGCTGGAGCTCCCTTGATACCCTGGGGCATCATTAAGAATTCAAAAAACCCGAGGGGGCATATAAACGCGGTTTTCTCCCTATCTGTGGGGCACATGGGTATTTGGTAGAACCCACTTCGAAGGTCCAACACAGAGAACCAAGCACTCCCTTGTAAGCAATCTAGGGCCTCGTCAATTCTTGGCACCACATACTGGTCCGGCACCGTCCTCTGATTTAACGTCCTGTAGTCAACGCACATGCGGACATCACCATTCTTCTTCCGTGCGATCACAATTGGAGAAGCATAGGGGCTTCGTGACTCTATTATTATCTGGTTCTCTAGCAACCCCTTTAAATGTAATCTCACATCATCAAAATCTGCAGGCGGAATTCGGCGGGAACGTTCTCGGAAAGGTGTTTCATCTGTCATCTTTATTTGATGTTCTGCCCCCTTGGCTACTCCCAAGTCCCATTCCCCTAGAGAGAAAACTGATTTTCGTTTTTCTAACTCAAGTATTAAATATTCCATATCTTGAAAGGAAATATCGCTATTTCGGAAACACTCAGCAAACCCCCTCTGTACATCACATCCTACACCTCCCACCCCGGTCTGCACGTTCCATGTGTTAACTGAAGGTGTGGTCTCATTTTCTTGACACCATTCAGCAAGCATGTGGTATATGTTGGTATTAGTTCCAATTATAATGGGAAGTTCACTTCTCCCCCCTGGGATTTCTGGGCATATAAGAGCAATAAAAGGTATCTGAACTTCTTGGCCATCAGCACTTATCACTTCCAATATTGCTTGCACATACCCTAGATAAGGGTACTTTTCTGTACTTAACCCCAAATAACAAGCCCGGTTAAAGGCTGTATGGAGACTTCACACAAATGTTCGCGATACCATGATTCAAATATTATAGACACCTGTGAGCCACTGTCTAATAATACATTACATGGGCTCCCATTCACCTTTGCAGACACTATTGGGGTGGGTCCCAATAAACCTTCTGGTAGAGCGCCATTCCACCAAGTGTTCCCCATAGCGCATATACTAATTTCTAGGGGGCCTGTGAGGGGGTCACAGACCTCCCCCGTCCGTTTCCCGGCTCCCTGAGGTCTCTACCTTGCTCAGGGTTTTCGTGAAAATTTTCGTCATGTACAACATTCAGGGGGCATTCATATGACAAATATCCCCTCCTCCCACATCTATAGCACCCCCTATTTATAGGCCTGACTCCTCGGCCTATGCCCCTACTGGAAGTGTTTGGAGTATTCACCCCTCGCCGTGTGGTATTGGCACTTTGTGAAGCGATGAACCTATCTATTTTGGCGTTCTGCTCCTCCATCATTTTAAGTATTTTTTCCTCAAAAGACGTAGGTTCTACGGCAGGTACTACCACTTTTACTTTTTTCACAGTGTTTTCCCGCAATTCTATCATAGTTTCCTCCAGCTTGACGTCTTTCATTAGTTCATTAAATGTCGGGGGTGGTTTCGTGTCTCTGAACACCTAATTTTTTGGGCAACAGGGTCAGATGTCAAAGCACCCCTCAGTAACTGCCTCATTCTACTCTCATCGACATCTTCTTTTTTTATCCCATCCTTCTCCACTATCTTATATAGAAGTTTGTCCAATCTGAACAAATATGTGCTTAGTTTCTCCCTAGGCTCCTGGAATGTATGATGGAGCCTAGAGATTAAATCTCCTACGTCTTCCAGTGTCCCATATGCATAGTCTAATGCTTCAAAATAAACATCTAAAGTGGCATCGGGGTTGCTCCTCCTAGCAGCCTGAATGACCCCCATGGCAGGTCCCCTCAAGCTTTCAACTACCCTTTGTTTTTTTATGTGATCAGGGCATTTCCACTCTTCAGTCTGCTGCACTGCCGCCTCTTTCCATGCATCATATTGTTCCTCCCCAGCAGGTACTGGTTGTATACCAGAAAAAATTCTTAATCTCCTGTAGCTTCCCTCGTAATGCCATCTCTCTAATTGGGTGACTACCCATTCCATAATGTTTTCAAACTGACTCCCACATTTTTCCTCATTATTATCCGGGTCTCCTCTACTCTCTCCCCCATTACTTTCTTTAGTAGAGCTAACTTTTTGTGTCGGCATACCGGTATTCTCCGTTTCTCTTGTTCTTGGCCATATTATGCTCCATCTCCTCCCTGTATTGTAATCTGCAATCATCATCACAGGGATCAGGTTAGGGTCTAACTCCCTCTCTGTTTCTATAAGCATTGCACATACCAACCCTAATTCTCCTCTCCATTTATCCACTATTTGAGGTTGTATGATCCCACACAATGTTCTAACTTGCTTAATTACGTGCTCATCGGTGAATTCTGAGAGATTTCCTCCCACTGCAAAACACCTTTTTGGGTCTACCCCTTTACTCTCACACCATAAATACAGTTCATCCCCATTAAAACATTCCATTTTTTTTTTTTTTTACTGCTTACTATGTAACCCTCGAATCTCAGCAGTGCCTCCAAAATGTAACCCTGTGTTATTTATGGATAGGATATTGGGTTATTGAAATAGAATATGTGCCTCCACCCAAACTTGTTACAGGTTGTCTGGGAAACCGTGCCCACTATTCGTGTGGTTACAATGGTTAGTATGCAAATCTATATTTTATATATATATAATCGATAGGCAAGAATTATATAACAATGGTTATCTCAAATTTACCACCCGAATCCGTTCCTCCTTTGTCAGGTACAGCTGTCGATGTACAACCTGAACGTCTGCTAAAGTGAGTATTAATTAATGACAGATAAATGTTAATTTGTTTATAGCAGATAATATCAATAAATGATCAGGGTAATAGTACTTTACATTAGAGATGTATATTACATTTAAACAGTATACATTTACATAAAATACTACATTAGACATACAATATATAGTATAAGTCCATAGGGTGTAAAGATTATCTGTAAACGTTAGTATGATATCCTTATATAACTTGGTGTTGGACTTTTTCTTCTATATAGATTTTATAGTCACTGATGAACTTTAAGCTCTTACGAATGTAGTCCTTAATGTGTCCTCAAAGTCCAATTCGTATACAGTTACCTATCAACCAATTTTGCGATTATATCGCCTCACTCTTTCCTCCTTATCTCCTGTGAGATTGGACGGCACCAGAGCATAAGACGGTGTGCATTAAATTATCCTGACTCACATTGGCAGCAGAGGAAACTTACTATAAAATAAGTTTTGTTTCCTGTAAGGTTAATAATAATATCCTTCTTCAGATCCTCACTTTCCACTCTAAAATGTTTCAACTTAAGGATTTATCTCCTGTAGGCACTGTTTTTAATATGTTGATATATGCACAGCTCTTCAAGACAAGAGTGTTACTTTTCAAGGGAATGTCCCTAAATACCCAGTCTTTATAAAATGAGTCTTACTAATACATGTCAGCATTAGCTATTGGCAACTCTGTAGTACTCTTTCTAGCTTCCTGCTCCTTATAAATAGGGTTATTATCCCAAGGTAGGCTAAGGAATTTTATTCCAGTAAGGTCTCTTATTCTACAATCCTCAGGGGGCCCCCTCTATGTGGACTGAGTGGGTATGTGTGAGTGCCAAATACTGGTTACTCACTGTAGAGTCACTGCTTGCTGCTGAAGCTTAATCAGCGCTGCTCCTTGGACACTTGCACCTCAGCGCTGCTCTGATCCTCAGGGCTGTGATAGTCAGCCTATCAGGGTCTAGGCCAGCCCCGCCTCCTGCATTGATCCTCACTCCTCTCCCCCAGAGGGATGACACCTTCCGATTGCTTCAGACAGGAAGCGCCGCTGTTTTCACGCAGGGAGGGACCCGCCCGACTCACACCTCCTCCGGAACCTGGTCACCCCACTCTTACTGCCGGGGTTTCCCTAGCGATCACGCTCAGCTCCGGCGCCCCACACTGGCACCACTATCGCTGACAGGAGCGCTCCGCTCCATGCAGGTCAGTACGATGTGGGCTCTGGAGGGGGGATCAGCATTCTGACTCTGCCGCGCTAGTGCAGCCCTATTTATCCCTACCGCCCACGCGACTCTCTCCTTCCCGCTTCCAGCGCGAGCTCTCCCCCAGCTGACAGCTCGCGCAGCTTCTGGCATATTCCAGAGTCTCCTCCTGTTGCCAATGTGTGAAAAATCAAGCACTGTCTATGCGGTGGTCTTGCCCACCCCCCTCACAATCTATACAATAAATACATATATATATACAATTTACCACATCAGGTCTAATTACATCAAGGTGCCAGGCAGCACTCTTAATGTATATGTGTATCCTCCCCCTGATGTGTACATACTCATATGTTAGCCTATAATAATAGGGCTACATGTTGTTATGAAAGCCTGGAAGTTTATTTCTTGGCCTGCAGGTCAGCGGGAGACTTTTGTCCTCGACCTAATTTTACTAGTTACCAAAACTGTTTTCTCTCATTTTTCTATTGTTTTCTTATTATTTTTATTTAAATAAATTTATTGTTTCTCTTTTGATTTCAGAGTGCACCGGACTACCTTTATTTTCCTTATTTGCCACGGTGTTTATCCAAGATGTTCACTTTCAACTGATTGAATGTATTTTGGGATTTAGCTGTGCTAACATTATCTGGTTATTCTTATTTGCTTTGCAATAATTATACTACTACTTCATATGTTGTTTATATATCATGTGTACGGGTACCTTTCTATTAGTTCTGCCCTGATATGGCTCCCATAAAAAGAAAATAGATTTTCACCTATATACGAAAGTTGGGGATGGATATTGTAATGCTGCAGGAAACACACTTACTGGAGGCTGAAGTTTTAAAGTTAAATATTATGGGATATTCTGTTCTATCCTATACTAATTATTAATCCAAAAAACATAGGCCCTGATTCAGACCCGGACGCAAGTGGCCGGATGCACTTACGACGTACGAGCCGAAAAATGCAAATTCAAGCGCTCGCTCATAATTTCATACGCAGCTAATCTTCCACCCCATAGTCTACCAACCCCTCCTCTAGCTAACGAGCAAGCCAAATTGCGACCGTACATCTCCAATTTTGCATGCAGGGAACGCTCGCACCAGTCCAAACTGGAAGTGGGCCTGTCAGTTTTCGATTACCTGCTCGTTCATTCTGCATACATCCTTTAATCGTATCATGCCAATCAACAGATCAATTAGCTTAATTGCTCTTGACATGTTTTTTTTTTTTTTTTTTTAATTGCAATAAACTTTACTCTTGTCCGTGTTTGTTTTTTCATGCAGAATACGTACGGATTAAACAATGGTTTCCTTTATCCAAAATACATGTTTGTGTCATTTTTCATATTGTTTTCCGTGTTTTGTCTGACGCATATTTTACTTGTTTCATTTTTTGATTTAAATTAGCTAACGCATGTCACTGCATTAAGCCAATCATAACTCACATTAGATTTTTAAGCCTGTCGAACACATGACTCATACACTAACCAATAGAATGTTTCCTGTTAATTTTCCAAATACATTAGCCAATCAAAATTATTTTCTTGGCTTTATTAAAACTGTTTTTTCCGAAATCCACCATTGCCATCATGAGAGCCTCTGCGTTCACCAGGTGGGAGCTTCTAGTCCTGACGGAGGTAATGGACTGGCGGATAACAAGCCAGCCTCCCCCCATCACCAACAGAGAGAAGCGATCCGCCTATGCGGAGGTTCGCCGCCGCCTGCGCTCCTTCGGCTCACGCCGACAGATTGGCCAGCTGGAGCGCAGGTGGTCGGATCTTCAGCGACGCACGCCACGCTTGCTGGCATGTTTCAGACAGCGGATAGCTGAAAGTAAGTTTTTTTTTTTTCGTTTTCCTTTTTTATTTTGTGGCCCTATTTGCGTGTGCATGTTTTCCTTCTTGCCCTGTTTGTTTATTTACTACATATCTGTGTGTGCATGTTTTCCTTCTTGCGCTGTTTGTTTATTTACTACATATCTGCGTGTGCATGTTTTCCTTCTTGCCCTGTTTTTTTTATTTACTACATATCTGCGTGTGCATGTTTTTTTGTTTTTTTTTCAACTCTAAATATTTTTTGAGGGAGAGCAGAATACGCCGTCATCGGCAGCGACGCCGTCGGCCACGTCCCCTATCCCCAACTCCCAGCCAATCCTCCTCTCCCCACCCTACCCCTAATTCACCCTCCAACCCAGCATGGCCAGACCCGGACGCCCCTCCCTCTAGTATACTTCCCATCCCTCAAAATTCCCCCTCCCCTCAACCCCCCCTCTCTCTTTTCATCACCCTCCCCTCCAACCACCCCTCTCTTTTCCACCCCCTCCCCCCTTCAGAAATCACCCCTCCTCCTACAGACCTGCATTGGCCTACCTTCGAGGAGGACGATGGTGAGGCTTCAGGTCCAGGCGGCATTGTCAACGGTATGTTTCCATTTTACCTTGTTTTTTCCAATTTTTGGGGGGGATGTTATCCTTTGCCTGTGCATTTTTTTTTTTTTAAATGTTTG
Source organism: Taudactylus pleione (assembly GCA_031769625.1). NCBI lineage: Eukaryota > Metazoa > Chordata > Amphibia > Anura > Myobatrachidae > Taudactylus > Taudactylus pleione. The sequence goes on from JAUIMM010000004.1 coordinate 7,340,320, forward strand.
TTAGACAGATCTGGTTTTCGAAATGTCTATGATGTTTGGCCCTTACACATATTACACATGTCCAAACACTCATACTTGTATCTCTTGTTTACGGTACCCACCAAAGTAGCTTTTCGGTGTTTTTCTCTTTTTTTACAATTTCTTACAATTTGTTTTGTTGGCTTTGAATTGTAATGTTTGTCCAAATTGACTTTTTTTGGAAAGTTGCATTTCCTTTGGCAGTTGTTTCTCAAACAAAATTATGTTTTTTTTTATTAAGAACCTCAATTTTTAAACCCACAGAGGACCAGAGGCGACTGACGGAGGCAGCAGTGTGTGGAGAGGCTGAGGGGCCATGTTATAGGCATGATGGTGGTCCTCGATCACATGGCAGGGATCCTGCGGCATTAATTTTTTTCCTTTTCCAAAATTTTGTCAGTTTTTCAAAAAAAAAAAAAGTTTCGTTTGAAGTCTCATTCCTTCTCTGTAAATATTATATTGTTTAACCTTACCTAAGTCGACTATTGCAGCAAGTTTTTTAAAGTAATGTAACTTAGATTCGAGAAAGCGGAATTAGGTAAGCTGGCACATTCAACACCTAACAATACCAATAGGTTTTTTTTTTGGTTTTGTATAAAGAATTTTATTTTTGGGGGGGGTAAGGTAAATATTAAATGAAACCTGTTTAGGCCGAGAATCCAAAACATACTGATTGACCATAATACCTTGGGGTGTTTGATTTGAGCCACTAAGCATGGTAAAATACTGCACAATTTAAATCATAACTGGATTAGCCCTTAATCAAGTTTCCATTTTGGGAACCAGGTTACACTTGCATGTAATTTAGAATGGAAATGTTTGTTATAACGTTACAAAAATTTATTTTTAAAAAAATTAGAAACACAAAGTGATTAAGGACAATCAATACACACAGTGAAAACACTCGTCAAAAAACAGCCTACACCAAAAATATACAAAAACAAAACAATCAAGAACTGTTTGACGAAGTAGCATGCCAACATGATTCCACAAATGAGTTGACGACAAATTTGGTCCAGAAGTTAAATCCAATGTGTCCACATGAAGTCAATTTTTACGAACAGGTAGTAGTCATGGTTTTCACGATAAATATTATGGAAAAAAACACACAAACAAAACAAAAATTTAAATTGTTAATTACATTATTACATGTCTACATTGTGTCATCTAACTTCATTTTGGACAATAATTACCTGAAAAAACGGGCCACAACATCATCGCGTATGGCCCCCCCACATACAGACCTCCGACCAACCTCGGGGGGCCATCCTCAGGCAAGGCATCCTCTGGCTGCATTGGGACACCACTCCTTATGGCAATGTTGTGAAATATCCCACACAGGACCACAATTTTCGAAACTATATCCGACAAATACATGAGCTCGCCACCAAAGCGGTGGAGGCATCTGAATCGGCCTTTTAAAAGGCCGATACAGCGCTCCACCACTTGCCTGGTGGCTGTAAGTGCGGAATTATACTCACTTTGTGGCCCTGGTGTGGGAGCCAAATAAGGAGTGAGCAGCCAGGGCGTGCAAGGGTAGCCACTCTCTCCTGTGAACAAGAAATTACAAAATCAGGATCACTGTGTATCAAGCTTTGCATTGCTTTCTAAAAAAGGTCTACACTTACCCAGAAGCCACGCATCACCAGCTTGTAGGTTGTTTAATTTATGCCAAATCCCTGATTGATGGATGACGAATGAGTCATGTGCACTCCCGGGTAATTTTGCATTCAGGGACAGGATCTGGAGGGAGGCATCACATACCACCATTACATTCAGTGAGTGATAGTGTTTTCATTTCCAAAAAATGGCCTCCAGCCATGCTGGAGGCTGAAGTGGTATGTGAGTACCATCCACAACCCCTATGATGTGTGGGAAGCCAGCAACTTGGTAAAAATTGGCCTTCGCCACACTAAGGGAACCCATATCCAAAGGCATTTTAATAAAATGATGGAGGTGCTTGAAAAGGGCCTCCATCACTGCCCTCAGGATCCTTGAAAAGGAGTATTGGGAGATTCCCGCAACTATTCCCACTGTGGTTTGAAAGGATCCCGAGGCACAGAAATGTAACACCGCCATAAATTGCGTAAGTGGTGGTATTGCTGTAGGACTGTCAATTTGCCGCTCAAGATCACTCTCTATTAATGAGAGAGTGTCTATGATGATTTGGGGCGGAAGACGGTAGCGCCTTAACACCTCATCATTGGGCATTCCAAAAAGGGTGACATGTGTTCTATATATCTGGTGCCGAGCACACCTACGATGCCTACGCCTGGGACGAGATTGAGGTTGGTCGACTTCCGGCAGCATGGCCACAATAATACGACCAACATCAACCTGAAATGGTAAGAATTGTAGTTAAGGTATGTTGCCCCCCAAAAAGTCCAAAAAATACTTATCTTTACGATACAATCCAAAGATGCTTACATGCCGGTGTATTGTCATGATTTCAAAAAACTACATTTCAAAAGACCATAAAAAGTTAAGATTTTGTGGTGGCCATTTTGTAATCTTGTTTTTTGAAAATGCACAAAAATAAAAGGGGTAAACACACATTTCGAAAAATAGGAAACCGACATTGAGAGGACTTCCACAATTTGGCACAAAAAAAACAACCCAGAATTTGAATGCTAAATGGTTTGCATTTTTACAAGGGGAATCAAGCCTACAAAAGCGCGCTAAATGGTTCGCATTTTTACAAGGGGAATCAAGCCTACAAAAGTGCGCTAAATGGTTCACATTTTTACAAGGGGAATCAAGCCTACAAAAGTACGCTAAATGGTTCGCATTTTTACAAGGGGAATCAAGCCTACAAAAGTGCGCTAAATGGTTCGCATTTTTCACATCCCCAAAAACCCGGAAAAAAACTGTAAAGACCCCAAAATATGCGAAGAACAAGACATGAACATTTAACAAACAAGTTAAAATCAAAACTTACCATTACACGATAAAGAAGTCACAGAACAAAAACGTCGTTGGGGCACAGCCAAAAAAAACCTACAAAAATTTTTTTAATTTTTATTTTATTTTTGGCCCAAACCAAAAAAAAAGGAGACCCATATTTTACAAAAGGATGACGGGAAAAAACTTACACAGAAAAAACACCACAACTAAAAAAACCACACCACAAAATGCGAACGGAAAGTTATCCAAAAAAACGCCTCTAACACAATCCAAAAAACCGCCAAACACAACTCCCTCCAACAATCCACTCCGAACAACGTAACCTCCAACAAACAACACCCGCCACCTCGACTTGAGTCGCCAAAAGCCAAAAATAGTGTTTCTTTTCCCGCTCAAATTAAGGACGGATCATAGGAACGCACAATCAATGATGCGGCCGAATAATAAGGACGCATGTATAAATACGTCACGGAATAAAACAAACGGTCTGGTGTAGTTCTTGTTTTTGCATGAAAAATGGCTACAGACCAGCCAAACAATGGCCAAGAGGCGGCCTATAAGTATTTCTCACATTTGTAATCAAGGCTTATTTTGAACCAGAATATAGTGAAAGATTGACATCTAAATTAAAATTAATTTAATGTAAATAGGTGTTGAGGATGACATGGAAGAGGCTGCTGGGCCCAGTATTCTGGCCAAAGCTGGCAAAAAGAAAAGGCAGCCACAATTCACAAGAAAGGAGATGGAGGTTTTGGTTCAGAAGTGTGTGGACATCCTGCCACAGGCAGACAGGAATATGGGTGTAAGCCAGAAGTGGAGAATGTGGGAGGAGATAGCCAGTGCTGTCAATAGGGTGGGTGATTATGTCCGTTTAGCCCGGGATGTCAAACGCCGGTAAGTAAAAACTTAAAAAAAGAAAAAAAACAGGGAAAAATAATGCAGGAATAATGCCTACTTTTTCACCCACAGATGGCAAGACTTCAAATATCGCCTTAAGCAAAAAATGGCTGACAGGGCTAGGCATGCAAGGGGGACAGGTGGGGGTCTCACCCCTGTGTCATTGGAGTTGAATGATTTGGAAGAGCTGGCACAGGGGTGTGTGCAGGATGTGGAGGTGTTTGGCGTGTCCAACATGGATACGGACATGCCAGACTTTGCGGCTCCTCGTGTTGTCCCAGGTAAATGTTGTGATGTAACCAACTCTGAAATGTTATTGTGACAATATGTAGATTGTAATGTTCCTCTTTTTTCTCAAAGAGACACAGGCGGATGAGTCTGCTCCAGAGGGGAGCCTTGGCCGCAGAATTTCTGCTGGCTCTGCAGGGGAGGAACCAGTACATCTGGCTGAGGACCCTGCAGAAGCCAGTCCAGGGCAATCCCCCTCGCAGGCAGTGTCCCTCCTCACAGAACTCAATTTTAAATTGGATTACCATACGGAGATTCTGCAGAGGATGGACGCCAGTCTGCTACGGGTGGCTGAGGCCCAGGAGCAAAATGCTGCGGCCAACGTGACCATTGGTCAGGCCCTGGCTGAAAATACAAGGGCCAACATCAGAATAGCCAATGCCCTGGAGCAGCTCGTTCGCCAGCACATGGTGGAGCCGACCTCCTTTCCTGCCGGAACATCAGGATCCTCCACCTCTGGCCCAACAACAGCCATTCCTCCAAATGTGCCTAGCCCTGTGCCTAGTCCAGCGGCCACAACATCTGCCTCTGGATAGGCCAGCCAGAGGACATCCCGGACCCGGTCTGGCGCCCACCCTACCCCAGCCAAACGGGGAAAAAAACGATGACAGCACTGGCTACTTTTCCCACACTCCTTCTGTGCTTGCCCCATATTCCTTTAGGGCCAAAACTTCCCTCTCCTTTCTTGTGAATTGTTTTTAATGTGTTTGTTTAAGTTGGCCAACACTGGTAATATGTTTTACAGATTTATTTACGTTATTATTGCCTAACACTGCCCAAAAAGTGTGTTTGCAAAATGCACCCCCAAACTTGATAAATTTGTCTCAGAAATTAAAATTTTGGAAAATGTTCTCCATTGTATTGTGACATTATTTAAAAAATGGTTTAGAGTTAATCCTGGCCCACAAGCCAAAAACGTCCACCACAAAAAAAAAAAAAGGTTTCTTTAAGGAACACTGTAAAATTAAAAAAAGGATGCAAATTCTCCTGGCCAAAGCAAAATGGTAAAATACACACAAACATGATGACATTATTGTTACAATAGCACAAAACCAAAATCCCCCCAAAAAACCATTCAAACAAATGTACGCTAATTGATTGTGTAATCCGGAAATTAGCAGCTGAGATTTTCACCTGCGTACGGTTTTGTGCTAAACCAAAAAACTCTTGTCAAAACACATTACAAGGTGGTTTGCAATTCAAAGTTGATTGTTTTTCTGACAAGCCGTGATAAATCGAAGAAACATCGAGGAGGCCCGGACCGGAGGACAAGGCCATCGCCATTGTGGTTGAGTAATCCACACCCCAAGCTGTGCGAGCAAGTTGAACGGAAAGAGGATCAGCCAGTGACGTATGACTTGGTGCGAACACATTTGACGTATGCATCTGAAAATTTATGTACGCCCCAAAAACGCCTCGCCACGCCTGCGTTTTTCCATCTCCACCCACGTCAACGCCCAAAAACGGCCTGTTCTGTCAATCACATTTCACATGTCACTTCCTGTTCGCTATTTGACGAACGAGACAAATAAAGCTTGCAATCTGCCGTACGCACATGCGCAGTGTAACACCGGCGCATGCGTGGTTTAACAACATCGGAACGCAACGAGCGTACTGATGCTAACGAACGGCTCTGAATGAGGGCCATAGTGTAGTTATGCTGGTCAGAAAACAATTAAGACCCCAATTACATTCTTTACTGGTAGACCCCATAGGCAGATACGTTATCTCTGATGTCACTATTTCAGGTGATAGGTTCACCATTTGTACTCTATATGCCCCTAATGTGTACTCCAAACGTTTCTTTCAATTGATATTGGCCAAACTTAGTCCATTTATAGACTCCTGCTTGATTGTGGGAGGAGACTTTAATATCTTGGCCTCTGTTTTTATGGATCGACAGTCTCCCTCCACTCGCCCTAAGCGCCCACCCTCCATTGGTATTCCACAATTTAATTCAAAACTCCAGTTATCCTACTGATAGAGAATTCACGTGTTTGTCCACAGCCCATGCCACTTTATCACGTATCGATTTAATTTTAATGACAGAAAAGCTGCTCTCAGGAGTTGAAGACTCTAACATTGAAACCATCAGCTTATCAGATCATGCCTTGATATGATTTGGCAAATTCAGTTAAATTTAGAAATATGCTGGAAACCCGTTGGCAGGACTATCTCCAGAATAATGGGCTACACAAATCCTCTCCCTCCTTATTTTGGCAGACCGCTAAATCTGTCCTGAGAGGTGACATCATTGCATATGTCTCCAAACATAAAAGAGAATGTGCTCAATTATATGTACAGGCCCAATCAGATCTCACGTCCTCCTTTCAGGAATTTAAATATCATCCTTCCCCTAGTTCTCGTGAGAAATATAAAAAAGTCAAAGCCCATTTTGAAGGTGTTTTAGATCAGCTTGCCTCCCGCCATACTTTTCGTAAGCAATGTCAATTTTATAAGCATGGAAACAAGGCGGGTAGGCTCCTGTCTAATCTATTATACAGTCCTACTGCTCTCTCTTCTATTTCAGTACTTTGCACCTCTGATGGTAATCAGGTTCATAAGGGTCAAGACATTGCTAATTTATTAAAAATGTTGTATTCTGACCTGTATTCTACCCCTTCTATAGACTTGAGTCGTAAGACAGCTTTTTGGGATTCTATTGTTTTGCCCTCTATCTCCTCAGATGCTGCTACCTCTTTGCTGGCTCCCATAACACCTGAGGAAGTGGCTGCTGCGGTGAAAAAATTTAAACCTTTGAAGGCTCCAGGTCCAGATGGATACTCTGGGGAGTTTTTCAAAATACTTAGTAAAGATATTTGTCCTCCATTAACGTCCTTTTTAAATTCTATTCTATCTGATTATAATATCCCTCAATATTTTAATTCAGCGGTGATTAAGGTGCTACCAAAGCCAGGTCGTGACCCTGAATTGTCTACCTCATACCGCCCCATCTCACTTTTATATGTGGATTATAAATTATTTATGAAGATTATTTCAGAATGACTAAAATTAATACTACCTTCTATTACAGCTCCAGACCAAACTGGGTTTAGTTGGGGTAGACACTCCACAGTTAATATAAGAAAGTTGTTCTCAGTGATCCAGGAGTTGGCCTTTTCGTCTGTCCCTTCTCCTCAGGTCATTATTTCTATGGATGCTGAGAAGGTTTTCGACCTGATCACCCTGGATCACCTCTACACGACCCTGCTTAAATTTGGTTTCCCTACTGATTTTGTCTCCCTCCTCCAGGCGTTATATACTTCCCCAACCACCCAGGTATCCAGCAATGGTTATTTATCCTCTCCATTTCAGGTTTGCCAGGGTACGCGCCAGGGATGCCCCATGTCCCCTCTATTATTTGCTGTGGCATTAGAGCCATTGGCTGACGCCCTCCGTTCATTGGCTGAATTTACTGGTATATTTATAGGTCAGATGGAGCTTAAACTTTCACTCTTTGCGGATGATATGTTGGTTTTTGCCTCAAACCCGACAAATTCCATACCTGCCATTATATCTTTGTTGTCCAATTTCGGTTCTTTTACAGGTTATAAGATCAATTTGCATAAGTCTGAACTGCTACCTATGGGTGGTATTACTACTGAGGATTTGAAAGACCCAGCTTATGGTCATTTTCGTATTACCACCTCTACTTTTAAATAAATTGGTATAACAATTCATTTAGTATTGTCCTCTCATTATAACCTGAATTTCACCCCAGTAATAACTCAGATGACAAAATTGCTGGAGACCTGGAAATTTTTACCTCTGTCCCTGCTAGGCCGCCTAGATCTGATTAAAAGTGTGGTCTTTCCCAAACCTTCTTATCCCATTCAAATGATTCCTATTTCCATCTCTCGCATATAAAACTTTGTTCTAAAATTTTTACGGAATTTTTGTGGAAGGGTAAGCACCCAAGAATAGCTGCCTCTAAGTTGCAGTTGGCCAGGGAAAAGGATGGACTGGGTTTGCCTAACATTAATTTATTTTCTGAAGTAATTTTCTTTAGATATATTAGTGACTGGTTATTATCTAGGGAAGTTTACACCCATGCTCCCTCTGAATCAGCATTATTTGCCCCTTATTCTGCAGCAGCCTTGCTCCATATGCCAAAAAGACTCATACCCAGTCATATTTATAACAATATTCTATTCTATGACACATATCTGGCATGGAAATCCATTTGCTCTAAACTGTCTAGGCCTTACACAACTTCTAAATTTATTTCTTTTTGGGGTAACCCACTGTTTCCTCCTGGTCTTGAGAACCCCTTTTTTTCTACATTGGAGAGATAGAGGGATTTCTAAAATCAGAGATGTGTTTGATCTGGGGGGTGTTGTTCTTCATTTAACACATTACATGACAATTATCAAATCCCACATAGACAGTTTTTTATGTGTTTGCAAGCAACCCATTATGCTAAATCAGCACTAAAACAATTACAGAGGTTGGAATCCCTGGACTTTAATGACTTGTTGTTAGCATTTATTGTATTACATCCTTACAAAACAAAATTCTTATGTTCAGAATTGCTGAGAAAGACATCTTCTCGGATATGGAGACAAACTGTGGCGTCACGGAATTGTGATATTCCCTCTATTGAATCTTCTGACTGTCTCTTGCTCCATTATGATTCTGTGTTAAGATATCTACGTTGCTCCTGGCTACAGGATGTATACATACAAACCATTCACCGGATTTACATTTCTCAAGCTCGTTGATGATATATGGTTTCAGAAGAGTCGGGGGATTGTCTGAAATGTAAGCGCCCTAATGCAACTTTTTACCATAACTTCTGGCAATGCCCCAAGATCCAGAAATTTTTGGGAAAAGTAATTAACTATATAAACTCTATTTTTCACTGCCATTTCTTAGTGGATCCCACTGTTTTATTACGTACTGATTTTTCTAATTGGCAATTGGGGATACAGGAAAAATAATTTCTACCCTTATTGACTATTATCGTTACAATTGCCAAAAAAGTTATTTTGTGTAACTGGACATCTTCTGTTCCTCCTTTTTTAGGCTCAGTTAAATCATTAATGTTAAAAACCCTCTATTTTGATAGGCAAGCCTTGTTTCCTGCTCTTGAAGAGGGTGTGGCTTCATTTTATAGAAAATGGGGCCCTTTTTTGGATTCACTTGACTCCTCTACATAAATTAATATAATGAAGGTATTTGAAACTACCTCTTGGTTTTTGACTCGTAATCTTACTTAATTGAGCGTTACCTCTGTATTAGGATTTGAAATCCATTGGATATGATTACTGAAAATGTATACTTTTATATCTATTTTAGAATTTTCTTTTTGGTGCACTCTGGTCTCATTAAGTTTTTCTTTTATTTATTTTATTTTTATAACTATTTTTATTCTTATATATTTTACTTTATATTTTATAGTATTTTATGTTATATTATAATTTTTATTTTTAGTTTGTTGTTCTTATTTTCTGTTAATTCTATTTTAGATACTGTTGGGTTGTGTATATTGTTATTTGGCTTGTGTCCCTGTTTACATTATGTCTACTGTACTTTGCGATACTTTGCAGGGAATTGCTATACTCTGCAATCTAGACTTATTTAGTCAATGTTATACACATCTCAATGTTTTTGTATTCTGTATTGTGTTATCATTATTTCTTGAAAAAATAATAAAAAAGATTTAAAAAAAAAAAGAAAAGAGAGCAACAGTTTTAAATCTGGACACACAAGAATTTCACTTACTATGTGGCTTCACTGCAGCTATCTTCCTTGCATAATTATAAACACTGTAGCATGTAACATGAACTCATTGTAGGGCTATCATGTAGCAAGTGTAAATCATATGGGCCTGGACTTAAGCTGGGAGCACAGTGCACACTAGACGATATGTCGTCCGATCCCGCAGATCAGATCGACATATTGGATACATCGTCTAGTGTGCACACATTATATGCGCACTTCCGTGGGTGATTATTGACATTGCCCGTCGGCCCTACTGCAGCGCTGATGGGGATGTCGCTAACAATACCATGCATTCTGCAGCATGGCACGTCCCACCCCCCATCGGACTCAGCATTGGCAAGTGTGTATGCACTTGCCGCATGCCAGGTCCCGTGGCCCACGACGTCAGGCTGGGTACACATTCTCTGATGTGTACCCAGCTTTACATGGGCAATTTGGTAACTGTAGGTAAATCTAAGAATTAAATCAACATTGGAAATAATTTGGGAGGAAGAGGAAAATTAAGATTGTAAGAGGTGATTTAAGGGGAGGAAATCCAATGAGAGAGTGATATTTAAAGGAAAAAATTAGATTTGCAGTAAAATAAACTGATCCTAATTTGCAGAGAACATAATGTAGCACCTTCATAAAGCATCTTCGTATTTGATCCAATTGTAAAGCTCAACACAAAATGCTGGTACTATATACAGTAAATGTTAATAAATGTGACTCACCACATGAGTACCGTCCAGTGACGAGGACGGCCAGCATCACCACCAGACTGTATATAGACATCTCCTGTAACAGAACATTTATAATACAAATATAATACAAATATAAATACTCCATCACGCTGGTGTAAAGAAAGCAGTAACTAGACTCTTACCTTTCTCTCTCTTTTTGTCTTGTGGAATAATACAGAATATTCTTCAGGTCCTGTTTTATATTCTAGTTTATAACCACCCACATTCCTATTGTAAATGTATTCTTAGGTTGGTAAATAATGGGGATGGCTTATATCAGTTAATGCATCATCTATTTATCCCTTAGGGAAATCCTGTTTGTTAATCTTGTACAATATCTAATTAGTATTTTTAACCCATACTTGCCAACTCTCCCTCATTGTCAGGGAGACTGCCTGAAACAGTAGCAATCTCCCTGTCTCCCTTAAGTGTCTAGCAATCTCCCTGATTGCACCTAACCCCATTATGAAGTGGTTATATAAAAAAGGAGATATATACATTCAAATGGGATCATTAGTATCATTTCCCTGCATTGGTTATAATGCACAATGATCCCTATTGCTACATGTATTTTCGGAAAAGCATCAGTGTATTTTTATCAACAAATAGATCTTACTAACTGCTTTGGGGCTCATTTATAAATAGATGTGTCAATTTTATGACATGCCTCTCACACGTCCACTTTACCGCCACGCTCATACAGTAGGTGTTTCTGTCATAAACTCCCTGAAATGCATTTTCAAAAATAGGCAAGTATGATTTAACCACAAATAGAAAGGAGTGCTTGATTGTGGTTTAGTATTATACTTAATTCATTGTAACAGAATTACAACATGGTACACATTGTATAATTATCTATCAGTCCATCACAGTAGCTCAGGATATGATATATGATTGTATAATGTGTAGGCATGTACAATCTCTGATAAACCGGTCTCTTCTGGAAGGTTCATAAGATGTGATATATTTGGTCATGATAATAAACAGTGGGTGCGGCACTCGACTCCAAATAACTGGACAAACACACAACAAGTGTTTCAACGTTTCAGTGTACTCAACACTATCATCAGGATACAAAGAGTAAAATGGTCTTACCTTACATACACCATCACCACAATGTGCACACCGCGCCGGGATCGGGACCACACACCCTTCCGGCTGCAGCTAGTGATGTCATCATGCACTGGCGCTGCCGCGCACCATGCTGACGTCAAGTGAACAATCACCAAGGCAACTGAAAATAACAAAAACAGCAGCATGGAAAAGCATGTTACAGTATACATAAACTGAATAAAACACCTAAGATTCAAATACAGAAAAGTTAATACATTCATTAAGACCCTTAGGAGCTATTACATCTAATCGATGGATCCACCGCGTCTCGCACCGTAACAACATCAGATCACGATTACCACCCGCATTGGTAAGGGGACGTGGTCAATCATCCTATATTTTAAACTTAACAAATTGTGTTTAGCTTCCAAAAAATGGCGAGCAACCGGTTGGTCGCTAGTGCCATTCAATAAAGCAGCTCTTATTGTAAGCGGTGGGTGGCCATGCGTTCTTTGAATTTCCGTTCCGTTTTTCAATATAGGAGAGACCGCAAGGACAGATGATCTGATAGATTACATATGTGCTATTACAGGTAAGTTGGTAAGGAATGGAGAGTGTTTTGCCTGAATGGGGATGGAAAAAGGAATCTCCCTGAATCAGATAACGGCAGGTGACACATCCACAACGGAAACATCCAAATTTCTTATTCACCTGGAAATAAGAAGAAAGATCAGCGCTATTCTTTTTACAGGTAATGTCTGATTTAACAAGTAGATCACGTAGGTTTCTGCCGCGTGACTAACACGGCATCAACCTCGTAGAAGATAAGCCCAATGTGTCATCTGAGCCCACAATGGGCCAATGTTTTTTAACCACTCAGGTGACAGGACATTGAGGGGTCTAGTTACTAAGCAGTGTTATGAGACAGAGTGAAAAGTGATAAGTCTGTGATAAGGTGCCAGCCAATCAGCTCCCAACTGTCATTTTTAAAACACAGCCTGTGAGATGGCAGTTGGGAGCTGATTGGCTGGCACCTTATCACAAACTTATCACTTTTCACTCTGTCTCATAACACTGCTTAGTAACTAGACCCCTGATTCTATTTACCCAAGGAAAAACAGGGTCTGAAACCCTCTGAGCCTTCTTTTGGAGTAATACATTATGATCAAAATTCATAACTTTATTTTTAGTTTGAACCAGCGACTCTCTAGTATACCCACGGTTGATACATTTCTCAATCAATAAATCAATCTGGTGGCTAGCCATATTACTGTCTGAATTGATCCTCTTGATCCTGATCATCTGGGAGTAAGGTAATCCCTTTTTAAGATTATAAGGATGGCAACTCTGAGCCAATAGCAGAGTGTTACGGTCAGTCTCCTTGTAATGTACAGAAGTTTTGAGATTCGTACCCTCCCGTTTAATCAGGACATCCAGAAAATAAAATTGAGTCTGGCTCAGCCTAATAGTCATTTTAACAGGGCAATCACTGATATTATGGTTCTCCATCAAATTAATGAATGTAGTATCTGCATCGTTCCAAACAATAAAGATATCATCTATAAATCTAGTATAAAACATGATCTTAGATGAAATCACAGAGTCATCAAAAAACATCATCTGTTCAACATCAAGCATATATGCATTCGCATAGCTTGGAGCCACAGCAGAACTCCATAAAAAAAGAAGAAATTCCGGTTAAGAATAAATTCCAATAATTGAAGACAGAAATTAATAATGTCAGGATCATAGTGGTTACTAGTTGTTAATAGCCATCTGACAGCTTGCATACCAGCACCACGAGGAATGATCGTATATAGGCTTGTCACATCCGCACAGATTAGCCAAGCTTCCTCCAGAATATAGTCCAACTCAAGTAGTTTATTAAGAAAAGAAGTTGTGCCCAAAAGACAGTTCGTATGTCCTTGAATCAACGGTTGGAGTATAGAATCCCAAAAAATTGAGCTGGGTTGTGCCAATGATCCACGTGCATGCACACAATAGGTCGACCAGGGGGAGGGTATATACCCTTATGGACCTTAGGGAGAGTATACAACAAGGGGACCAAGGGAATTCAGGTAATAATGTTTGATGAAGGTCTCAATCAATAATATGATTCTCCAATGCTGCATCCAAAATAGATTTTAACTCTTGTTTAAATGGACCAGATGGATCACCCTGCAATTTATGATAAACAGTGATGTCATTTAGCTGCCGCATAGCCTCATGTCTATAGTCATCAAGAACCTGCAGGACGATAGTTCCCCCCTTATCTGCAGGTCGTATAACTGAATTAGAATTATTGGATAAGGAGGTTAATGCTGCCCTTTCTGCTGGATATAAATTAGGATGGACAGAGTGGGTGACACTGACAGTGTTCGAAACATCAGTGTCCAATAGACGGGCAAAGGTTTTAATGCTCGCATTTGTTGATAACGGTTCAAATGTAGAACGTGGTTGTATTTTACATAATTGTGGTGGAATAGAACTGGGTTTACTAACCGACAGGTTCTCAGGTTTACAAAAGAACTCCTTTATTTTAAGTTGTCTTTGGAGCTGATGTTTTTCAATCTGCCACTGAAGATCATTGAACGACACACTCTGAATAAATGAAAGACCCTTCATAAGTAAATTAGACTCACTAGATGATAAGATATGTGAAGATAGGTTGAAAATTATTTCCTTCTGGGTACCGAGGTTTTTTTCCAAGTCTGCTTCCGCCAATTTTGGCGCCCCCTTCTGGTGAATTTATAATGTTTGCGGTGGTCTTTGAACGGGTTGATGTCCCTAAAAGGACCTTATGTTTACTAGTAGAGGGTTCCACATCACTTGTCCCACTATTAGAATCTCGAGAAGATTCAGTATCACCCAAATGTTTAGGATATCTCCTCCTAAAAAAAAGTTGTCTAGTGTCCTGTGGTCTCCCTCCTATGAGCCATTGGTAAACTCGGAGTTGTTCATAGTCTGCCTCCACTTTCACACGTTCCTCTCTGTTGAATTTTAGTAAATCATTTTTGTATATAGAAATTTGGTTGTTTAATTTGTATCCTGATGATAGTGTGGAGTACAGTGAAACGTTGAAACACTTGTTGTGTGTTTGTCCAGTTATTTGGAGTTGAGTGCTGCACCCACTGTTTATTATCTTCACCAATTTGTGAGGGCACCGACCAGGGTTAAACCACCCTTATTGTGGCAGTGCCGGACCTTTGGATTGGCTATAGATTTGGTCATGGCGTCGGAAGCATCTTGCCGGTTGTGTTAGGTGACGACCTATCTGCCGAGATATTTACTGAGAATTTGTGCAGTGTGTACGGGGGCATGATATTTCCTTCATGCTAAAGAGATAAATCGGAGAATCAGAAGAAGCAACTGTATACTGTATACACTTTACTATGAGAACGTATCTATAATGGGTGCAGGGTGTGCGGGGAATACGGGCCCCTAGGTCCAGAGGGCCCTGCACCACACACCCTGCACCCATAGAATTACTTACCTCTCCGGAGCCCAACGTCAGCGCGGGGGTCCGGCGCTGTAAAAACAACTGGAAAATGGCCGCCACAGCCATTTTCCAGTCATTTGCGCATACGCAGTACAGGGAAAATGGCCACCATGGCCATTTTCCCGGTGACCAGCGTATCCTCTATAAACTCTGGGCGCACTCTAGTGCCCAGAGTCTATAACTCTGGCGCTGGCCGCGCACAGCTTAGTGCGCTGCCGCCCTCTGGACAGAGAGGAGGGGGCCCATGTCAGAGACTGCACATGGGCCCCCTCCTCTCTAGAAATGCCACTGATTTCTAGCAAGGACAAATCGAGAGTTTGTCAAATAGCAATACAGGTTGAGTCTCCGATATCCAAAATGCTTGGGACCAGGGGTATTTTGGATAATGGAATATTCCGTATTTTGGAATATTTTTCATATCATAGTGATATATCTTGGGAATGGGACCCAAATATACACACAGAATGCATTTATGTGTTATATACACAGCCTGAAAGTCATTTTATAAAATATTTTCAATATTTTTGTGGCTCAAACAAAGTTTGTGTACATACATGAAATTCAGTAATGTTTCATATACACCTTATACACACAGCCTGAAGGTAATTTTATACAATATTTTTAATAATTTGTGACTTAGACAAAGTTTGTGTACATTGAAACATCAGAAATCAAAGGTTTTATTATCTCAGTCAAGCCAAAAATATTCTGTATTTCGGAATATTCCGTATTTCAGAATATTTGGATATGGGAGATAATTGTACGGTGCGTACATTCACACATAGCACATCAGACCATCCAAAAACCATAATGGAGAATCCAAAAAATATCAATGAATAACAAAAAAAAAGGAAATTATTCATAATCGGAAACATTTTGACAAATGTAAATGCTGGCTCATTATTAGAAAATGTTATACTCTGTTAATATGACTTAAGTTTTTCCACTAGCCCACATTGTCAGTGACCATAGTGAAGTGTCGATGGATCAAAATACAGTACTATTATAGGCATGCTCGCTTATGCTGGCCATACACCTGCACAATTTCGGGCCGATTGCCAGATTTTCGACGAGTCTTACGATGGATCCTGTGGAAATCGTGTATTTTTGGATCTGATGCGCGCTCCCTCAGCTCCTATAATCGGATCGTATGATCAGATGTGCAGCCCATATTATCCATTGTATCGTATGCAGATCGTGCTGTTTATTTTCTGCATGCGATGCATCGTGCGTCCATTCAAGTAATTTCAATGACTTTTTCCCGATGACCACGTGAGGCACACGATCGATCGTATGATTTTGTATGTTTTGGTTTTGGTTTTGGATTTGCAAAACCAACCTCAAGTGTTTTGGTTTTGGATCTGGGTTTAAAAAAAAAATTTGATAAAATGTTTTAAAAAAATCGCTAAAATCATGTAATTTTTGCTATCCAAAACGGGAAATTTGGATTTAAAATCCGAATTCTGAACCACGGGCAGATGAGAACCGCAACTTGGATCTGTCCGGATTCACAAAATTTGGGTGGATTCGGATTTGAGGGAACCGAACCGCACATCTCTAATTCTGTTTTGTGGCAGTTGCAATATGTTTTGACTTTTAGTCAGTAAGGGCTCTATTTATTAACATTATTTTTACTAAAATAAAGTGAAAAAGGGTGTATTCACACCCTTTTCACATTATTTTAGTATCACCTACAGTTACTATAGGGCAATTGGAGTAGAATTCGTAAAATTCTACTCCAACCCCTAAGTATCACTTATTTTTAGCAAGCAGATCACATTTCCCATAATTGTAATGGAAAATGTGATCCGACCAGAGTTACTAAAAATAAATTGTAAAAAAATATCGGGGAAAGCCCTGTGATAATAACGCCACCTGGAGGTGGCATTATCCAGGGTCTCCCCCATTTACCAGACTCCTGCAGAGCTGGGAGTCGGTCCCAGTAATCAGCTGTGTGGTCTAAACAGACCGCAAGCTGATTACTGTAAAAAAAAGAAAAAAAAATAGTAAAATTTTTTTCCTACTTACCTGACTCCAGGGACTGGTAATCAGGCCTCGGGTGATGTCTCCCCTCCGGTCAGCTGGTCTCCCATAGTGCACTGCGGCTCAGTCATCAGGTGATCGGGTCCTAGTGCAGTATGGGATATCACCTGACCGGACGGATGGAGAACATCACCGGAGGCCCGGATCATGCAGGTAAGTGCTATTAAGGGAGAGGGGGGGTCGCGGGGAGGAGGGGGGTCGCGGAAGGTTTGCGCGATTGAGGGGGCGGGACTTAGCACCGGGGGGCGGGGCTTAGCGCCGGGGGGTAGCAGCGGTGGCCGTGCGGCGCATGCATGGACACTTTGTCACGGTATTTTTTGCGAAAATACCGTGACTAGAGTGCGGAAGGGATTCGCAGGGACATAGCTTTATCGCAAGCTCTGTCCCTGCAAGGGATTTGTAGTAAATCCCTGTGATATTGCCTGAATTCGCAATTCGAATTCAGTCGATAATATCACACTACAATCTGCATTCAATATGCGGATTGTAGTCAATAGAGCCCTTAGTCATTTAAAAATCCTATTTACTATAGGCTGATGTCGTACAAGGCTATAAAGCAGGGATGGGGAACCTCCTGCCCGGGGGCCGTATAAGGCATTTGGTCTGGCCCTCTGAGCTTGTTTCTGCTAGCCCTAGCTTGCTAGCAGGGTGCCTAGAATGGCACCCTGCAGCCAGAATCTATGCAGCAGTGCTGCCTGGAGCGTATTTAGGACGCTTCAGATGGTCAGGATGCACCGGGCATTGCTGTAATCACCAGTGATTGTGGCCCCGCCCCTTATGACATCATACGGAAAGAGGGCGTGGTCTGCACCAGGCCCGTGAATAATGTTATATATATCAAAATGGCCCTCAGCAGAAAAAAGGTTCCCCAACCCTGCTATAAAGCATCAGCATTATAAAGCTAAACAAATGAGGCTTTTCATCTCTGTTTTTCCCTTTGGTAAATTTGGTAAAAACTGTACTGCTGTCATGCAGGTTTTTAACAATTCTAAATGATTGCAATGAATATATGCCAATACAATATTGGTAAGGTAAGGCAGAGATTTACATACAACATGCAAAATGGCAGAGACAAGTGTGCTTTGATTTGGACAACTGAAGAATACGTGGGGTATATTTACTAAAGGTGGATTTTGATCGATTTATATATATATATATATATATATATATTGTAACAAGTCCCAAGTGCAGCACAGAGGATACTGGTAAGGGGACGGGGGGAAGCTGCACAGTGGAGCTGGAACATAGGTAAAGGGAAGGGGAGAGAGGCGGAATAGATGAGCCGGGCCGCAGGTGATACGATGGGGTGATAGGCTAAAAGTTTGCCTAGGGCGCATATGAACCTTGCACCGGCCCTGGGCATGTGCATGGGGTGTGAGTCAGCCACCAGCTGTCAGTGCAGACCATGCACTAGCTGAAATCACCAGAATTGGCTGTATGTCTGGAGACTGGGTGATGCAGCATTAACTTTAGGGGGGCAGGCACCTAAAGTGCAAGGGGGGCACCCTCACTGCTCTTGTGGAACCTGTACTTGGATTGCAGGTTGCCCGACACCCTGCAGCCTGGAGAGCCACCAAGCACATCCTTAGAATGCACCAGGCACTCAGTTTCCTATTCCTGACCCCCTCTTCCATTACGTGCTGGGCAGGGCTGGATTAACCATTAAGCAAAATAAGCACATGCTTAGGGCATCCAGGGAAGGGGACACCACAGAAATTTTCCATTGCAGGATTTATCATGGACTATATGGTGCAAAATTGCAAATGGTGCAGCTGAACCAGGTGCCACATATAGGGGCTTTATACAATAATATAAATAATAAAATAGTCATAATAAAGGTTAATGATATAAATTAATCTAATACCTCTTTTCCACCAAAAACCTAGGTCCGACCTGGGTTTTTGGACATGGTTCCAACCCTGGTCAGACCCAGGTCAGACCCATTTACACTGCACCTTTGATCTGGGTTACTCCCAGGTCAGCCCTGTTCACACTGAACTCAGGTCTGCCCTGTTAAACCTGTGAGGTCATAAAAAGTGGGAGGTGAATGCTCCACAACCACCAATCCGTTCATTTTAGGCATGATCCAGGTCAGATAACCCGGGTTGCACCGTTTACACTGCACCATTACCTGGGTCCATCCTGGGTCCAACCCTGGTAGCTACCTGGGTTGGATTGCAGGGTCACTTGACCCAGGTTATTTTTCAGGGACCCTTTTACACTGAGCTGCAACCCGGGTAGACCCAGCAAAAACCCAGGTTTTTGCTCTGGTGTAAAAGGGGTATTAGAGATACAACAAAATTAGATTCTGGTAACTGGTAAACTGCCACACGGTCCACCAAGGCTCACGTGACCGTTCTTGTTTTGGTCTTGTCGTCTGTCCCATTCAGACGGCCACTGAGAATGAGTGTGGCATCGCTCAGTACAGTTTTGCCAGAATGGGCCGAAGGGTTCTCCAAATTGGAGGTTTTGAAAGGCCATTGCAATAATTTTGGAGATAACTTTCTTGGTTGGTTTTTTGGGGAGCAAAATATATATAGGGGCAATAACATATTATAAGTGCTTAGGGCCTCTAAAGGTCTTAATCTGGCCCATGTGCTGGGCATGGGGCGTAGCAGAGCTAGCCCAGGGTGCATTAGTGCTCTACTATGGCACTGTGCTCACTCAACAACATTTAGCTGTATTGTATTACCATTGAACCAGGGCAGCATTGGACTGAACAGGTGATTCAGTCACCTAATATCAATTAATCTTGATGAGCTGCCAGCACATGATAATTTAGTATTTTTCTTAAACTGTTTCCTGCAATTCACTCAATGCCAGATTCAGATTATTATTGTGAGTTCCTTGTTCCTGACATAATTTTCTTGTTGATCTAGATAAATGGGTTCAAACTTGGCCTGGACTGCTACAGGAAGAAACCAATTGTAGTGCATTTGTATATTAAAATTGTATTTTTATTAAAGTATCCTTAAGAAATTTCTGTACAGTGAATTGGAATATATGTTTCAGCTAAATTAAACAACAAAGGAAGTATAAAAATAAGTTACACACAATAAATTTGTTATAAAAAAAATCGGTGTGTTTGTCACTTTTCTAAAATATTGCAGTTTCAAACCCTTAATTGCCCATAGATACAGCTATCTCTGCATCCAGTGTTCAAAGTGTGCCGGTATGAAATAGTTATGTCATTCCGACACTTCACTTCGACACCTGGCGCTGGGACTGTCACTGTCCCAGCGTCGGTCAACAAGTGGCTGCCTTTTTAAACTTGGCCCCGGGCCCTAGCTAATCATGGCTCGTGGTTCGGCAGGCAATCAGCGGCAACCGGCGGCATATTGAATTTGGCGCCTGCCACGAGCCAATGACAGTTTGCGGACCAGCAGTCAATTAGGGGCGGCTATGCAGCTGCCCCTAATTGGCTGCTGGTCCGCAACCTGTCATTGGCTATTTCAATATGCCGCCGAGGAGGAGTGCGGGCTATTTCACACACGCCGGTTTTCACCGACCAGCAAAAAATACTGCCTTTTTTTTCCGTTTAGTAAATTTAATTAAGTATGTAAGCGGATGGGTCCTTTCAGAGAGCACGGACACGGCACAATCGCCGTGTTACAGCCTGAAATTTTCACTGTTAAGGACGGCTGCCAAGCCATGTCCGTACTGTCACTGCAAGTCAGTGAAGCTGGGAGGCAGGGGCGTATCTAAAATAGTTGCGGGGAACACGGGCCCCTGGTTCCAGGGGGGGCCCACACCGCACACCCTGGACCCATAGTATTACTTACCTCTCTGGAGTCCCACGTCAGTGAGGGGGTCCGGTGCTGTAAAATGACTGGAAAATGGCCACGGCGGCCATTTTCCCATCGTTTGCGCATGTACAGTACAGGGAAAATGGCCGCTGTGGCCATTTTCCTGGTGATCTGTGCATTCATTATAGACTCTGGGCACACTTTAGTGCCCAGAGTCTATAACTCCGGTGCTGGCCGCGCACAGCTCAGTGTGCTACCGGCCGCAGGGCGGAGAGGAGGGGGCCCGTGTCGGAGTCTGCTCACAGGCCCCCTCATCTCTAGAAATGCCCCTGCTGGCAGGTGTGCTGTGGGAGCTGGGAGGTGCACTGTGGGAGCTGGGAGGTGAGTTGTGGGAGCTGGGAGGTGTGCTGTGGGAGCTGGAAGGTGAGCTGTGGGAGCTGGGAGTTGTGCTCTGGGAGCTGGGAGGTGCGCTGTGGGAGCTGGGAGGTGCGCAATGGGAGCTGGCGGGTGCGCTGTGGGAGCTAGGTGGTGCGCTGTGGGAGCTGGGTGGTGCGCTATGGGTGCTGGGAGATGTGCTGTGGGAGCTGGCCGGTGTGCTGTGGGAGCTGGGAGGTGTGCTGTGGGAGCTGGGATGTGTGCTGTGGCAGCTGGCAGGTGTGCTGTGGGAGCTGGGAGGTGTTCTGTGGGAGCTGGGAGGTGCGCTGTGGGAGCTGGGAGGTGCGCTGTGGGAGCTGGGAGGTGTGCTGTGGGAGCTGGGAGGTGTGCTGTGGGAGCTGGCAGGTGCGCTGTGGGATCTGGCCGGTGTGCTGTGGGAGCTGGGAGGTGTGCTGTGGGAGCTGGGATGTGCGCTGTGGAAGCTGGCAGGTGCGCTGTGGGAGCTGGGAGGTGTGCTGTGGGAGCTGGTAGGTGCGCTGTGGGAGCTGGCAGGTGTGCTGTGGGAGCTGTGAGGTGCGCTGTGGGAGCTGGGAGGTGCACTGTGGGAGCTGGGAGGTGTGCTGTGGGAACTGGGAGGTGTGCTGTGGGAGCTGGCAGGTGTGTTATGGGAGCTGTGAGGTGCGCTGAGGAGCTGGGAGGTGTGCTGTGGGAGTTGGGAGGTGTGCTGTTGGAGCTGGGAGGTGCACTGTGGGAGCTGGGAGGTGTGCTGTGGGAGCTGGCAGGTGTGCTGTGGGAGCTGGGTGGTGTGCTGTGGGAGATGGGAGGTGCACTGTGGGGGTTGGGAGGTGCACTGTTGGAGCTGGGAGGTGTGCTGTGGGAGCTGGGAGGTGCGCTGTGGGAGTTGGGAGGTTCACTGTGGGAGCTGGGAGGTGTGCTGTGGGAGCTGGCAGGTGCCCGTGTGCAGACTCCGACACGGGCCCCCTCCTCTCCGCCCTGCGGCCGGCAGCGCACTGAGCTGTGCGCGGCCAGCACCGGAGTTATAGGCTCTGGGCACTAGAGTGTGCCCAGAGTCTATAATGAATGCACAGATCACCGGGAAAATGGCCTCCCAGCTCCCACAGCACACCTGCCAGCTCCCACAGCGCACATCCTAGCTCCCACAGCGCAGGTGTGCTATGGGAGCTGGGAGGTGTGCTGTTTGAGGAGGAAGTGGGGGATGGAAGTATCAGGAGGCTCAGGATTTAGGCCTTCCTAAGTAAAGCCCTCCTGATATTTCCATACCCCCACTTTCAAATTTCCACTTCGACCACTGCCTTAATCATAGTAAATGTGTCAGAGTATACTATAAGTTCTAGAGCATTTGTTCAGTAACACTTCCAAGAGCGTCCTGAAAGGTATGCACTATCACTATGGGGTGGTGGTGGTGGTGTTGGGGATGGGAGAAGGGATATCTGGGAGGCAGGGGCGTATCTAAAATAGTTGCGGGGAACACGGGCCCCTGGGTCCAGGGGGGCCCACACCGCACACCCTGGACCCATAGTATTACTTACCTCTCTGGAGTCCCACGTCAGTGAGGGGGTCCGGCGCTGTAAAACGACTGGAAAATGGCCACGGCGGCCATTTTCCCATCGTTTGCGCATGCACAGTACAGGGAAAATGGCCGCTGTGGCCATTTTCCTGGTGATCTGTGCATTCATTATAGACTCTGGGCACACTCTAGTGCCCAGAGTCTATAACTCCGGTGCTGGCCGCGCACAGCTCAGTGTGCTACCGGCCTCAGGGCGGAGAGGAGGGCGCCCGTGTCGGAGTCTGCTCACAGGCCCCCTCATCTCTAGAAATGCCCCTGCTGGCAGGTGTGCTGTGGGAGCTGGGAGGTGCACTGTGGGAGCTGGGAGGTGTGCTGTGGGAGCTGGGCGGTGCGCTGTGGGAGCTGGCCGGTGTGCTGTGGGAGCTGGAAGGTGCGCTGTGGGAGCTGGGAGGTGCGCTGTGGGAGCTGGGAGGTGTGCTGTGGGATTTGGCAGGTGTGCTGTTGGAGCTGGGCGGTGTGCTGTGGGAGCTGGGTGGTGTGCTGTGGGAGCTGGCGGGTGTGCTGTGGGAGCTGGCTGGTGTGCTGTGGGAGCTGGCAGGTGTGCTGTGGGAGCTGGAAGGTGAGTTGTGGGAGCTGGGAGGTGTGCTGTGGGAGCTGGAAGGTGAGCTGTGGGAGCTGGGAGTTGTGCTCTGGGAGCTGGGAGGTGCGCTGTGGGAGCTGGGAGGTGCGCAATGGGAGCTGGCGGGTGCGCTGTGGGAGCTAGGTGGTGCGCTGTGGGAGCTGGGTGGTGCGCTATGGGTGCTGGGAGATGTGCTGTGGGAGCTGGCCGGTGTGCTGTGGGAGCTGGGAGGTGTGCTGTGGGAGCTGGGATGTGTGCTGTGGCAGCTGGCAGGTGTGCTGTGGGAGCTGGGAGGTGTTCTGTGGGAGCTGGGAGGTGCGCTGTGGGAGCTGGGAGGTGCGCTGTGGGAGCTGGGAGGTGCGCTGTGGGAGCTGGGAGGTGTGCTGTGGGAGCTGGCAGGTGCGCTGTGGGATCTGGCCGGTGTGCTGTGGGAGCTGGGAGGTGTGCTGTGGGAGCTGGGATGTGCGCTGTGGAAGCTGGCAGGTGCGCTGTGGGAGCTGGGAGGTGTGCTGTGGGAGCTGGGAGGTGCGCTGTGGGAGCTGGCAGGTGCGCTGTGGGAGCTGAGAGGTGTGCTGTGGGAACTGGGAGCTGTGCTGTGGGAGCTGGCAGGTGTGCTGTGGGAGCTGTGAGGTGCGCTGTGGGAGCTGGGAGGTGCACTGTGGGAGCTTGGAGGTGTGCTGTGGGAACTGGGAGGTGTGCTGTGGGAGCTGGCAGGTGTGCTGTGGGAGCTGTGAGGTGCGCTGAGGAGCTGGTAGGTGTGCTGTGGGAGTTGGGAGGTGTGCTGTTGGAGCTGGGAGGTGCGCTGTGGGAGCTGGGAGGTGTGCTGTGGGAGCTGGCAGGTGTGCTGTGGGAGCTGGGTGGTGTGCTGTGGGAGATGGGAGGTGCACTGTGGGGGTTGGGAGGTGCACTGTTGGAGCTGGGAGGTGTGCTGTGGGAGCTGGGAGGTGCGCTGTGGGAGTTGGGAGGTTCACTGTGGGAGCTGGGAGGTGTGCTGTGGGAGCTGGCAGGTGCCCGTGTGCAGACTCCGACACGGGCCCCCTCCTCTCCGCCCTGCGGCCGGCAGCGCACTGAGCTGTGCGCGGCCAGCACCGGAGTTATAGGCTCTGGGCACTAGAGTGTGCCCAGAGTCTATAATGAATGCACAGATCACCGGGAAAATGGCCTCCCAGCTCCCACAGCACACCTGCCAGCTCCCACAGCGCACATCCTAGCTCCCACAGCGCAGGTGTGCTATGGGAGCTAGGAGGTGTGCTGTTTGAGGAGGAAGTGGGGGATGGAAGTATCAGGAGGGCTCAGGATTTAGGCCTGCCTAAGTAAAGCCCTCCTGATATTTCCATACCCCCACTTTCAAATTTCCACTTCGACCACTGCCTTAATCATAGTAAATGTGTCAGAGTATACTATAAGTTCTAGAGCATTTGTTCAGTAACACTTCCAAGAGCGTCCTGAAAGGTATGCACTATCACTATGGGGTGGTGGTGGTGGTGTTGGGGATGGGAGAAGGGATATCTGTTGTGACATGTGAAATGGAACTGTGATTGTACTGTGGGTGCAAATAATGCAAATGAGGCAGAAGTGGGGGAAATGTAAATTTAGCAGCACAGACGGTGTAATGGTTAGCATTACTGCCTTCAAACACTGATTTCATGGGTTCAATTCCCACTAAGGCCCTAACAGTGTGGAGTTTGTATATTCTCCCTGTGTGTGCGTTGGTTTCCACCGGGTACTCCGGTTTTCTCCCACATTCCAAAAATATACTGGTAGGTTAATTGGCTCCCTGCAAAATTAACCCTAGTGTGTATGTGTGTGAGCATGTGATAGGGAATATAGATTGTAAGCTCCACTGGGGCAGGGACTGATGTGAATGGCCAAATATTATCTGTAAAGCGCTGCGGAATATGTGTGCACTATATAAATAACTGGTAATAAATAAATAATATATTTCTAGTACTCTTGTAAAGACACAGAGCTGATAACTAGACAATTTCAGGTGGAGTGCTTTTGGAGCACCCTTTAAATTCGTATAATGGTAGGAGACCACTACCCCCTCCAATTGAATGTGTGCTGAAGAAATTCCAGTTGATTCTTTTAGGGAATCTCTTTAGGTATAGCAATTAAGCGATCACCGCTTTCACACTGCCAGCAATAACCCGGCTTACTGTGCAGTGTGAAATGGCCAGGTTGAAATAACCCTGGTCACGAACTGGGTTGAACACAGGTTCAACCCAGGACGCGAAGCAGTGTGAACGGGATTCCGTTCACAGAATAGGAAGTACGGCGCTTGATCTCATCTCTAAGCGCCAGATAAGAACGTGATAGTGGTGACATCATCGACCCAGCAATAAGCCGGGTCGGCCCGCCAGTCTTAAATGGGTCTCAGCCAGGTCACAGCTGGGATGGACCGGTGTATAAAATCCTGGTGTGACCCGGCATTGCGATGTGAAAGGAGTATTAATGTAGCAGGTATCCTCTTTCCCTTAATTGCTACAATAAAAGTCCTTATATTTCTTTCCCTTTAGTGCCTCCACCCAAGTCTTGGATTCCCTTATAAAGTACCTGGTGATAAGGTCCCTATTTGATAAAAACGTTTTCCTTTTTCAAAAATGATTCCCTGTACAGTCAGAAGTTAAATAATAATTATTTTATTTATAAGCAAATATTCAATTACAGAAGACAATTAGAGTGCAAATAGAGAAATACAATTCAGCCAATAAATGTCATTATAATAATTACATGTCTCAGCACGGCTTGCCAGTCACTCTAGTCCAAAAGTCCCTTCGAGCCATATTTAGCAGGACTATTTATCTTTAACTATCAGATGATGTCATCAAGGTTTATCTAGATGGTCATTCTTATCTGTCTCAACATCTGTGGATCCATCCTTGAGTCATCTCGACACGTGCAGATCCCTACACGTGATGCTCCCTGCCCTATGTCACCCTACATAACCTTGACCTATGTCCCACTACGCTTCTGTCATTTTTAACTAATATGACTTTAACCTTTATCCAAATAGGCTTCTATCCCACTTGGCTTATATAATTTCAGCAGCCATTTTAATTTATATAACATCATAAGTATCCTGGGGGGATCGCGCGGGAGAATCACGCGGGGGTGGTTACAATCACGGGGGGAAGGGGGTCGGTAGTGGCGCATTTGCCGACACATTCTCCCTTTATTTTTTTCCGAAAAATGCAGAGAGAAGTTTACAGGCGGGATTCACAGGGACAGAGCCTCATCGCAAGCTTTGTCCCTGCATGCTGATGTAAGTACATCCCTGTGATATTTCCTATACTCGCAATGCAAGTTTAGTAGAAAATGTCACACTACAACCACATTTTGAATGTGGATTGTAGTAAATAGGGTCCTAAGGCCCTGATTCAGAGCCACTCGCGAGCATTGTGCGCTCGCAAGTGGCCCGATGCTTATGCACTGCGCATGCGCCGCATCCACCGTGCGCGTGCGCGAGCCCCGCTGAGCGACTGAAGTTCAGTCGCTACGGGGCTCGCAACAAGATGGGGCGGCTGTCGATAGTGTTAGGGTGACGAGGCTTTCTACCCCTGGATCACGGTATGAGAAACACTGCTCCTGTATTATTAATTTTCCTTCCAGCTGGCTGGGGAGATAAGAAAAACTCAACACACAAACTGTGATGAATTCCACTCAGCTCTCAGAGGTACATCCTCTTTGAGCCGTCTTTTATAACTTCATAAAACTGCTGTTACAAACATTTGCCAAAAATGTTTGACAGAAAAGAATACATATGATTAGTTTAACAAGTACATAGGATGTGTCAATGCGTCTTCAGTCTGTCTTTTCTTCACAGTGTCCAGACTTGGTATCCTATTCTGGGATCTTTCAGCTATTGCTCTCTTTCAGCTGCTCGTTCAATATGATGGTGGTTCAATCTCATGATATTTGTGTGAAGGAAAATGGCTTTTTCTCATAAATACTGATGAATCTTACAGTATGTTTTAAATAAACACTATAAATTATTATAGACTCTTTTTATTAAAACATACTATCTTTCCCTTATTGGAGTCATGGCTTTCATAGTAACTATATTACTTTCATAGTCACCCTACTGATGCTATGCAAGTAGATGCTAGCATCATTCATCACTAGATTACCAAGAATCCCGGCGCATCTTTCCCTAGAAAGAGGGGTTTCTTCCAACATCAGTACTACAGAAAACACATTTCTTCTCAGGTGTGATCAATGTAATTCTTTCACACGCTGAACACTTTTCCCACTCGGAGGCACTCTTCTTATGTGTGACAAAGAGAGTCCCTACCGCTGCAGATGCTTTATTTACCATTTCCTAAAATTATAAGATAGATAGCAATTCCACAAAATGAGCAAACAATGATTATAACGATTACTGGATGAATGAGACCACTAAACATCCTTTTGACTGAAGGTGAGTTACCTGTGAACACATCCCACCAATGGTGCTGTAAATTATCTTTTAATTATGTGGCTACTTCCACCAATTTCTCTGCTTCTACAACTGTCTGCATTTGTGCATGATGGGCAGAATAGTTTACTTTCTGTAAGTGGTGAGCAAGTATTTCTGTATTATTAATGGCATTAATGATACTTTGGAGATGAACTGTAAGGTTATGGGGAGGTATCTCAGTCACCTGAAATTCAAACTGTACATCTTCTTGTCTCTTCGCTTAGAACACATAAGTAGTGTTCTTCCACCTGAGGTGTGTAACGTTAAATAAGCATCCAGAAAAAGGATTTGGTAATTTATAGAGGGAAGTTGTATTCATATCATATGTGACTAGACATACAGCCTGAGGCTATACCTCTATAAACACCTCTTTATCATGCAATTCCCAGTTGCATACACTGGTTGGGTGTTCTAACTTACAAGGCTCATATAGCTGTGTTTGCTGAGGACATACTAATCCATCATCGGTATCAGTACAAAGGGATAAGTCATGTGTCCTATTACTGGTGTCTATGTGTGTACCTCTCATCTGTCCACAACTGAGTGCCACCAGTAGTTGTCCACAAGGGAACTGGAAGGATGAAGTACTTACACATTACCTGTTTCTGTGTGACATTATACACATGAACTTCACCCGTGCAAAAGTTATCAGTACACAACATCTTCTTTTCCTGAATTTGTATCCATAACAAGGAAGATATATTAAACATCCTTCTGTATGTTCGTTACCTGTCATTATCTGTGTTTGTGCTTTGCCCTTTTGCATATTTTGATGCATGGTTCTGATAGAAGATTGAGTCCAATTAAACCATTCAGAAACATTTGTTGACAGGTAAAGTGTGTTAAACAATGTGCTATTGAACACCTGTAACTATTAATTATCCCAAGATATACTGGCCTGCAATGGGTTAAATACTGTAGGCATCCATGTAGCTTGCATTGTAACTAATCTTCTCACATCTTCTCCTGCATTACTCATTTTGCTGGCTAAAGTTTCTGTATCTATACTATTAAGTAACCCTATACCTGTACCTGATGCTCCTAGCAATGTATCATACCATTCCCTCTTTTGTCTGCTATAGCATTTTGGATCTGAAGGGAAAGAAATATTAAATCTTAATATAGTGGTTTGTCTTTGGGTACCCACATTTACACAAGTGGAGGGAACTTTAACTAGTGAGTCATTCCTTATAGTGGGCTTGCTATTTATGGTAATTGCGTGGTATTAGTGCAAACTAGCACTACACCTCTTTCTATAGTTGTTGGGCTTCCTATGGGTATACCAGGGTCCGTACTGTTGGCACACTGAATACCCTATGCCTACGTTTTCTTAAATCCTTTATAGCCTGTAAACTTATAAGTACAACACTTAATTTTTATTCCACTTATGATAGTAATATTATCATGCTCCCTTGGTGCTCAGTAGAGATGCCTTATATTGTATTGTCCCAAACTTTTTCCGTATATATTGAACCTCCTGACCAGGTTACATGAAATCTGTGTAACTGGTAAGTCTGGTTACCATAGACTACCTAGAGTACTCTATTTGTCCTCCTGTTGTCCCCTGGTGTGTGTGCAATACCCTTAGACTAAGTATAGCCAACATTATCACACAAAAAGGAATCATGATGGTGGTTCAATCTTGACCGTCAACTTCTTGCAATGTGAGGCGTGTATCCACGTGCTCTTTCCTCCAATTTTCACTGAAGTTGGTGTAGTCAACAGAACCTGATATGGACCATCAAGTCTTGGCTCCAGAGACTTTCTGATGTGTCTCTTAGTGTATACCCAATCACCTGGTTCCAATGAATGTACACCAGGCACCGCTTCTGGGTCTGAAAGGGAGGTGAAAACTAAAGAATGGACGTTATTCACTTGATTACAAAGAGTAGCTACATAGAGCTGTATTCAATTTGAGCCGAGCCGTGTTAAGTTAACGTGGCCCGGACTTAACGCCGACTTCGCCTGTTTTGGATGCGGAAAAGTATCGCGTGCGTGCACGCTTTACCCCGTATTCAATTTGAAAGTACATGTAAACGGCACCCGGCGATACTTTGACAGGCGGAAAGTACTGTCAGTTTTGGGGAAATCAGCCTGACACCCCCCAAATGATGCTCAGACATGGGGGTTCACTATGGTACCCCCGATTTGGCTTGCTGAAGGTATTTGGTGTTTTTAAATGGGCTCAATAGCTGCTAAATAATGATTTTCTATACCTGATGCAGAATAGTATTTAGGAGTGTTTTTCCAGAAAATAAGTTATCCCAGCAAATTTGGGGTGCTTGAAAATGGGGGTCAGCATATTTAAAGTTGCTAAAGTAAAGTTGAAAAATCATGAAAAATCCACCTGCCGCAAACACCTGCAATCAAAAAAACACTTGGGGCATACTTGGGGTCCCCCCCAGAGTCAAGGTTGCTAGTTTTTAAGTTTGTACCCCAACATTTTTTTTTTCACCCCCCTTTTTCAAAGTAAATTTTTGGAGTGTCCTTAAGTTTTTTTTTTTACACAGATTACCTTTGGGGGACTGACATTGCATTGACTTTCTGCATATGCGGAAAGTCTTTCAATTTGAATACGGGGTAAAACCAAAACAGGCAATGATGACGTCTTCGGTGGAAACTTAACGCGGATCCGGACTTAACGCTTCAAATTGAATCCGGGCCTAAGTCTGTTAAATCTGCATTTGTGCTGCAACTGTTGGGGGAAATAACACCCTGTCTTAGGAGGTCCTAAGTATAGTATTTCATAAGGTGACAACTTATGTTTCTTACTGGGGGTGGTTCTTACTGAATATAAAGCTATGGCCAGACAGTCCACCCATGTCTTGCCTGTCTGTGCCATCATCTTTTGTATCTTTAGTTTGATGGTACCATTTAGTCTCTCTACATGCCCACTGGCCTGAGGCCTATAAGGGGTGTGAAAGGCTTGTTCAATGCCCATATCCTTCATGATATGCTGCATAATTTCTCCTGTAAATTGTGACCCTCTATCAGACTCTATAGTTTCTGGTATACCATATCTGCAAATTACTTGACTTAATTTCTTGACTGTTGTTTTTGCAGTGGCTTTAGCTACTGGCCAGGCCTCTGGCCAATTAGAGTAGAAGTCTGTACAAATGAGGGCGTACTCATATGTCCCCACCCTAGGCAACTGAGTATAGTCTATCTGCAGTCTCTGAAATGGGTATAATGGCTTTGGTGTATGTCTCTGTGGTACTTTTACTGTCTGTCCTGGATTGTGTTTCCCACACACCTGGCATGATGCTACGTACACTGTAGCTGCTGCATTAAAGCCTGGTGCTATCCAGTACTGGAGCACCGTGTTTACCATGGCCTCCTTTGAATTATGCACTGGACTGTGAGCCAGCTGGGTCATCAGGGGATATAAGGTCCTTGGGAGGCACCACCTGGTGGCTTTAGCCCAATGCATATTAACACAGGCGGCTCCCTCTTGTTCCCAGCCCCTCTTTTGTCTTCTATGGCTTGTTCTTGAAACTGGTGTAATGCCTGTATGTCCAAGGGGTCTTTCTTTGTGTCTGTTTCTATACCATAGAGGGCTGGGATAGGTAACAGGGCAGCTTGCTTAGCAGCAGCATCTGCTTTGGCATTCCCCTTGGCCTCAGCTGTTTTCTCCTTGGTGTGTGCTTGCACCATTAAAATGGCTACTCTACTTGGAAGCTGTAAGGCTGCAAACAATGATCTAATGAGCTCAGCATACTTAATGGCTTTACCAGCCGAGCCCATAAACTCCCTACTCTTCCAAATAGGCCCGAAATCATGGGCCTCACCCCAGGCATACCTGGAGTCAATGTAAATGTTTGCTGTCTGATTTTTAGCCATTATACATGCCTCAGCGAGTGCCCTCAACTCTGCTCCCTGTACTGAGCAGAAAGGTGGGAGTGGTTGCTGAATCAATACCTCATCTAAGGTGGTGACTGCATGCCCTGTTCTTGGGGACCCTTCATGATAATATCCAGAGCCATCTACAAACAATTCCCAGTCTGGATTAGATAAGGAAACATCTGTCACATTTTCTAGTTCCTTCTTTTCCATTTTCATAAGTTCGAGACAATCATGGTCAGAAAAAATTTGATTTGTATTTCTATGTGACTGTATATGCAGTACATTATCCCCCTCATCATCCTCACTGTTGTGTTCCTTATTGCCATTACTTGGTATGTTATCAACAGGTGTATGTATGCCTCCCTCACTATTCCCCTCTTTTGAATCCTGCGTTGGAAGAAATGTAGCAGGATTCACCACTGTGCACCTCTTAATGGTCACATTGGTAGGCTTAGTAGGACTACCTCATACTTGGTTAAACTGGCTGCAAAAAGGTGCTTAGTTCTGGCCTGGTTAAGTATTTCTGTTACTGATGGGCAACCTGTATTATCAATGAGTGGTCCAGCACTAAATCTGCTGCCTTGTCTTTAAGCATAGCTGCAGCTGCTACTGCTTTTATACAAGAGGGTGCTCCTTTGATTATACTATCTAGCTGCAATGAATAATATGCCAGGGGCCTTTGTTTACCACCATGTTCCTGCACTAATACCCCTTGAGCATGTCCTTGTGTTTCATGACAGAATAGCATAAAAGGTCTGTCATATCTGGGTAATCCTAGTGCTGGTGCTTGGGTAACTGCAGTTTTTATCTGTATAAAAGCTTTCTTCTGTTCTGATGTTAATATTACTGTTTTGCCTTTTGTATCTGTCAATGCATCATAGAGGGGCTGCATTATGAGGGATGTGTTGGCAATCCATTCCCTGCAATACCCTATTAGTCCTACAAATGCTCTGAATTGCCTAGTGGTAGTGGGCTCTGGCATTTTCTGTATAGCTGATATCCTATCTTGTGTCAAATGTCTTGTACCTTGAGAAATACAATGTCCTAAAAAGGTGACTTGTACTTGGGCGGTTTGCAATTTTTCTTTTGACATTCTGCAATTTTGTTCACACAGAAAAATAAGTAATGATTTAGTTTCACTTTGACACTGTCCCTCTGTTACCCCTTTTACACCAAACAAATAACCCGGGTTATTGTCAGGTCGACCCGGGTTGAGGCTCTGTGTGAACGGCTCCCAAAAAAATAATCCGGGTCGATTTACCAGGCAATCTTACTCGGGTTGAGAGCAGGGTTGAAAACGGGTTGTTCCCGGGTAATGAGGCAGTGTAAACGGGTGCTAACCTGCTTATTTGACCCGGCTAGCTCTGAAAGATGCTGATTGGAGCTTCAGGGGCACCGGCAGGTGATGTAATTTGTCAGTGCCCTGCAGAGAGAGACGCACATGAAGCCATCACTTGCCTGCCTAACCACCTACACCACAGCAGCCTGACCAGCAGCCACAAAAGCAGGCAGGCACAGCCTGCCACAGCCAGAACTGCAGCCTGCACCACAGCCTGACCAGCAGCCACAAATGCAGGCTGATACACAGCCTGCCATAGCCAGAACAGCAACCTGTAGCAATGCTGTAAGCAGTCCCCACCCCTCTCTTTTGTTGCCTTTTGTGACCATCTTTGTCAGACCTTAAAGCAGACCATTTTTAATGACTTCTATAGAGAAAAGCAGGGATTACCCGGGTTCAGTGTAAACGGTGCAAACCCGGGAATAACCCGGGTCGAGTTGCAGTGTAAATGGGGTCTGAAGCAGAGTTCGACCTGGCATTGACCAGTGTTCAAATTCCAGGGTTGAACCCAGGATTTTGGTGTCAAAGAGGTATGTATCTGCACATAGGAGCAAGTCATCCCCATACTCCAACAACTGGGTGGTCTCAAACTGTGGTCTCCACCCTTGCAGTATGATGGACATAGTGTCTGTAAATGCAGATGGAGAGGTTGCCCCTCCTTGGGGTAAACTAGTCCAGCAATACTGTTTGCCCATACTTGTAAAAGCTAAGTAGAGCTGACACTCTGATGTAAGAGGTACAGAAAAAATGCATTAGCTAAGTCTATTACTGTGAAATGAGTTGCTGTTGCTGGTATTTGGTTTAGCAAGGTGAGTGTATTAGGCACTATAGGTATGTCCACCACCAACCATTTGATTACCTCTCTTAGATCATGCACCATCCGGTATTCCTGTTTACCATCTGCCCCCACCTTCTTTTTCACTGGAAATAAAGTGGTGCTCCATGGGGACTTGCATTCTCTTATTACCCCTGTTTTCTGATATGCAGCAATCTGCTGCTGTATGGCCTTTTCCTGATCTCTGGTCAATGGGTATTGTTTAATCTTTACTGGCACTACACCTGGTTTTAAGGTGAGTGTAACCGGTTGTACATCCAGTAATCCCACATCTGTTTTACCCTTAGACCATAACTTTTCAGGGACTCCTGAAAGCCAGTCAGGGATCATCACTTCTATCTGTGTCTGGTGTTGCAGCAAATATATTGCTGCTGCTGCTAGCTGACATTGAAGATCCTGCCCTGTACTTCCTTTCAGTATTACATTACCATCCCTGTACTCAATGGTAGCTTGTAATTCATTAAGGATATCTGCTCCTAACAATTTAACTGAACAGGATGTGGAGGTCAGGAATTCTACAGGCACTTTAATTTCTTCTGACCCCACTGCAACTTTTATGGGCTTAGTAACATGTAAGGCTATAGTATGTCCTGTTAGTCCTGTTCCAGGAATTGTCTGATTTGTTACATATTTCTTGGGAACATCTTCTGCCCTTAAAACGGTACAGCTTTTGCCAGTGTCTATTATACAGTCAATTTGTTCCCCCCAGGTAATGTCAATTGTATTATTCCCTTGGGACCTGAGGTATTAATAGTGGATTGTGGGGGACCTGACACTGGACAGCCTATTTCCTATGGTCTGTGCGCTGTTTGAACCCTTACTCCAAATTGCTCCCTCTTCTCTGCCCATTCCTTATACTTCTGACAATCCTTTTCATGTGACCTGCTTTATGACAGAAGAAACATATTCCTTTCCTTTTTGCTTCTTCTGGTGATACTTTCCTATTATCTCTGGTCTGTCTAGGCTTTGGTTCATTATAGGGACCATCCTGCATCAAATGAACTGTCACCCTTGGAACCTGACCTCTCTCTCTTACTTTCCTTTTCTTTTCTTCTTCCTGATCTTCTATAGCTCTTAATACATCCAGTACAGCTGGAAGTGTCATAGCTCCTGCTTCTGGTCTCTTTTGATATAGTTCCACCCTCAAATTTTCAAGTAAGCCTCCCAAGAAAGCAGTTCTAAGCAACCACTCAAGTGTAGGATTATTATCTTGGAATCCCCTATCTAAGTGTGACTGGTGTGTTTGCTCATAATAATCCTTCACTGACTGTCCCATTCTCTGCCTACCGTCAGGCACAGCAGGCATACTACTGGCACACCACCTCCTTAACCTAGTAACAAAGAGTGTCCCTGACTGAGGACTTTTCTGTTATCTGCACCTGGGACTGCCACTACTCCTGCTTCACCTATTGGCAGATCTAGTATTTCTGTCAGTCTGCCTGCTTCCACTGTCATCCTACATATTTCCTCCAAATCTGCCCAAGTAGCTCCCCAAATAGCTACTAATCTCTCCACATATCTGTGGAGAGCCATTGGATTCATTCTGGTGTCTGGGGCTTTATTTACAATATAATTCATCTCTGCTGCTGTCCAGGGTCTATACTGATTCTGGGTTCTTACTCTTATCATAACTGCTGCATTCTGGGGATTTGGTTCAAACACCTCATTTGTAGTTACAGGATAAGCCTCTACAGATGTCTTTTGGTATGGGGTGGACCTGTCCCTTTCTGAAAATACATCTGTTCACCCCCACAGTGTTCACAGCCACAAGGTTCATCATTATTGCCTGTGGCTTGCTTCTTGCACACCCGTGTCCTGTGTCTGTTTTTATTAACCATCCAAGGCATTAAGGTGCCTGACCACCCTTGTATGGGAATAGGGCTGAAATTTCCTCCTGCATAAGGCAGTGAAGGAGCTGGCGGTGTAACTGGTGATAAATGTGGAGGTGATGGATAATGAGGTGATGTGGTTAAGCCTTGTTGATCACAGGGTTCCCCTGGCCAGGGCACTTGATTCCCACAAAATGGGCAATTAGTGTTAGCATTAGGTACACATTTACCACATACTGGGCATTTTCTGCCATCCCTTACTGGTGTGGTAAACGGAGCCAAACTTGGGTACTTTGGGCTTAAATCAGGGGCTGTTAGTGATGCCTATTGATTTACAAAAGGGATCAGTGGGACAGGCCTCACAGTATTTGGACCACAATCTTCCATAAACTCAGTGTCTTGTGTTACCTCCTGTTCTTTATGTATTTCTTTGGCTACCTTTAACCAAGCCTGTACTTGCTTGCCTACTTTCTTACACTCTAGCCAAGCCTTGTTTTCTTTTGCAAAGGTTTCCCATCTTACAGGATCTAGGGAACCCACACTGGGCATCCCTGCTTTCTGTAGTATCTTTTGAATATCTTTAAGTGCACTTTTCCCCTCCCTGGATTCGACTAGATCCACAGGAGCACATGGTAATTCTTTTACCATACCTGTACTGCTCTGAGCCCCCATTATGGGTTACCGGCTCCTAGTTTTACCTGAATCCTCTGAGGAATCTTTATTTTATTCAAAAGAACACTCGCTACTTATTCCTTAATTCTGAGTACTGCCTGTCTTATCAGCTTCAAATGCCTATCAGCTGGCAACCTCCTAATAACTGTACAATCTACTACTGAACTATCCCTGCACAAATTACTGGGTAGCTAATTTATTAGTCCAGCCCAGTCCTCCTCTATTCTGGTAGCCAAATATGTTGACACCCTGTGAGGCAATTATATACCCCAGGGATCCTCTGATTTATTACAGCTATTAGTTCAGGACTTATAAATGATCTGGTTTTCTGTAATATCACTACACAAGTACACCCCTCACACTTTAGTTATATGTGGTTCATATATCAGACTCTGGAGACCTGTTATCCCTGTCCTTAATTTCCAGAGACAATACAGTATTCCCAATGTCACTATAACACTCCCACAGATTATGACCCACTGTTCTAATCCTTCTGGCATGCTACACAGATGAATAACATGTACAACCCTTCAGCCCCAGGTGCCCCTAGGGGTACCAATGAGGAAATGTGAAGGACTCTATCCCGAATCAATGGGCACCTTTCTCTGCACCCCTAAACACTTTTGCCGTGTTTAGGCGCTAGGTGTCACTTTTTACAGTTACTATGAGAGCAAGGAGATCAGTGAATGTCTCAACCCAGGGGTCACAGTTCTCAAAAGACAGGACAAGCCTTTAGTTGCAAATGAGAAGTGCAGTCTTTGGTTGATTATTTAAAGATCTGGTTCCTTCATATACATCTCATAGTTAGCACACATACAATCATACTCCTTTCACTCATCTTCAAGACAAGACAACTTACACGTTAAAAGAGCAGGTTTGTCATACAATCTATTCATAGATCCCCGATTAGTCCATCCTTACTGAACCCCACAATACTAATTAGGAAGTGCAGAAGAGAGCATTGAAAAGCGCAAATGCGCATTTGTTTTCAATACTCACCGAGTATTTGTTTCTGTGATTCCAAATTTTCAAGTGGAAATTCGTCAGAACAGGACAGACAGTTGGGAATCCTGGATGTTTGCCCCCAGAAATGTTAGGGTGATGAGGCTTCCTACCCCTGGATCACTGTATGAGAAACACTGCTCCTGTATTATTAATTTTCCTTCCAGCTGGCTGGGGAGATAAGAAAAACTCAACACACACGCTGTGATAAATTCCACTCAGCTCTCAGAGGTACATCCTCTTTGAGCTGTCTTTTATAACTTCAGAAAACTGTTGTTACAAACATTTGCCAAAAATGGTTTGACAGAAAAGAATACATATGATTGGATTAACAAGTACATAGGATGTCAATAAACACTATAAACACTATAAATTATTATAGACTCTCACAATGGCGAGTGACAGCTCACCCTGTTTTGTGAGCGGGTGGGGGGGTGGCTGGACAAACGCAGGCTTTCCCTTAGGAATGCCTGGCGTTTGTAGGGAGGACTTACTAACGTCACTACTGATGTCAGTAGTGGACTTCCTGCTCTATTAGAAAAGAAAGTCCACTCGGCCTTGTGGCAGCCTAGACCCTACCGTAGGGTCTCGTCGCAAGGCCGATGGGTGCGATTATCGCGATGGTCTCCAGGCCGCTCGCACAAGCTGTGGGTGGTCTCCCACAGCTTTGCGAGTGGCCAGAGAGCACAAAGAAAAAAAAATGCCCACAATCCCAGCGAGCAGCCAGCAGCTGCGAGCGGGTCTGAATCAGGGCCTAAGTGTTTTCAATATTGCAAAATCAGACATGCCACTGCAAAGTCACATCAAAGCAAAATCCTGTGTCAATGTTTACACCAATGTGGATCCATAAACCACCTCCACGGTTATTATAGCTAAAATCATACCAAGGTAAAAGATGATTCTTTGCAAAATCTCTCCTTGTAAAAATATTCTTTAATCCTTTTTAAAGGAGAACACCAATCGTGCAGGAAAAGCAGTGGCTGCTGCTGTGTATGGCCTGCATTTTCCTGCACAATTAGTTTTATTTTTTTATTTAGATGCTATTGCCATTATTCACAGTGGTAGTGGCAATGCCCCCATCTTATTCAGGGCCCCGGCCAAGGTCTTTGACAGGCTATGATATGTGTTTGCAGGAACCAAGCCTGGATCTTGGTGTTGGGAACTGGGTAAGTCTACCTGCCAGTGTATCCACTTTACAGGAGCTTAATTGGTGGATGGCACCTTATTTTTAGTATTGTCACACAGATTAAACAAGATGCATTTTTTTGACATCCAATGTTAAATTCTTTTTAATAAAAAGTATCAATATATGGGAGGAATCAATTCAGCTCGATGATGAATAGCCGCGGGAGGGAGCTCCCGCAACTATTCAATTCAATGCGCTGTGTGCCTTGTCGGGAAGCAGGTAAGAGCTGACTGTAGAGCGGCTGCTGATTGGCTCCGGCTACTGACAGTTCCCATGTGGGTGAGTCACACCACGTGGGAACTGTCAGTACCCAGAGCCAATCAGCGGCCGCTCTACAGTCAGCGCGGCCGCTGATTGGCTCTCAGGACTGCCAGCTCCGTGGATGTGCCGTCA
Source organism: Taudactylus pleione (assembly GCA_031769625.1). Classification (NCBI taxonomy): domain Eukaryota; kingdom Metazoa; phylum Chordata; class Amphibia; order Anura; family Myobatrachidae; genus Taudactylus; species Taudactylus pleione. The sequence continues at coordinate 7,379,294 of JAUIMM010000004.1, forward strand.
GCTGGCATTCGGGAGCTATGAGTATGTGTGGCAACACACATACTCATAGCTAGTTTGTGGATTGTGTATTAGTTTTTTTTTTTTTTACCAAGTACGTGGATTACTGCGGAGACCAGCGCCAGGATATAGGTGAGTATGATTTTTTATTTGCAGAGCTATGTTTTTCGGAAATCCTACTGGAGAAGGGGACAGATTCATCTGGTATAGGTAAGTGTGTGTGAATGTGTACGTGTGTGTAATAAAGTTATACTGTCACGGTGTGTGTGTTTTGCCTTTTTTTTAACTATTTATTTTACAGAGAAATTACAGGTGCCGCATGTCTGCTGGCACTTGTAGTCCCACAAGTGCAAAATGGCAGGCATGCTGGCACTTGTAGTTCCACTGTAAAGTACAATAGTGTTACATTATTTGGCCCCACTATTACCCCCATACCCACTGCTCCAGGGGTATGGGGATGAGCCCCAGGTTTCAGCGTAAGCCTGTGGTGCTCGGGAGAGGGGGGACTCTTTTATGGGGGGTCCCCGACTCCCCCGAGATCACCAGCTTGTGCTGACCGACTTGGGGTGTAATGCTTTGGACCTGAAGCCCCGGTGATTGGGTCTCCGGGCTGTGGCATTACACCCCAGTCGGCTGGGTCTGGTGCCGGTCTTAAATATAGGGGGATCCCCACGTTTTTTTACCCCCCCTATATTTAAAACCAGCACTAATCCCTGCAACCTGGTGTTGGTTTCTAAAATACGGTGGAACCCTACACATTTTGGTCCCCGTATTTTTAGAAACCACCACTGGCTGGCAAGCCTGGGGCTGGTTTGGCTTTCGGGGGTGACCTTATGTCATTTGTTTTGTAAATTTTTACTACTTTTTTTTACAGGTTAAAAAAAACGTGAATTTTCGGAAAATATTCTGGGGACCGCCCTAAAGATGTGTAGACATGGGGGATCACTATGGGTACCCCCATTTTTATCTCCTGAAGGAAGTCGGGATTTCTAATAGCAGCGGCAGGAAAAAAGCTATTTAAAAACCCGACTTTCTTTTGCAGGCAAAAACAGGGGTACCCATAGTGATCCCCCATGTCTGGACATCTTTAGGGGGGTCCCAGGTATATTTCCCGAAAATTCCCGTTGTTTTTCGTAAATGGGGTCAAGGGTCATTTTTAAAAAAACAGGGATAATTTTTTAATTAACTATAGCAAGTGAAAAAAAGTTTAGATTTGGGGTATAGGGGTGCAGGCTTATAAAAAATAGCCTGTACTTTTTGGAATGCCCCCTTATAACGAAATGTCCCTAAAAAAATAAAGAAATCGGGACACCCCAAAAAATAGAAAAAAAATTTGACGGTGACAAAAAAAAAATTTCAAACAAAAAGCCAAACTAACAACATTAATACTGGTGGGGTCCCCAAGTTTGTGCCAGGTGTTTTTTTGCAGAATTTATAAAACTACCTTTAGGGACTTAGAAATATGCTAGCACCCATTTTCAGGTACCCCAAATTTGATGGGACCACTTTAAAAAAATGAAAAAAAAAAGCTAAATGCTCTTCTGCATCACTTCTTCAAAGTTGGGATAAAAACACCAGCTGCGGCAATTTAAAAACCCCGACTTTCTTCTGCAGGCAAAAACGGGGGTACCCATAGTGATCCCCGAGGTCTGGACATCTTTAGGGGAATCCTACAATTATTTCCCAAAAATTCCCGTTTGTTTTTGCCAATCCAAGTATGGCCGGGTGCCATTTTCACCTACTTTGAAATGGAATACGGGGATACGCGGGCACGCGCGCGATACTTTTCCGCTTGTCAAACAGGCGAAGTCGGCGTTAAGTCCGAGCTGCGTTAACTTAACGCGGCTCGGCTGATATTGAATACGGACCTAAGTGGAAGTCCCAAATTGCTGCACGGTCAATAGGTGGTTTCTGCCAGAGGGTAGGTCTCTCGGGCTGGGAGACGAGGTCTGTCCCTGGACTTCGTAAATTGACTGCGGCAGTGAATTCTGGCTGAGCCCAGATCGCGTATCCCGCAGGCAGTGAGACTGAGTGCAGGATAATGCTTCGGCAGCTGCAGTCTGCAGAAGCAATCTACCCAGAGGCAGATTGGATGATATAGCTGTATGCATCGACGAACAGCGGGCTTCACGCTCCCAGCTCCGTGTTTCTGCGCGCCGTGTGTGCACTGTATTCACTCGTTACCGGCCACCAGTTTGAGGTGGGAGGCATCGGCTAAAAACATAGACAAGTAGCGGCTCCACGCTCCCAACTCTGTGTGTGCGCTGTGGTACACTTGGTATCAGCCACCAGTATGAGCAAGTAGGTTGTTTCCAATTGAAGGCGGTGAATGGAGCTGTGCAAAGAGATTCTGGCCAGTGTGAATAACAGCAGCCCTTCAGTGAATCGGCTAACGCGTTTCCCTCTGGATCACAGCTTTGTCAGAGGTAGTAGTATGTTCTTATATCCACTGTTAAAAGTACTACTTTCCCTGAGGAAAAACTGTCCAGACTAGTTTTAAACTTATTTAAACTTATTTCCCACAGGATCAAATGGAAGTTTACCCACTAGCATGGTGTCTAGGCTTTCAGGCAGTTTGAGCATGCACAGGCCTGGTCTCTACTCTAGAAATTATTATGAGGTCCAGGTACATTATGAAGAAGGATCTCCACAATCCTGGCTTCAATAAACTCAGTGGAACCCTTCCGTGAAAGAGGGGAGTTCCTTCTTAATTTAATTCAAAGCCTATTTCCACTAAACACTGGTGAGCATTTATGGATTTCTGTCTTCATAGTGATGATCAACTGGGAGTTTGGCACAAAAATTAATATGATTTGATCCCTATGGTGACTTTTTTCCTTATAGTTAAAATAACTATAAACCTTTATACGCAAAGTGACCGACAATATATATTTCCTCTTTCTTCCAGTTCATGCTGTTGTGAGTTATTTTTGATATATGACAGTAGTGTAAAAATATTACAAAAACAGAATAATGTTTAATTATGAGTAAGTTGGATAAATCAATCCTGAAGTATAGTTCACAAAAATACATTAAAAACGTGCAATTCAGAGTTTTTGCCTTATGATTATTATCTGTTATTGGTATAGTGCTAACAGTACATTACAAATAATGTTTAATCATTCACATTAGTCCATGTCAAGCATATTAATCACATTACTCTGCTACAAAATCAAACTGTTGCTGATATTGATCAAAGCCAATGAGGCTACCAGTAGGGGGAGGCTGGAGTACCTGGAGGAATCCCACATCATCACAAGAAGAATATACAAGCATGGCTCAATAGATAAGGTAACAAGACCTCTCATTGCATAAATGTATTCAACTCGTACATATATGTATGATCAATAGTATGGCCTTAGTACAGATTATTTTTCCATATATTCCCCATACTTGACTAAGCATTTGTTCCAATGGCACACCAAGGCAGGGATGTATCTATAATGGGTGCAGGTTGTGCGAGGAACACGGGCTCCTGGGTCCAGGGGGGCCCTGCACCGCACACCCTGCACCCATAATATTACTTGCCTCTCCGGAGTCCCACATCGGCGCGGGGGTCCAGCGCTGTAAAACGATTGGAAAATGGCCACAGCGGCCATTTTTTCTTCGTTTGCGCATGCGCAGTACAGGGAAAATGGCCGCCGTGGCCATTTTCCCGGTGACCTGTGCAGACACTATAGACTCTGGGCACACTCTAGTGCCCAGAGTCTATAACTCCGGCGCTGGGCGCACACAGCTCAGTGCATTGCCGGCCGCCAAGCGGAGAGGAGGGGGCCCGTGTCGGAGACTGCACATGGGCCCCCTCCTCTCTAGAAATGCCCCTGCACCAAGGCATCTATCCTGGCATAGAAGATATCAGTGTCAAGTGACTGAAGCCAGGACATGACGGCTTGCTGAACTTCACCAGCGGTTGTGTATCACTTTCCACCCAGGTGCTTCTTCAATTGTCCCAAGAGATGGGTATTATTAGGTCAGGACTCTAGGAAGGATGGTCCAGTACCTCCTAATGGTAGCACCGTAACAACTCACGCATCTGTCCTGCCGTTATCAAAGGCCGTGCACCAAACCCAAACCTGTTTCCGTGACATGGGTACACAGACAAGCTGGCGATGAATTTCAGCTTCTGATGTGAACTTTAGACACAGAAATCTGATTACACTACGCCTCTCAATGTTTGAACATGTGTCCGGCAAGCCCCGCCATCTTACACCTGATATGGGACAGTATGATGGATATGAGGCGCAGTCTAATGGCCTTGAGGGAAGCAGTGGTCTACCTGCTCTGGCCTGGCGGGAAATGAGTATCAAATAGAGAACATTACACATGAGAGGTCTTGTTACCTTACTTATTGAACCACCCCCATATAGACTCCTCACAAATGTAGTGCAGAACTCATGGCCTTAGTGTTAAGACAGCAATGTTAACCTCTGTGCCACTGTGCTATCCCATACATTATTTAATAAAAGATCCAGTTATATAAAAACTTCGGCACTGAAAGTGGTGTGGCCTCTCAGTATGTGGGTGTGCCTTTGCTTAAATGTTTGGGTAAAACTGGGAAGTAGTTGATAGTTTGGAGATGCAGCTTCTATAGATTATGGGGATCATTTTTTTCTACTTCAAATATTGCTTTTATTGTGATACATCAATGTGTAATCAGTCATTGTTAGGGTGTTACCGCTCCATTTAACGCAAAAAAAAAAAAAAAAAAAGATATCTGTTCCCATCCAATGGCCCAAATATCTCAGTACAACCCCTAATTTTTCTAGTGAGCACGGTTATACCATATTCTGCCCTCACAATGTACAAAACCTTCCTGAATATCTTGCAGCAAAATAGTTAATTAAAGGTAATACAATATATTTGAATAGTATATTTGATTTTGTCCTAGTTTAAGGGACAACATTTTCTAAACAGATAATGTCCCCTCTGTTCTTAAATGTTTCTGTGTTTCTCTATTGGCATTTAGATCAGTGGTAGTAGATAAGCACAGCAGCCTCAGTTATATCCTTGCTAGCACTCCACCCAGTGTGTGCACCAACTCCATCCCAGTCAAATGATGCGAAGTCTCCACACTGTTTGGGGCTCTGCTCTTGAATGTAGCCACCTCCACCAATACAGTACTGTAATATTAAAAGAGAGATTTATATTTAAATAAAGTTAGCAGTAAAATATGGGTTAAAATGAAAATAAACTATGATAGCAAACCTTTTCCAAAAAGCAAACTCATGTTTAAATAAGCAAGTAGATTGCATTGCTTTGCACTGCTTTTACCTAGGCTCTGCACTACCATTTATAAGCTTTAAGCAGGATCTGAGGGTATCCTGAGTGACCCTCCTCCACTGTTCCTGTCAGCCAGAAAATTCCCCCCCCATGCCAGTGCCTGAAGAGTTAAATGGGGTTGCAGCTACATGCTCAGAGCACTAGGAATGAAGGAGGATCCTTCTTGCTGCTCTGTCTCAGTCTTAACATCATGTGAGTGACTGCTGCATAGAGGGGTATTCAATTATGATAACTAATAGGCAGGGGCATGTTTGGGAAAAAGTGTTTAGTGAAAGATTATATGAGGGAAAAGTTGGCAGGTGGAGAAGGCATGTGTAGGAAAAGCTGGTGGAAAGATGGGTATGTGAGTTTAAAGCATGGGACATAGGTTCATGTGATGGAAAAACTGGTGGGCAGGGGGACTTGTGGGGTAGAATCTGGTTGACAGTTGAATATGAGAAAAAATCTGGTGAACAGAGCGGCATGTGAAGGAGAAAGATGGTCTGAAAAGGGGCATGTGAATGTAAAACTGGCAGGTTGAATAAAATGTAGAAGGCAAAAGGGAAACGCTGTCTGGCAAAAAAAAAACAATGTGAGGGAAAAGCTGGTGGACATGTGAGGGAAAAGCTGATGGGCAGGTGGGAATGTGAGGGAAAAGCTGGTAGGTAGAAGTGCATGTGAGGGAAAAACTAGTGTAGGTTTTGATGCTGTTAATACTTTTTGTTTCTCTGATTTAAAAGCATAGAATTTGGAGCCAGTGCAAAGTTGAATGCAAATCCCTTTGAGAGGGTATCTTGCATGTTTTTGTCCTATGCAAGCTTCAAATACCAAGCACATGCAAGTATAGGCAATACAGAGTCATCTCCATTTGCGACTGAAGGTTTGTAATTGGACTGTAACATGATAACGCAAGGTTCAGATAATGCATTTTGACAGATGTTTTTGCTATGCTGATTTGTAAATTTGCGTGTTTTCAGACAGGTTTTCTTTTACCTTTTGTAGAGTTGCTACATGTGCATTGATGACAGTTATCAAAACTAGCACACAAATTAGTACTCTGTATATGTGCGAATATATTAATTTAGTTCCATCCACACAATGTGGGAGCAATTACATTTACTTGTGTTCAATTCTGTATTGGACCCTTTATGCATTGTGTAGTTGCTGGCATTTTACAGTGCTTTTAAACAAGTGAATAATGCATAGACAAAAAGCTTGTCTGTCCGCACCCGCCGCCCGGCTTACCTTCGATCGGTATGCTAGGCGTCAGGTTCCCGGCGTAGGATGGGATATCGACGCCTGTCATTAGTACCCTGCCAGGATTTGACAGTCGGGAAGCCGGCGGTTGGCATTTCGACCATCAGCTTCCTGACTGCATCCCTTAGGTAGATGGGGGAAGGTACCGTGAGCGATGAGGGTGAGGCAGACTTGTAATGGGGTAAAGGACGAGTGGAAGAAGTACTGCGGTGAAGGAAGGATGGAGGGGCATATTCAGTATGATGTCTATGTTATATGAATCATATTCTCTTGTTCTAATGCTGTTCTTCCTTTGAAGAATCCTTCTGTCCTGCACCTTATTAAAATCATTGATATATGGGGGCGTGGCCATGGCGGATCTGGTGTAGGCAGCTGGTCCTGTAGGCTCCCCAGTACTATATCCTGCATATCTATCCTGTGCACAGCTACCCGGATAAAACTGCTCGCCATCGAGTACTTACCCTCCCGGGATACTGCTGTGCTGGTCCTGAGCTCCGAGGCCGAATACAGCGCCCGGCGGGGTCGCCGAGAGTTTGGGCCTTGCCACCGCCATTGCTGGACTGTAGAGCCTCGGCTGTTGTTTGGCGCCTCCGCTGAGACGCGGCTGTGCTGGCCGGGAGTAACCTCCACATCCGGACTGACCCTTCTCGTCGTGGTCGGGCAGTCGGCTCTCTCTCCCCTGTACCTCGTGCTGGCCTGATGCTTGACTGGGCCGCACGGCCACATGACACCGCCGGAGCTTGTCCTGGGCGCCATTGCTGGTCCCCGACAGGTGGCTATTCTCTGCTCCTGATTATACTAATTAAACCTAGCTGGATATTTCTGTGACTGAGCTCTCTTGGATCTCTCTTTCAGCCTAGTCTTTATAGCATTCCTATTACAAATACCATTCTTTCAAGATATTGTTTATTGTGCAGTGGACTGCTACTGAGGGACCGGCTATTACATTATTGTCTGGCGATATAATGGGAAAGTCCGGACATGGTGCGGCGGCTGCGGCTAAACTTGAGCGCTTTGTCCGCTCATCAACGCCACCTGTGCCTCCGAGTGTTGCCCCCCTAGGGACATCCGGACAACCAACTGTCGCACCTAACACTGGAGTGGGTTCCACTACATCTTCGGAGGTGACCCTAGAACAGGTGCTGGAGGCAGTCACCTCCTGCGAAGCTAGACTAGCTCACAAAATCGAAAGTGTTCAGTCTGATCTGTCTCTACTACGACATGATGTACAAGGGGTGTGGGAACGGGTCGGAGAGGCAGAAACCCGTATTTCTAATCTAGAAGATTTGCACACCCCATTACAATCACAAGTTGCTTCTCTGACTGCAAATAAATGGCTACTCTGCAGAACAAAATATCTGATATCGAAGGCAGACTCCGTCGTAATAATGTGAGAATTGTGGGGCTTCCTGAGAAAGAGGAGGGTTCCGCCCCTGAAGCTTTCCTTGAAAAGTGGCTCATCGATTTCTATGGCAGAGATTCTTTTTCAGCCCAATTTGCAGTGGAGCGGGCACACCGTGTCCCTCCTAGACCTTTGCCTCCCGGTGCTTCTCCACGCACATTTATTGCTAGACTCCTACATTACCAAGATCGAGACACTATTCTCAAGTTAGCACGTATTAAAGGTCCATTGAAACGGAATGGAGTTAAAACTTCTATTTTTCCAGACTTTGCGGTGGAGGTACAAACGGACAGAGCAAGATTTCTCCCTATTAAACGTCGCCTCCGTGACCTAAATCTATCATATGCAATGCTTTTCCCCTCTAAGCTATGGGTGGTGGCAGATGAGGAGACCAAGTTCTTTGCTTCCCCAAAAGAGGCGGCGGCTTGGCTAGATCATAGATCACCTGGTCTCCGGCAATTGGAACCAGAGTGATTATGAATAATATATAATTTTGTGAATATATATCTATATTGCTGTTGGAATCGATGTTCTCAGATATAATATGTTACTTCATTGATTGCAATATATACACTAAGTAGGTACTGGATATAAATAATAGTTTACGGAGGATAGTATTCACTATATAATACTTTTGTTATAAAATCACTCTACAATATGTCAGTTCATATAAGTATAAGTGAATATGGTACTGTTGCTTTAATATTATTTCTATACTGGGGAGCCCATCATGTTCTTTGGTGGTCATTAGAATCCATTACTCCTAATACTCTCAGCTTGTTTTTGGCTATCAGAGTAATTGTGTAGCTGGGTGGGTTGTGTTACTATTAGTTTGTAGGGAGGGAGAGTTTAATGTTTAGGGATCCAAGTATGCCTTGGTTGGGTTGGTGTACAGGGTGGGGGGGTATTTGGGAGAGATTTATGTCCTCTTTTTTTATTTTTATTTGATATTATTTTTATGTTTGGTAAAGTGATGTACTGTATTGCCGTATTGACTATATATATATCCGTTCTGTCAGTCTGCATAATGTCTCTAGTGGATTGCTGGGGGATATCCTGAAACTCTTTTTACTTCCCTATATATGACTAAAATATTGACTTGGAATGTGAGGGGTATTAATGATAGGATAAAACGTTCCTTAGTACTTAGACAGTTGCGACACTATGGATCAGAGATTACCTGTCTTACAGAAACGCACCTGGTGGGTGGGAAACTTTTATCACTTAAGAGACCGTGGGTGGGTTGGGCGTTTCATTCCCCATTTACCTCCTCTTCTAGGGGAGTGTCTATTCTTATAAGTAAACCAGTCCCATTTGTCTGCAATACCATTAAAATTGACCCTGGAGGGCGATATGTTTTCTTAGACTGTAGCATTTATTCATTTAATATATTTATTTTAGCAGTATATATTCCTCCACCCTTCTCATATGAGGTTTTGAAGCGTGCAGCTGAATTTGTAGCTTCCTCTCCTGATACCCCAATTCTGTGTCTTGGGGACTTCAACAATGAACTAAATCCTGCTATGGATAGGTGGCACGAATCCTCTGCCTATCACGTCCCATCAGGTAGAGGGCTGGCAAATTTTGTGGCGGATATTGGCTGGATTGACCCCCGGCAGGAAAAACATCCAAATACACACCAATATTCCTGTTTTTCCCATTCCAATCATTCTTTTTCCAGAATAGACTTGGCCCTGGTCTCCAGAAACCTATTGCCCTGCATCTCTGGTATAGAGTACAAGGCTAGGGGTATATCTGACCATTCCCTGCTATTCTTGCAGTTAGATATTAAAATAGATAAGGGTGAGCATTTTTGGAAGCTACATCCCTCCTGGTTATTGCAAATGGGGTCGGGGTCTGAACTGGAGGTGGCATGGCAGGGCTACTTTGCTGATAACATGGGTTCTGCTCCTATTGATATGATATGGAATGCATTCAAGGCCTTTATGCGAGGTTTAGTGATAAAGAGGGTGGCAGAGCTGAAACTATTCTATAGGAAAAGGGAATTTGAATTGGAAGCCAGATGCCGAGCTTTAGAGTTGTCATATCTGGTGGATAAACTAGAATCCTCCAGGGTATCATGGTTACATGCTCAAAAAGAATGGACTACTCATTTACTGGACCGAACTAGCCGTCGATTATTATTTACTTCACATTCCAGATATTTTCAAAGTGACAGGTCAGGAAGCTATCTAGCATACTTGGTTAACTCAGACAGACCTAGTAACACTATTGCTAAGTTGAGATCAGCTGATGGCTTGGTAGTTGATACAACCCCTGAAATAGCGGATGTTTTCCTGAAGTTTTTTAAGAATGTCTACTCATCTGATTTAAAATGTAGCCAGGCAGAACTGCGGAATTATGTAAATAATGCCAAGCTTCCTATCCTTACTAATGAGGCCAGCAACATATTGGAGGCCCCTATCACTATTGAAGAGATTAACACAGCTATTAAATCATTTCCGAGTGGCAAAGCTCCCGGAATTGATGGTATTCCCCTTGAAGTTTATAGAAAACATGTGTTATTTTTTGCCCCCATATTATTAGACATATTTAATGCTTTGTTTGAGGAAGGGATCTTCCCTGCCTCCATGTCTGAGGCGGTGATAGTGGGACTTCCGAAGCCGGGAAAAGATCCCCTATTTCCAGAGTCATACAGACCGATATCCCTGATATCCACTGATGCTAAAATTCTGGACAAACTCCTGTCTATGTGACTTAATAGAGTTATTGCTACTATAGTTCATCCAGACCAGACAGGATTTATGCCCGGGAAATCCACTTCTGAGAATCTGAGGAGGTTATTTACACATCTACAGATCTCCCATGGTGATGAATCATCTTCAGTTGTAGTGTCACTGGATGCAGCTAAAGCCTTCAATTCCATAGAATGGCAGTTCTTATGGGAAGTTATGCAAGCATTCGGGATAGGTCCACGCTTCATTAAATGGGTCCAGTTGCTATATATGGTCCCTAGTGCATGGATCTCAATAAATGGTTATGTTTCACCCTCCTTCCATTTATCTAGGGGAACGAGACAGGGTTGCCCCTTATCTCCATCCCTATTTGCTTTGGCAATGGAACCGCTGGCATGTGTACTGCGATCCCATCCTGATATAGTGGGTCTTCGGGTAGACAATGGAAATGACACTGTGGCCTTATACGCAGATGACCTTTTATTGTTTTTGGCTGACTATGCTCTCTCCATGCCGGCGGTGCTCCAGGTTATTACAGCCTTCGGTATATACTCTGGACTAAAGATTAATTGGGGGAAATCCCACATACTTCCACTTAGGGGGTCCCCTCCCGCATCTCCCAGTATACCTCTTCCCCTTCAGTGGGTAGACCGCTTTAAATATTTGGGAATCTGGGTTACTAATTCTCCGCAGGATTATATCTCTCTGAATATCCAACCATTATTGGAATATCCCCGAATGAAATCTCGCACTTGGGTTAAACTTCCTTTGATACTGACTGGTAGAATTAATTTGGTAAAAATGATCGTGCAGCCTAAATTCCTATATGTATTCCAACAATCTCCTATTTATATACCACTATCCATATTTAGGAAACTAAACAGTTTGATCTCCTCTCTGGTCTGGATGAACAAGCGTCCCAGGATTCAATTGAATACTCTAACTAGATCCCGGAATTTGGGTGGACTCGCTCTCCCTCATTTTAGATTATATTATTTTGCGTCTCAATTGGCGCATTTGAGATTATGGTTGCAGGGTGGCCCGGTGGGTGACTTGATATCTGTAATGGTCTCCCAGGCTTCGCCGGGACACTCCCCTATACAGGCATTACTTGCAGAGGGATACTATAAAAATGATCCTCCTGTGTTTTATCAAGCAATTTACATCTGGAGGCTAATTTCAAAAATGGTCAAGTATGAAGGTGTAGACCCAGACACTTCACTGTGGAACTCCAAAACATTAGATGAGTTGTCTTATTTACAAACAGATAGAGTATGGGGTTCTAAAGGGTTGTTCTCTTTGGGACAATTGTATGATAATGGTATTCTTAAATCCTTTACTCAGTTAAGGGATGAATTTTGTCTACCTAGCTCCTATTTTTACTGATATCTTCAATTGCGACATGCGCTAGCTGCCCAATTCTCGGACTCTTCGCCAAATATATTAGACTCTCCTATTAAAAAGTTATTGTTGTCTACGGGGTCCCGTAAAATTATATCTAGTATATACTCTTATCTTATGTCCGCTCATCATGGTTCGGACTTCCTGGTCTTCGGGAACGTTGGATGTCTGATATGGGTCCTATGAGTGATGAGTCCTGGAGCCTTGCCATGGGGTCTCTGAGATGCTCTACTGCATCAATTAGATTTCAACAGATACAGCTATTCATTCTGCATAGGACTTATCTCACACCCGTTAGGCTTATGAAGTTTGCTGGAAGGATCAACGATATCTGTCCTAAGTGTGCTTTACTCAGTGGTACTTTCTGGCATTTGATTTGGGAGTGTTCCGTCATAAGTACATTCTGGAACAGAATTCTACAAACTGTGGCCACTACTGGTGTCCCTATTTCTATACTAACACCTAGTGCATGTGTTCTAGGAATAATACCTTGTGATATTTTGGATAAACATACTACCCAATACGTTATTAATCTGTGTACATTGGCAAAAGTTGTCATAGCTAGATCATGGTTGGCTTCTACGGGACCTGAATATGCGACGTGGAAATCACTTGTTAATTCTACGGTGATGCATGAGAAATATATTTATATCTCACGAAAGTCTGAGTCTAAGTTTGCGAAGACATGGAATAGATGGCTATAATCTAGTTTCTATGAGACACCCAGTGATTCATAATTGGCTCTAATGTTCTATTGGGAAGTTTTCTATTATGCGGCAATATCAGTATCAATAATAACAACATTAACACTGTTTTTTAAGTGTGCTAAGTACATCACAGTTGTAAACTGTTATTAGTTAGTATGTATGTTTAAGAACATTATATCTGTTTATATTAGGGGTGTGCACCGGCCACTTTTCGTGTTTTGTGTTTTGGTTTTGGATCTGGATCTTTCTTCGTGTTTTGGATCTGGATTGGTTTTGCCAAAACCACCCTTCCGTGTTTTGGGTTCTGGGTTTTGTGTTTTGGATCTGTATTTTTTTGAAAAAAAGCATAAAAACAGCTAAAATCACAGAATTTGTAGGTTTTTCTGCTCCTATGCTATTATTAACCTCAATAACCTTAATTTCCACTCATTTCCAGTCTATTCTGAACACCTCACACCTCACAATAGTGTTTTTATGTCCAAAAGGTTGCACCGAGGTAGCTGGATGACTATGCTAAGCGACACGAGTGGGCGGCACAAACACGTGACCCATCTAGGAGTGACACTGCAGTGGCAGGCAGGATGGCAGTTAGAAAAACTAGGCCCCAAACTGTACATAATGCAAAGAAAAAAAGAGGTGCAAGATGGAATTGTCCTTGGGCCCTCCCACCCACCCTTATGTTGTATAAACAGGACATGCACACTTTAACAAATCAATCATTTCAGCGCCAGGGTCTGCCACACAACTGTGGCTGAAATGATTGGTTCGTTTGGGCCCCCACAAAACAAGCTGGCAATTAATGTGTCCCTGCACAAACTGGCTCTACGGAGGCAAGATGTCATCCTCATCCTCCTCATCCACCGATTCCTCACCCTCTTCAGTGTGTACATCCTCATCCTCACAAAGTATTAACTCGTCCCCACTTGAATCCACCACCACAGGTCCCTCTGTACCTTCTGGAGGCTGGTCTCCCTGGAAGAGCTGATAATTCATTTTGATGAACATCATCTTCTCCACATTCTGTGGAAGCAACCTCCTACGCCTTTCGCTGACAAGGTTCCCGGCTGCACTAAACACTCTTTCGGAGTACACACTGGAGGGGGGGCAACTCAGGTAAAATAGAGCCAGTTTGTACAGGGGCCTCCAAATTGCCTCTTTTTCCTGCCAGTACAGGTATGGACTGTCTGACATGCCTACTTGGATGCTGTCACCGATGTAATCCTCCACCATTCTGTCAATGGTGACAGTATCATATGCAGTGACAGTAGACATGTCAGAAATTGTTGCCAGGTCCTTCAGTCCGGACCAGATGTCCAAACTTGGTCCTGCCTGCCCTGCATCACCGCCAGCGGGTTGCTTAGGATACCTAAGTTTTTTCCTGGCAGCCCCAGTTGCGGGAGAAAATGAAGAAGGAGCCGTTGACGTGTCACGTTCCGCTTCAGCTGACAGTGTGTTCACCAGCAGGTCTTTGCACCTCTGCAGGCTTGTGTCGGCCGGAAAGAGAGACACCACATAGGCTTTAAACCTAGGATCGAGCACGGTGGCCAAAATGTAGTGGTCTGATTTCAACAGATTGACCACCCTGGAATCCTGGCAAAGCGAATGAAGGGCTTCATCCACAAGTCCCACATGCCGAGCGGAATCGCTCCGTCTTAGCTCCTCCTTCACTTTCTCCAGCTGCTTCTGCAAAAGCCTGATGAGGGGAATGACCTGACTCAAGCTGGCAGTGTCTGAACTGACTTCACGTGTGGCAAGTTCGAAGGGCTGAAGAACCTTGCACAACACGGAAATCATTCTCCACTGCGCTTGAGTCAGGTGCATACCCCCTCCTTTGCCTATGTCATAGGTGGATGTATAGGCTTGTATGGCCTTTTGCTGCTCCTCCATCCTCTGAAGCATATAGAGGGTTGAGTTCCACCGCGTCACAACCTCTTGCTTCAGGTGATGGCGGGGCAGGTTCAAGAGTGTTTGCTGGCGCTCCAGTCTTCGGCACGCAGTCGCTGAATGGCGAAAGTGGCCAGAAATTTTTCGGGCCACCCAAAGCGTCTCCTGCACGCCCCTGTCGCTTTTCAGAAAATTCTGCACCACCAAGTTTATTGTGTGAGCAAAACATGGGACGTGCTGGAATTTGCCCAGATGTAATGCCCGCACAATATTGGTGGCGTTGTCAGATATCACAAATCCCCAGGAGAGTCTAAGTGGGGTAAGCCACTGGGCGATGATTTCCCTCAGTTTCTCTAAGAGGTTGTCGGCGGTGTGCCTCTTACTGAAACCGGTGATACACAGCGTAGCCTGCCTTGTAACGAGCTGGCGTTTCTGAGATGCTGCTACTGGTGACGCTGCTGCTGTTGCTGCGTAAGGTGATACATCTACCCAGTGGGCTGTCACAGTCATATAGTCCTTAGTCTGCCCTGTTCCACTTGTCCACATGTCCGTGGTTAAGTGGACATTGTGTACAACGGCATTTTTCAGGACACTGAGGACACTTTTTCTGACGTTTCTGTACAGTCTCGGTATCGCCTGCCTAGTGAAGTGGAATCTAGACGGGATTTGGAACCGGGGACACACTACCTCCATCAATTGTCTAAATCCCACTGCACTAATGGCGGATACCGGACGCACGTCTAACACCAACATAGCAGTCAAGGCCTCAGTTATACGTTTTGCTTCAGGATGACTGCTGTCGTACTTCATCCTCCTCGCTAAGGACTGTTGGAGGGTCAATTGTTTAGTAAAAGTAGTGGTGTTCCTACTTCCTCTCTGGGATGATGAACGACTCCCAGCAGCAGCAGCAACAGCAGCAGCGGCAGCAGTAGGCGTAGCAATGCAGGATCCTCCGGAGGAATCCCGGATAGGAGAGTCAGTCATGCCAGTGATATGGCCTGCAGGACTACTTCCGATCCTGACTAAGGAGGAAATTGACGAGGAGGGAGTTGACGGTGTGGTTTGCAGGCGCTTGGATACAACAGGACAACGGGATTTAGGTGTCCCTGGACTGCTTACGGTCTGAGCCAAAGTTTCTGAACTTGACAGTAACTTTTTATGAACGCGCTGCAGGTGCCGTATAAGGGAGGATGTTCCTAGGTGGTTGACGTCCCTACCCCTACTTATTTCACCTTTACATATGGTACATATGGCAAGACAGTTGTTGTCCGGATTTGGATAGAAATATTGCCAGACCAAAGAGGTGGAATGTTTGGTCTTCTGCCCAGGCATGACCGTGATGGGCTTTTTCATCCCACGGACAACAACTGTCTCCCCCGGAGCCTGATTTAAAAAAACCACATCACCATCAGAATCCTCCTCGCCAACTTCCTCCTCAGCGCCAGCTACACCAGTATCCTCATCCTGTTGTACTTCAACAGTGACATCTTCAATTTGCATATCAGCAAGTGGACTGTGGGTGCTCCTTTCAGCACTTGCAGGGGGCGTGCAAATGGTGGAAAGAGCCACCTCTTCCCGTCCAGTGCTGGGAAGGTCAGGCATCGCAACCACCACCACACTTGGACTCTCTTTGGGGATTTGTGATATCTTCTTAGAAAGCACAGTTCTTCGCTGTGCTTTTGCCAGCTTAACTCTTTTGATTTTTTTAGTGGGAGGAGTGCTTCCATCGTCATGTGAAGCTGAACCACTAGTCATGAACATACTAGGGATCGACCTTAGCCGTTCCTTGCCACTCCGTGTCGTAAATGGCATATTGGCAAGTTTACGTTTCTCTTCAGCTGATTTAAATGTCTTTTTCAAGGTCATTTTCCTGAACTTTGCCATTTGGGATTGTATGTGCCCTCTACTATGACATTGGGCATCGGCCTTGGCAGACGACGTTGATGGCATGTTATCGTCTATGTCATGACTAGTGGCAGCAGCTTCAGCACTAGGAGGAAGTGGTTCTTGATCTTTCTCTATTTTATTTTTATCGGAGAAAGTTTGGTCCTCCATTTATGTTATATCGATTTGATATATACGTGCGGCTAAACACAGAAAATAAATTTTTTTTTGGTTCGGACTGGAGTGTACTTTGTGGGTTACAGCACCCTTTAACGGTCAAGCCAGCCGGCCCTTTACTTATGACACAGGCGCACTCTTGGCACTACTTTGTTGATGCACGTGCGGCTACTGCGCACACAATTCACAAACACAGAAAATAATTTTTTTTTGGTTTGGACTGGAGTGTACTTTGGGGGTTACAGCACCCTTTAACGGTCAAGCCAGCCGGCCCTTTACTTATGACACAGGCGCACGCTTGGCACTACTTTGTTGATGCACGTGCGGCTACTGCGCACACAATTCACAAACACAGAAAATAATTTTTTTTTGGTTTGGACTGGAGTGTACTTTCGGGGGTTACAGCACCCTTTAACGGTCAAGCCAGCCGGCCCTTTACTTATGACACAGGCGCACGCTTGGCACTACTTTGTTGATGCACGTGCGGCTACTGCGCACACAATTCACAAACACAGAAAATAATTTTTTTTTAGGTTTGGACTGGAGTGTACTTTCGGGGGTTACAGCACCCTTAACGGTCAAGCCAGCCGGCCCTTTACTTATGACACAGGCGCACGCTTGGCACTACTTTGTTGATGCACGTGCGGCTACTGCGCACACAATTCACAAACACAGAAAATAATTTTTTTTTTGGTTTGGACTGGAGTGTACTTTCGGGGGTTACAGCACCCTTAACGGTCAAGCCAGCCGGCCCTTTACTTATGACACAGGCGCACGCTTGGCACTACTTTGTTGATGCACGTGCGGCTACTGCGCACACAATTCACAAACACAGAAAATAATTTTTTTTTTGGTTTGGACTGGAGTGTACTTTCGGGGGTTACAGCACCCTTAATGGTCAAGCCAGCCGGCCCTTTACTTATGACACAGGCGAACGCTTGACACTACTTTGTTGATGCACGTGCGGCTACTGCGCACACAATTCACAAACACAGAAAATAATTTTTTTTTGGTTTGGACTGGAGTGTACTTTCAGGGGTTACAGCACCCTTTAACGGTCAAGCCAGCCGGCCCTTTACTTATGACACAGGCGCACGCTTGGCACTACTTTGTTGATGCACGTGCGGCTACTGCGCACACAATTCACAAACACAGAAAATAATTTTTTTTTTGGTTTGGACTGGAGTGTACTTTCGGGGGTTACAGCACCCTTAACGGTCAAGCCAGCCGGCCCTTTACTTATGACACAGGCGAACGCTTGACACTACTTTGTTGATGCACGTGCGGCTACTGCGCACACAATTCACAAACACAGAAAATAATTTTTTTTTGGTTTGGACTGGAGTGTACTTTCAGGGGTTACAGCACCCTTTAACGGTCAAGCCAGCCGGCCCTTTACTTATGACACAGGCGCACGCTTGGCACTACTTTGTTGATGCACGTGCGGCTACTGCGCACACAATTCACAAACACAGAAAATAATTTTTTTTTGGTTTGGACTGGAGTGTACTTTCGGGGGTTACAGCACCCTTTAACGGTCAAGCCAGCCGGCCCTTTACTTATGACACAGGGGCACTCTTGGCACTACTTTGTTGATGCACGTGCGGCTACTGCGCACACAATTCACAAACACAGAAAATAATTTTTTTTTAGGTTTGGACTGGAGTGTACTTTCGGGGGTTACAGCACCCTTAACGGTCAAGCCAGCCGGCCCTTTACTTATGACACAGGCGCACGCTTGGCACTACTTTGTTGATGCACGTGCGGCTACTGCGCACACAATTCACAAACACAGAAAATAATTTTTTTTTGGTTTGGACTGGAGTGTACTTTCGGGGGTTACAGCACCCTTTAACGGTCAAGCCAGCCGGCCCTTTACTTATGACACAGGCGCACGCTTGGCACTACTTTGTTGATGCACGTGCGGCTACTGCGCACACAATTCACAAACACAGAAAATAATTTTTTTTTAGGTTTGGACTGGAGTGTACTTTCGGGGGTTACAGCACCCTTAACGGTCAAGCCAGCCGGCCCTTTACTTATGACACAGGCGCACGCTTGGCACTACTTTGTTGATGCACGTGCGGCTACTGCGCACACAATTCACAAACACAGAAAATAATTTTTTTTTTGGTTTGGACTGGAGTGTACTTTCGGGGGTTACAGCACCCTTAACGGTCAAGCCAGCCGGCCCTTTACTTATGACACAGGCGCACGCTTGGCACTACTTTGTTGATGCACGTGCGGCTACTGCGCACACAATTCACAAACACAGAAAATATATTATTTTTTTAGCACTTGGGGGGAGCACCCCTGATGGACAGAGCACCCCCTGGACAACACTACAGCACCCCTTTAGGACTGGGACACTGCACAGGACTTTGGAACTGACTGCACAACACAGTCCAGCCAGCCCCTATGGACTTTGAAGTAGTGGACACAGCCCCTATTAACAACAGCAGCACAGCACAACACAGCCAGCCCCTATGGACTTTGAAGTAGTGGACAACAGCAGCACTACACTACACTACACTACACAGCACTAACTCCCACCCTCCCTCTTCACTGTCCACAGCCGAGTGAGAAAATGGCGCCGACGCGGGTACCTTATATGGGATCCAAAACCCGCGAGACTCGGAAGGCGGGATGATGACGTTTTGCCTCGATGTCAGATCCGAGTCAGGCGGGAAAAGTCGAGCCTGACTCGGATCGGACTCGGATCGGGGGGGCTCGGGGGGGTTCGGATTTCAGAAATCCGAACCCGCTCACCCCTAGTTTATATGCATATCTATATTCTGTTCTTTTTTTTTTTTTTTCAATTACTCAAGCCAATGGGAACAGATATTTACTCTAACTATTTGTATATGCCTGTTAATACTGATGCTATTTGATATGTATGCATGTTATGTACATGCTTGTATGGTATGTTTTAAAAAAAAAAACTAAAATAAAAAAATGTACTCAATTAAAAAAAAAATCATTGATATATTTGAATAATTTTTATCATCATCTGCAATAATCCTTCTCTACTCCGAGCTCTACATTTTTAGATCCTTTAATCTTTCCTGCTAAGTTGTGACTTAGTCCATGAACCATTATAGTTGCCCATCTTTGCACAATGTCCAATTTATTTGTGTTCTTTTGGAGATAGAAGATCCCTTTCCTCCTCAGTATTTGCATTCTGTTAGTGCCATTATTACTATGTTCAGATTTTGGGCATTTGAAACCCAAGTGCATGATTTTGCTTTTTTTTTGTAATGAAACTGTAATTGCTCCATCCTTAACTAATCACCTTGTCTATCAGAACATTAATCACTTTCTTTAGCCCCTGTAGTGTCCATGGCAAATATTTGTATAATGATATTAATATCATTAGGTCCTAATATAGATCACTGAGGTACTCCACTGACAACCTTTTCCATCCCTGAAAGCCCTCTATTTACTAAACCTCTCTGCTATCTATCTTCCAACCAACATGTCTATTCACCATTCGAGTCATTAATAGCACTATGATGCTAGGACTCACTGCCAGCTTGTGACAACTGAGGATGACCGCTGCTGAGGAACAGATTTCTATTTCCCAATTTCCAAGAAATTTGTTGCCTATTTTCAGAGCTTCAGTCCAACATCCTGGATGGCTTAATCATACTGCTCCCAATGGACCTCTCCCCCTCTTTTCTTCATTTGACCTCTCACAGTGGACTTCCTCTCTGACCCAGTGAAACAGTTACTCCCTTGATATAATCTTCTCCCACCTTTGTGCCATCTCTGATTTCACCAACTTTAGAAATCAAATAGAAAAAAGAGAGATGTTGCTGCGCTCAACCAATATATAATGCGTTAGTGATATTAATATTGAAGACCCATCTGTTAATGCAAAATTACCAAATCAGACAATTAATAAAATGTGCATATACACACCTGGTGATAATCATACATACACAGTGCACTCTATGTATCAAATGGTATAACCAAAGGTAATAATGGTCTGTATATGAAGGTGGATAATCTATCCTAGGTATGTTGTATATAGACATAGATTTGTCAGAAGCATATCTTGTAAAAAGCAAAATATTTTATTAGGGCATGTGCTAAACCAGAGCTAGCTAGAAAAGCTGCACTTGCAAAAATGGTGTCAATAACATCCAGCTGTATCAGGCGTCAGTATAGAGAAGAATATCTAAATGGATGATGTCCAAAGATGTTTGTGACTGGTGATAATGATGTTGAATTGGAGAGTCAATAGCGGCGTCCCGCTGCGGTGAATCAGATAGTGAAACTTGAAAATGGTGCCCGGGGTGGCTTCTGCGGGTCAGGGAGTACGGTGTGGACTACCAGGGAGAGGCAGTCTCTCTGCAATGCTGGTGTCACTCACGGGCTAGGATGCTGGAAGACGCTTGACTGAACAGGCTGACTCCGGCAATCTGTGTCGGGGTGCCCGCTGCGGTCCGAAAGGGAGACAACGCAGCTGTGCAGCTCGTCAGATTAGTATGCCGCGTGTCACCTAACAAACACAGGAGACTTACATCTCTACCTAGAGGGCACCGCTCCTGCCCTGCCGGCCAGGTCTTCTTCCCACGATCGGAGGCGCTTGCTTACTTCCTTCCTTGGTGTTCCGGGGGATAACTGCGTTGTCTCCCTTTCGGACCGCAGCGCGCACCCGACACGGATTGCCGGAGTCAGCCTGTTCAGTCAGGCGTCTTCCGGCATCCTAGCCGGTGAGTGACACCAGCACTGCAGAGAGACTACCTCTCCCTGGTAGTCCACACCGTACTCTCTGACCCGCAGAAGCCACCCCGGGCACCATTTTCAAGTTTCACTATCTGATTCACCGCAGCGGGACATCGCTATTGACTCTCCAATTCAACATCATTATCACCAGTCACAAACATCTTTGGACATCATCCATTTAGATATTCTTCTCTATACTGACGCCTGATACAGCTGGATGTTATTGACACCATTTTTGCAAGTGTAGCTTTTCTAGCTAGCTCTGGTTTAGCACATGCGATAATAAAATATTTTGGTTTTTACAAGATATGCTTCTGACAAATCTATGTCTATATACAACATACCTAGGATAGATTATCCACCTTCATATACAGACCATTATTACCTTTGGTTGAACAACGCAGCTCAGTTAAGTAATGCACAGGAGGCGTGATGCCTCCTGTGCATTACCATATCTGCAAGGAAAGCAATTGCAAAGCTGCCTGTGTGCAACTTTGCAATTACGATCCTTACAGAATTAGGCCCACAGTGTGATTGCAATTAGCATATGTATACTGATTGCAATCACCTTGCATATGATAATAGCAATGAGACTAAAGGCTCCCATACGCTAGCAACGGATCATCATGATCCTGCGTTGGGTTGGAGGATGGGTAAAACCCAACATTTTGGATTTCACTGATTTGCCGATCACAATCAAAATATGATCGTGATTTGCAAATCAGTGAAATTTAACATGTATAATTTCACCGATCCGCTGATGGATCGCAGAAAATCCATGGCCACCAGTCGGCATTTCCAGCAGGCAGACCTGAGTTTCCGATCCAATTGCAGGATCCAGCAATCTGTTGCCTAATGTATGGGGGCCTTAACTGAGGGAAAAGCACAATACATATGCTAATAGCAATGAAACTAACTGAGGGAAGAGCACTGGAGTCATCCCAGCATGTGAGTCATACAGTAATATGTCCGTAAATGTCACATAATAAAAATCATTGCCTCCCCCCCACCAGAGTACTGTGCACAGACAAACTGCTCACCAGTTATGTGCTGCACCACACATTTGATGCTGTGGCCACTAATCCCTGTCATAGTCTTCGAGTTGCTGTTATCTATCGCCCACCTGGGCCACCTCAACAATTCCTGGAACATTTTTCTGCCTGGCTCCCTCACTTCCTATCCTCTGACATCTCCACCATTATTATGGGTCACAGTCCACAATCTCCTCATGCCTCCAACTACTCTCTCTAACCTCTTCTCTTGGCCTCTCCCAATGGACTGACTCCGTTACTCATAAGGAGGGCCACTGCCTCGATCTTGTATTCACCCGACTGTGCTCAGTTTTCTGATTTCACTAATTGTCCTTTCCCTCTCTCAGATCACAACCTTATCGCCTGCACACTCTCCTCCATTACATCAACCTCAATGTCGGTGAAATCAACCAAACCTCCTAAAACCCGCAGAAATATTAATGCTATTAACTTTCAACAACTATCTACCTCTCTACAACAATGACTCTCACCAGTTTCTACATTCACTTCTCCTGAGACGGCTGCATCACACTTAAACCAGATTCTAGAAAAAGACCTTGATGAAGTAGCTCCAGCTACCCATCACACACCACGTAGACTTAGACGTCAACCTTGGCACTCTAACTTAACAAGGCATCTACAAAAACTCTCACGTAGAGTGGAACGTCAGTGGCGAAAGCAGGGCCGAAACTAGGATCTTTGGCCCTCATTCAGACCCACTCGCTATTTGCGGTCGTTCGTTCTAAAACAAGGGGTGGCTATTCAAATGATCCGTTCGCAA